>OY756424.1:2400000-3000000 GCA_963576905.1 Mystacides longicornis
TAATATTCGAATTTATTATACTAATAATTAGCAACACAGTTTCATTTATTTACTATCCTTACGTCGGTATATCAAGTACCTATGTCAAAAATTTGCATACAGATATTGTAAATTAAGGCTAGAGAGTTCAATATTATGTCATGGTTTCAAAAAAGTTGTCTTGTTTTCCAAACTTCAATCTTTTACGTAAGTTTCATCGTTTAAACTTTGTAATATGTTCAAACTTTAATTTTTAATTTTTTTTTCATGACGTGAAAAAATTATAAAAATCTATGCCGATCTGGAGTTATAAGTGTTGCCAGGTGTCAGTTCGGTATTCTTGCACCATGTTCGGTGTTCGGTACGGAAAAAATACCGAACTATAGAGTGTTCGGTATTTTTATTTTCGAAATGATTTTGTCAACTTTCCGGACAGCAAGTTTTCGAGAATGATCTTTTTTTTGGGAAGAACTTTCATCTGTTCGGATACCAAGTGGGAACACTGGTTCGGTAAATTTTTGGAAAAAAAACTGGCAACTCTGTTTGCACTAACCCGACTTTATTTAATATTAACATCCATCCATTCACAACGTTAAAACGCCACAAATCATCCCTTGAAAGATGTCATGCCAATAATAATTTATTAAAATAGACAAATAAATGATACCAAGCTATATTTTGACACGCCATCATTACTCGAGCGTGTCCTATTTCGGGTGCCATCACAAACTCGTTCATGCAATCTATTCTACATGGACAAGCCCAACACGATTGCAGGCCTTAGAAATCCCCTATACAGAATGGCCGACACTTACAACAAAATCTTCTCTGACAGTATAGATATGTTCGCGGCGTCTTCACTGCAGCTTAAAAAGAAAGTTCTACAATGTTTACAATCCAGGTGAATCTTTCCTTACTCCTTCCATTTATCCTTTCCTTCCCCTTCTTTGAAATTTTCTTTTATGATTTAATATTTGTATTTGTAATTTATTGTTTTTTTTTCTGTTTGTAACTGATTTAAGCTATGATTATATATCTCAAGAGTAGTCAATTTGTATGCACATGTAATTGTGGAACAGATTACCTCAGCTTGTACCTTACCTTCATGTTTTTCTTATGTATATTCATATCTGTTTTATGTTTGTGTATCATATCATAAATAAATAAATAAATTATTTTTTTAAACATCGTTTTTCTGACTTTAATATTTCAATTTCAAACCATCGGTATTTTTTTTCCACATTTCTACAGCATTCAAACTTTAGCTTCATAGATGATACGTACCCGTTTTCATAACTTAAATCAAGTCACGTTCTGAGAACTGTAACTTCCATGTTAACACTTCCATGTTAAGGAATAGCGTTAATGCCTTATATACTTAATAGGTATTATTATAGAGCAGTGTTTCCCAAAGCAGCGTTGGTTCCAGTGGTGAAACGAAGGTCATTAGTTCAAGGATAGCGCATTACGGATATATCGTACGCGCAAAACCACACATATCGCCGATGCACGTAAAATATGACGCAAGTGTTAGTTTAACTGCACGCGAAATTTGGCATAAGTAAAAAATTGATTTGTATACACTTAATTCTTTAGAATTTCATTATTATTTTAAGCAATTCTACTAATTCATGGATAGCTTGTTGATTATTTTTATACCACACCTCTTCCTCCCCTCTTTTCCTTCCCTTCTTCTTACACTCTCCATTTGTGTTTGAGTTTATCTTTGGCTGTTTTCATATTCCAATTGTGTTAAGAGTTTTCCTTTTGGTAATTTTTTTTCTTTTGAATATGTCGTACCTGTTTAAATCAATAATATACTATGTAACATGTGACATATCTCGAAGGAGGCCAACTTAGTTTAAGGCCATAAATTACTATTGTTTCTACTTTTAATGTATAGTTATCCTCTGTAAAATAAAATAAAAATAAAAAAAATATGTTTTTAACTTTTATTTAACATTCTCTAAAATGTCCACATGAATCATAGATTGTGTATTATGTAAGACGCGAAACATGAATCATAGATTGTGTATTGTGTAAGACGACGAAGTACATTTTATCTCGTACCTACATATTACTTAATATTATGTAATTTTTCGAGGGTTTGTGTATTTACGTAGTGAAAGTTCATTATTATGAATTAAATAACACACAGTTGCACTTTCCGTATCTTGACAATGTCTGCGTGAGTTGGACGAAAGCGCTCGAGATTCAATATATATTTTGTGAAAGTGTAAATGTGTTTTATTTAATTCATAATAATATTATGTAGTTCTCCTTATTCTACAGTCAGTTTTTATCTATGAATGCTGCTCCGTGTGCAAAATACCACATTTTGTCGGGAAACTTACTTCAGAAATCATCAGCTGTTCGAAAAGGGTACCAGGTGGTATGGGTTGGCTGGAAGAGATCATTTTGGATAAGTTGTAATTATGTATTTTCCTCTAGCAATACAGTTTTGTTAATTATTTATTTACCAAATTTAAAGCATCCAAAACAACGGCAGGTCAATCGCATGTCACTAACACCATTATGCAATTGATCATCGACTGAATAGGGTATTTGACACTATGAAAAATAAGCTACAGATTGTGGTCATCCTGTTTGAAAATGGCCCAAGAAAGCTTATTTCTTTTATTTTACAACTTAAATAGGCTTATTTTTTATAAAAACACGTAATAAAAATCCAAATATTTCTATGGAACTAGTCACCGATGAAAACGCCTTGTGATTAGTTGTGTTCCCTGTGACGTCACACTATAGTAAATGACAGTCATCAACACGTTAGCAAACTCATATCAATACTATGGTGTGACGTAAAATGCACCACGTGACCAGCGCCATTATACAAGACAGCGTTTTACGCGCGTTTTTGGATATTTAAACTTTAAACATGATTTTCATATAAAATATGGCATATCTTCAGAAAATATAAAGAGAATGTGCTTATAATGTATCGTAGAATAATTAAAAAGGGTTTCTGGAAAAAAAACGTTCCTACTAACATGATAAAATAATATAAAAAGGTCGAAATAGATTTTTTCGTGAATAACTCCTGCTTGGTCATATATATGAACCCAACTCTTTTCCTGATTTGTGTCTGTATCCTAAAAAAACTATTTTTTTTTTTTAAATGAATCTGTGCTCACTCAAAGTGAACACAAATACACTACTTGACTCTTTCACAGTAAGCTTCTTAAAGCTTGTGTCGTGAAAGAGGAAGATGGTCGGCACCTGGGATCGAACCACGACGTCCGCAGTACGAAAGCCGGCGTTGTAACCGCTGGGTCACCAACCACTTCGATTCTTTAATTGACATAAGTCGTTTTAATCGTCCTAAAGTTTATCCATTCCATTCAAAAATCGAACAGCAGTAATGAATTGTTAGTCATTTCAATTGTTGGTCACAAGAATCTAGACATAATTAGAACGTTGTGCACCAACAAAGCCAATAGGCAATGAAGATGAGACATTAACAAAAATGGATATCGCGGGCATCAAGCCAGAAGGGCGAACATGCAAAAATGCGATTTTTCGTTTTTAATGCCATTCGATGCCTGAACATCATCTCCACCTTTCCTAAAAAAATAAGAGCATTCCATTTAGTATATTTTAAGATTTTGAAAAAAATAATTATGGGCATATGCTATGGTATTGTCGATCATGTTGAGCCAGAAGGGCGTATGAACATACGCCGTGGACTTGACAGAATATGTTTGTGTAATATTGTCGAGTCAGAAGGGCGTATGAACATACGCCGTAGACTTAACAGAATATGTTTGTGTAATATTGTCGCGCCATAAAGGCGAACGTACATACGCCCTGTAATTTTGATGCGTGAATGTAATATTTTTCCTAAACACCGGGCGAACACCATCTCAGTACCTATACGTATCGACCTACTAACGAACGGACGTTTGTATTTTTGTTGGTTACACTGGTTGAATCCTAGCTAAATAACTAACTCTCCCTTTTACACTCACTCAGGGGCATTTATGGAGGCAACAAGAGCTCTCCATTGCGATCAATCTTGCGTAATGTTTATGACCTCCTCCTACACCATGTCCAAATCCCTCAGCTCTGCTTCGAAGGAGCGGAACACCGTGTGAGAGAGTCTTCCTTGTCTTCGGGACCCTGATGTGAGGATGAACAACGCTCTCCTAGGCCAACTGTCATTCATCATCCTGAGACATGACCCAGCCAGTTGGCGGGGTCATGTGGTCAGGATGAGAGGGACTTGCCTCTCCTCTCCACAATGGTAGAGATGATGGTCCCGCGATGGGTGTGCCAGCGTATCCAGCGTATAGCGTCGTTCGTAATGCGATGGCATCATTTTATACCCAAAATTCTCCAAAGGCACTTCAATTGGATGCGGAGATTTATTGAGCCAGGGCTTTGGTCAAGTGCCAGGACCACTCACCCATCCAGAATGAGAACACATACGCATTTCGTCTCGGCACTAAACGCCGACATTTTCCATATCTTGGTCATGTTGTTAATGGCGCCACTTGTCATACCGATACGTAGCAGGAGCTTAGCCCCTAGGTCACCAGAGGTGGTATTTTTTGCTCCTAGTTCTTTAAATTTATCTACCCGGGAGACCTGGTGACCGTCGATGGTTATCGGTAGCTGTTTATCAGGGTAGGCATTTTTCGCCATGAGCTCCATCTTTCTGGCATTGACTCGAAGGTCAAAGCGTGCTGTTTCGTCGCAGAGTCTTGAAACACTGCGCTGTAATTTTTTAACTAGTGTTCTGAAGAAATAATAAATTCCGTAATGGTATCAATATTACACCACATAATTGCTGCACAAGACTGTGAAATAGATGTCCTGGATCATAAAATTTTGGAACTGGACCATAGCTTAATTATGAAGTGCGACATAATGCATTAGACAATTGAACGTGAATCCGAATATGCCAAAATTTATGTACCAAAGGACTGATATAATGTAATCAATTTGGCACGTAAAGATATGCCTTGATTAAAGATAAGCTCAAAATTATGAACCATAAAGCTTTCTATTACTAAGATATTCTGGAATATTAAAATGCCCAAATGCTTGTAATTCACACGTAAATATAATAATGGAACAATGGGAGGTAGCCACCTTTTAAGAAAGATGAACCAAACTCACTTTTTTCAAAAACAAATTATTGGTAGGAATTTAAGCAGGCGGTAATATCGAGCATAACAACTCGATCTGGATCTTGCAGGAACGTCGATCAGGCTTATTTTAGAAAAATAGGTGCCTATTAAAGCTAGTATAAAGATTTCAGGAATTTGTGTCAACTGGGGACTATTCAAGGAGTCATCAGAATTATAACGAAAGCCTATCGGTTGATCTGAATGACAATGGTAATTTACCTAAATAGTGAAGAGTTTTATTGTCTCCAGAAGAAAATAAGAAGTTCTTTGTTTTTTATGTAAATAAATATAAAGGTTTTTAAATCTGTTTTGTTTAATTATGATTTTTTTTACTATTTAAGTAAAACTTTCAAAAAATTGATGTCATATCCATTTCGGTTTTTTTACCTATTACAAATATTATGTACCTACTAAAATTTCTTTTAAATAAAGTTTTGAATACTATGCGTACCAATAGTATTTTGTGCTTTTTTAATTGATTCCCTATTGAAATTCCCTTAATGGCCTTAGAGAAAAACACTGTAGGTAAATGAGAGTGCTTGTTTTATGTCTCTACTATAAAATAATTATTTTATTCAAAATTGACACTTGTAAATGTGATCGTGTTGACTTTATTCTGTTTTATTTCAGGAAACTCATTGATAGAACTTGAAATTAGGAACATTAAAATGTTATTAGTCTTTTCATTTTAGGTTATGGAATAATTGTTAATCATAATATATTTTAATTTATTATCAAAATCTATTTTGTAAAAAAAATCATTTTAAAATTACAACTATTTTGAATTGGAGAGTGATTATTACGAAGATTATAAGAAAAAGTATATACGACCTCCTGTTAAATTGGCACGGTAACACTGAAATCTGTCAAGCCAGAAGGGCGAACAGACATTAAAAATCGTATAAGCTTTAGAAAAATTGGCTCCATTTCTGAATCAAGGGGCTTAAATATTAGTAATAAATTAGCTCAATAATTTTTATCTATAAAATATAGCTGTTTCCGACACTTGTTTTTACGCCCTTCAGTTTTCTTATAATTTCATGTACAAATATTGAGTCCATATTCACGTATATAAACGAACCAGAAGGGCGTATGTGCAGAATCTATGCGTAAATAATAAAAAATTTGAATTTGGGTGGCACCCTTTGATTGTGATTATTTTTTGCTTAATTTCATAAAAAATAATAACATTGATAAATTCATTCGTTACGGAAATAAATAGTTTTTTGTCTCTCCTGTAAAGTAGTCATTTCGTTCATACGCCCTTCTGGCTTGATGCCCGCGATATGTTCATATCCTGGCGCCAAATACATGACAGCAGTCGCAGTCTTTAAATTTGGTTGCTCTACTGTTCTCAATAATTTCCAACTTTTATCTCTATATCTCATTAGTTATTAAATATCTACTTGTTGTTTACACGATATTTTTGTCGAGAATTCTCATGATTAGGAGCTTAATAGACTTAAACATTACCACCTAATGTCGAACGTTGTTAACGCTAAGTGATCACACTAAGCCAGCATTCGAAATAACAGTAGAAGACGGACGTAAGCCCGTAGTGGTTTGTTCTATTTAAACATCGAACAACAATAATGAACTGTTAGAGTCATTAGTTGTTACATATTCGTAATTGACATAAGTCATTTTAATTGTCCTGAAATATTTCAGTGTACGTTACGTTAATACTGTTGAAGAAGGTACTATGAAATCATATAGGTACATTGTTTGGGATGAGGCATAGAGTTATTGTTCTCTAGGGACGCATTATTCGCGGTCTGGCTCTAAAGAAAGCGGCTATATGCGAATGATGCATACAAAAACGGGATACGAAGTTGCGTACGCATCCTTCAGCAAACCGCTGGGCTTAATTGTGGTATTGTTAAGAAGAAACAACTTTTGTTTACATAATATATAATATGCTATTTTCGGTGGAGAAATAGATAATGAACACACTTGGAGAATCATCGAAAAATTTTCACTTCGTTTACAGCAAAGTTTTAATGTTGAATTCGAGTTGTAGTAAGTGGTCTAAGATTAGGTACACACATATTATGATATTTGATTTTATTACTGCCCATTTTGGTCCGGGGCAGTGACGCTATAATGCCTTTATTCAATCAGTTTCGCATGCAAATTACAAACCAGCTTCGTCATTCCGCGCAATGAATCTTGATTACCCGGTGAACACAACAATTGACACGATCTCGACCCAGACAGCCCGGGGAGTAACAATAATACGATAAAAGGTGCAGATTCGCCAATCAGACGAGATATTAAGGAGAGACATATCAAATTGGTCCCACTTCACCGGATTATACTTCACTATACAGGGTAGTTCGCGACACTCATACCAAACAATTCATCTATATAAATACGTGAAGCAAAAACTTTATACAACTTTTTAGGAAATTGAGCGGACGGAGGAGTATGAAATTTCGCACACTTATCAATTAATATAAAGGAAAGTGCCTGACTGACTGACATACTCACTCATCAACGCACAGCCCAAACGGCTAATCTTAGAGAAGTGAAATTTAGAAAGCAGGTAGGTTTTAATACAAAACCTTCCACTAAGAAAGGATTTTTGGAAATTCCATCCCCAAGGGGGTGAAAAATAGGGTTGAATTTTTTTTAAATATATACTAATATCTTAGAAACTAGACGTGGTCTGAACTTGAGATTTGGCGTATGAATTCTCCTATAGAAATGAGTAGTTTTCTTGGACATTTTTTCCAAATTTTCACTAAAAGGGATGAAAAAGGGCACATATAAAAAGGGATGATTTTTAAGTGGCCCCAAATAAGTTTAAAACTAGTAGTTTATATAGAGAAGGTGTAGCGAATGCTAATATATATTTTTTAAATTATGCATACAAATTACATTAAATCAATAAAAAAAAACATCATACAAACACTACTGTAGTGTTATATTTTTGATACTTACACACACGATATATTCTTTTGGTTTTCTGTTGCCGAATTGAGAACAGAATTGTTCGTTTTCAATAATAATAGAAAAAAACTTATCAACAATTCAAATTTGACTTAGTGGGACTTTAAAAAATAATGTTTAATACTTACAATGTTCAAACGTATAATTTGAATATGTTATGGTCGAATTTCGAGCACTAGCCTTCGAGCACTAATTTTTATTATTCGTTCATTCATTCTCTCTTTGTGACCCTAGTAAAGCAGAGGGGCAACGAGAGCTCGACACTGCGCTCGATCTTTCACAGTAAAAAGTCGATAACTCGGCAAAAATATTTTCTGGTACAAATTCAGCCTATACTAATTATAGCTTTTATGTAATGGTAACAACTGTGTTTGCACATAATATAAAACTAAGCGTTTTTCAACAGTTGTATTTGTAATAAATTAGCATAAAATAAACAGATATTAACAAAAAAAAAATACGAACATCAGTTTTAACAAAACGTAATGAACATATACATACACACACATGTAGTTTTATTCACAATAAGATTGAGCAGAATTATGGTGCATTCCATCGCCTTTCTTTACTCACCAGTGGAGACTTTAAGGGAGAAGTTTCCGTAAAGGTAATCATTACACCCTGTATTGATCAAAGAAACTAAATCCCTTCATCAGAAAGAGCATTCTAAAAAATGTACACAAAGAAAGTCATTATAACTTTAAAAAATATTAATCTGACATCTAAAGGAAAAAACTGAAAGCTGAAGGCGTGAATGAATTTAAATATGTACATTATAAGAGTATTCGTTAATTAAAGGATTTTTTTTAATAAATGAATCTGTGCTTAAAGTGAACACAAATACAATCTTTGACTCTTTCACAAAAAGCTACGTAAAGCTCGTGTCGTGAAAGAGGAAGATGGTCGTTACCTGGGTTCGAATCCAAAACCTCCGCACGAAACAGAAATAATAATAATAATAAGTTTATTCATTTTTATAACATTTACAATGAAACAAAATAAAAGCATACAAAGAATATACAAAAGTGGTTTTGTTTTGCCACCTCACTAGGCATAGCCTGTATCGAGGTTGGCAATTAAATAAACTAATGAAAAACATTAAAACATAAAATATTGAATAAAGAATGAAAAACATTCAATCAAGTGGTAACAAAAACATAAGATACCTATAATCAAAAGTCAGATAAACAAATATTAATTATCTGACTTTTGATTGTAGGTATCTTATGTTTTTGTTACCAATAATGTTAATAATACATCCATACATAATAATATATTCAAATTAATCCAGGACACTTTAATTTTAACATTATATAACAATTTGATGCAAAGATCGGGAAAGACAAAGAGTTGATGACTTTGAGATGTGGTGCTGGAGCTGTTTGCTTCAAATATTCTGGACGGTCAGCAGAACCAATGTGTTAATTTTGAGAGAATTGAACACATTGCCAGACGAGATGAAGACAGCCTGTTAAAATTGGTAGTCCTTGGTGGTGTTGAAAGATCTAGAGGCAAAGACCAAGAACGTTGGGGACGGCGATGTGTCGGGAGAGGTGGAGGACAACCATACATATTGTTGTTATTGTGGCAGAGAGATTGCCAGGTCACGACCCTCAGTAATGAGGAAACCATTTCCGTCTTTTTTACTTTAACAATGTTTGTCAACAGGCGGTCTGTTGGTGGAAATCATCGACATGTTGAATAAATCACTCAATTGGGAGTGGAATTGCAGAAAAAAAAACACGACAACGCAGCTTAATATTGGCTTTTATAGGTTTTTGATAAAATTGCTTATATGGAAAACTTGGTATATTCAAATTATAATTTTACCTTGTGATAATGTAGATTCTAATCTCAGCAACTTTCGACCTTAGGATGAAAGCTTTGAAAGCGTAAACAATTTTATGAAGGTGCGGTGGATTGATGACCTAATGTTTCCTTTCATCTCTCGCTGTTCCACTACCAGAAATATTACCCAAACCAATCCCAAATAGCATGAGTCAGAGTTTGGGCCGTAATTGGTATGTAGTGCCAGAATTCATCAAAACTTTTGTTATTGAATGAAAACCCGTTATTTTTGGAGTATGCAGCTTCTGTGAACTTCCGATATCAAGATATGAAGGACAATAATTGCCGGCAAAACTTTGAGAGACAGAGTAAGGTATAGCAGACTCCGAAAGGCATTTTGGATTATGATATAATATTCAGTAATAGCAGACAGTAAAGAAGGGACTGGTAGAGAATGATCACTCTGTGACACTCAAAAATCATTCTGCATAGCCAACCCAACTGGTTTAATCCAAATATTTCAAAAAGATTCCTTGCCATAACAAAAAAAAAATTGGTTGATTGCAAATAATTTTGGTAATATTTTTTGAAAGTTTATTTGTGATGTAAAAAACTCGAGGTTTCTGACTGTGATATCAAATTAAACGGTAGAAAATTCTTATTAAATTAAAGTGAAAGGCGATGGTAATGGCTTAAATCCAGAACCAATGAACTAAGAGAAGAGCAACCTCTACAGAAAAATCAATATAAAGCGCAACGCAAACCCGTTCTGCTTGTTTTCCATCCAGAAAATTGTTCTGGTGAAAATAGAGGGTTGTTGAGAAAACGGATGCTAGCAGAATAACAAAGAGAAGATTAAAGGCCAAAAGAAAAGATGCGAGAAGCATAGATGGAAAAAATCAATTCGTCCTCAAGGAAATCATAGTGTGGTTTGCCATTGGGAGAGGCAAAAGGAAGTGTGCATGAATACAAAAAATTAGAAGTCCATTCTCTTTGCTTAATCCTTAAGGGACACAACCTCATGGGTAAGAAAAAACTATTTGACCTTTCCCCGATGATCGCAAATGATGGGTAATATCGATTCTTGGCAAACTCGAAGAATTCAGCCTTTAAGTGATGGTTTTGAATATTGGTGAATAAGACGCCGGTCATAACAAATCTGTCAAGGATAGTTAAACTAAATAAAGAGTAGGATAAGCCAGATGTCCTATACGAGTTTTATTTTAAGTTTCTTAGAAATAAACATAGAGCAGACACGTGTTTAAAATATTTATCCGACGGACGATATTAATAACGCATTTATGAGGCGTACCACAAGGACTACATATCAGACCATAACTATAAACTCATTTTAATAACACAATTCATCTTTTTATCGCTCCGAAAAAACGGCATCTTATGTTCTAGGCCTATTCTGTGTACTGAATATGTATTGAATATAACTATAAATAAGATTTCGATCTTATTCCAGATACTGAAAAGTTTTTGTAGGATTCATATAATAGAAAAACCCTTTCAACACTTTTTCATAAAATAGGCTTAATGTTATAATAATATAACACTTTTCTATACACAGGTGTCAGTATAGCCGCGGAACTTATTGCCTGAGGCAATTTTTTCCAGTCAACCGGTCCCGTCCAATCTGAGACAGGCCAACCCTGGGTAGAAATTTCCAAGTGAAAGAAAAACATAGAAAAACTCTGACCCGACCGGGTATCGAACCCGGGACCTCGGATCTGAAGTCCACGCCAGTACAACTAGGTTACCAAGATCGGTTTTTGTTTTTATTAACACCCTTAATGTTTTGAATCAGAAATTCTTGCATTTCATGCAAAATAAATCAGTAGAGTGAAACTCTATCTAGAATAATCTTAAACAGTATTCAAGCACAAGAAAGCATGCTCAATTGATTGAGTTTATTTAGGTTTATTGATGCTTTTTAGCCGTGGGATTGCCGGCTAAGAAAAGCACCTCTGCTCTTTTTGCTGTTTTTTCGAGCATCCTGTAAGAGGCAGGATGCTCGAAAAATCGAATCGGAACCGTGCGGTGGTCCTGATCAACCTCACGTCCTTAAACCCCAAAAGATCAAAAGAGCGCAAAAATAAGCCTGGACGCCGGGAGGGGGGGTCCACTGATGATGGCGCAAGTTCGAGCGCAATGGTGGGCTCTTGTTGTCTCTCTATGCTCCTGAGTGGGGTTTGAAGGGATAGTATATAATATTGTATATTGACGTTTACATAAACATACACATTCGAAATGTTTCACAATAGTTTGCTTTGTGAAAGAGGACGATGATCGATACGGGTTTCGAGCCCTTGACCTTCTTTATGCGGGTTGAAGGTACCGGGCCACTGGGCTACCGACACTCATATTATTATGTTATGATTAAGGAAAACAACAAAATTCTACCTACGTACAATATTTAAAGGTTTATAAATATATTTTTTCCTTAGGTACCTACTTAGAATTCTGAGAATGGTCCGATGTTGGTTGCAGATTAAAATATTCTATTATTTTTTAGCGTTTTCTAGGAACAATTAGATAAGTTTAGCATATTAATGAAATCGAGGTGGGTCTTTTTTTGTAACCGCTCTAAGTGTTGTCACACATTTTAATTTATTTCTCTTTATAATCTAGGTACATAATATAATTTGCTAACGCGTTATTCTTTAAAGGAAAAGTCTCCTTTATTTTTTATGAAACCGGCTGTAAGGCCCTGTCCTAGCTGGTCGCATGGTCGCACGATCGACAGCTAAATTTCTTCCTAGTTTGCATTATCGTAATCGATCGCCATTGTCTAGCTAGGGCCCCAGATCACTGCCCTGAAACGCTCTTGAGGTTTGTAACTTTGCTAAAACCCTCGTATATAAATCGCTATTTACATAATTTTTGATCGATGCACGTTTTACATAGTGAACAAATATTCATTCTTCTTTTTTTTCTTTAATTTTATCTTTAAATTTCTTTGTTTTTTTTTTACGTAGGTACCCTTTTTAATCGAAAACTCTAAGTAAGGACGATGAAGTTCATTTTATTATTGTGACGTGCGACTCTTCCTGTGTAGTAATTTGTTTATTTATTTTTTTATTTATAATCAAACACGGCCATAGGCCATTAAAATATAACTACAAAACATGTAAAATTCACTTCTATGTTTTGTCAAATGTCTACGGAAGAAACTCAACGAGACACGCCTAGATACCATAGCACATAATGGAATGATTTTTAAGTTTCCTATCAATCCAATGAGCTTAAAACAAAATTGATGCAAAAATGAGGAAGATTTTTCTGTGGAAATCAACGGAATGTGTTTATATTCTGGAATCAGTCGGTACACTAACTTGACTAATATAAAAAGTTCAAGATCCGATCTTAAGATAGTCTGAGAGTTGTTTATTGATTATCTCCCTGGCGTTATAATTAAGATGGACCAGATACTCGCATCCCAGATCCAGAGAGGCTAAGGCTACCTTCCGCGAGGGTAGGCGGAGAGGAGCCGTCACAGTTATTAATAGTTTATTCGTGATCCACGTTTGCTCGCAATATAAGAAACTTATTGCTAAAGTTAAACACAAAGGATTAACAGTGAAACTAGTGTAGCTCGGACAATTTTTCCTGTACTAAGCAAATTATTTAAAAGTCGAAAGCAATTTATAAAGAGAAATTCTACAATTCTACATCCCGTCACTTATCTGATCTGGAAAAAGGCCTCCTCCACCTCCATCTCCTTCCATGCCGCTTTGTTTTGGGCTTTTTGGATCCAGTTGACCCCAGCGTATTTGACGAGGTCGTCTCTCCACCGTATTGGTGGTCTCCCGACGCTCCTGGCAGTCGTTCTGGATCTCCAAGTTTCGATCCTCTTCAACGATTTCTCTGGCTGGTCTCCTGCCCACCGCCATTTGAGAGAAGCAATACGTTGGGCAATATCTGCAACCTTGGTTCTTTGTCGTATCACTTCGTTTCTCACTCTATTTCTTAGGGTGATACCCAGCATGGCTCTTTCCATAAAACTTTATTTATTTATTATTTTTCAAATACAATGAACCTGTGTATTAATATACATTAATAGGTTGATAGCCTAGCAGTTTAATCGTTGTCTTTCTCATTGACGTACTGAATAACGTGGATTCAAGCTCCGGAGATGACCATTTTATACAAGCTTTCTTCTTCATGAGGTGCTCTTTCAGGTCCCCCCCCCCCCCCCCCAAGTTGGCTATCGCTTGGGCATAGGCCTCCCTATCTCTAGCTGTATGAATCAGTTCCCCAAAGATTTAGATTCCCGTTCACTCCCTTATACTATTGCGGAGTCATGACACTTGTCTTTTATCCACACCACGTCGTCATAACTGGAACGTAGCAGCCAGTAGCAGATCAACATAGAGAAGTTTTTTAGAGGTAGTAAAAGTCACCTCGGAATGTAACGCTGAATATGATGATGATATTCGTCTAATGCAGTGGGTTCCTAAAGAACGGGCCGTCATCTGACAAGACGGCGTCTTTCAAAATTATATGACAATGTTTTTCGTTACTACGGAAACAATATTGACAACGTTCTCAACTGACATATTCACCGCTTTTAAAAGTAGCGGCGTATCCGTAGGAAAACAAACCATAAAGGGCTTAGTGTGAAAATACGTAATAGTGTTCAGTTTAAGTGAGCAGAAATCAATCTATAGATACTATAAAAGAAAGTCTGGTTAGTGCGAACACTAGAATTGACCAACTTAGCAAGGTTTTACTATCTCAAATTCTTATCACATCTCATGGCATTCATAATAATTATCTTTTGATTGTGCAGGATTCGGCATCCTTGTCGGGGGCAACGGCACCGAATCGGCATTTGATGGAATCACAGGCACCGTCCTCGAATCCTCGCTTGGCCTTGGGTCCATCATAAGTAGTCACAAAAAGATTAATAAGGACATTCACAATATTTCATGTTTGGACAATGTCTATACAGGGACACAACACAACAATATACATTTTAATATCCAACTAGCTTATACCGTCTTGCTTTTCGTTTTTGATTCCGATTGTCAGGCTTGATCGGTAGGTAATTAAACAGGTTCTAGTCTAGCTTCCCATTGCTTAACAGACCTCTATAACTGACATAAGCACAGAAAAAGAAGAATGACACTTTTACAATTTTTGTTTTACCGACCTCATAATATTATACGAACCTACCGACATAATTTGCAAGTTTTACTCTCTCTATGGTTTGAATCTTAGCTACATTCCCTACACCCTCTAATGTGTGATAATTATTTAGGCATTCCACCCCTAGAGGGTGATTTGTGCTATGTGTGATAAAGGCAGCTGTCAAACTTCAAAATGGAGGAATTATTTTGCAAATTATTTCATTAAATCTTTATTTATTACGAGTAATTTTGTTTCCAAAAGATGGCTTACAGTCTTTTTTAGAAATTTGTATGAAGATCCTAAAAAAATAGAGTTTTTTAAATAGCTCTAAATATATTAAATTTAATGCAGCAAATTGTATTTAAGAACCTTCTCCAGCATTTTGCTGCTCTGCGCATATTAATATCTGACCTTTACGTCTGTTTTCTATGATTGATGCTCCTACAAAAATATTTCTACAAAATGCTACATTTACATATATAATATTATTCAACTTTTTTTTTTTTTTTTACAATAATGAATCTGTGCTCACTCAAAGTGAACACAAATACACTCTTTGACTCTTTCACAGTAAGCTACTTAAAGCTTGTGTCGTGAAAGAGGAAGATGGTCGGCAACTGGGATCGAACCCACGACCTCCGAACGAAACAGTACGAAAGCCGGCGTCGTAGCCGCCAGACTACCAACCACTTTATTCATATACATACCTACTATTACACACAATTTTCACATTAAAAGCCTACATCGTTGTATAAAAAAAAATTAATACAATGCTAAAATACAACAGAACTACAAAATACATCGGTCTGGTCTCTCATTCATGATACGCCACGATGTAAAGTAATCATGAGAGACTTTCGAGCTATTAGGGAAAGGAACTTTCTTAAATTTCTACATGAGGACAACAGAATTGCCTTTTGACTGGCGTATCTGAGACTTCTATAGATGCTCAGTTCTCTAAAATCTATAAATTGTTTTTGAGTTGTAGATAATAGGCGAGCAGCTCATAGCCGATGTGTCCATATCTAGTTTACACAATCAATAATTGTTTCCCAAATATTTGTTTAACCCATTCTTGAAAACATTCACACTCAAAGGTTTAACTTTATAGAATACCTACCATTTTTTTTTAAATACTATAGATAACTCATAACTACTTTTTATTAATCAGGTAAATTGAAGAAATTAATATCCATTGATTTGATCAAACATAGGAAACAATCCTATTTATACATAGGTATATATGTATGTCACCAACTACAGATGGGACATTAGTAATCCATTAAGCACAAAATCACAGATTTGCTGAGCATATCACCGTATCATGTCACAATCATCAAACACCAATAGAGCATGGAAACACATGTCTTACCTACTGAGTGTTATGTTATGCATCAGATCAAATTAATCTCAACATTGCAGAAAACTAGCAGATACTTACGACTTGCCCGCATGTAATTATCGTGCCATTATCTAAAATATAAATCAGAAGTTTAAAAATACAAGATAAATTTGTATTTGCAATTTAATTTAGTACACACTACAGGCCAATTTCACATTTTATTGCTAATATAAACAAAATACCGGACATTGTAAAATATATTGAAGACAATAATTTCAAATACATTTTCTCCACTAACAGTGGTACTTATTTATAGAAACTGCGTTATAACACCGTAATGACGGGAATAGGTTTCCACGGCATAAGTGGGCATTTTCGTAAAAAAATGTCCCTGCACATTTTGAGCTGTCCCATGAGTTCAACATTTAATATTTTAAATATATGACACAATTCACTATATTTTTTAAATTATATGGGTAGTATAACATGTTTTATTTTGTAAAAACCGTATTCTAGGCTTTTTCTGCTGTTATAATTCATTAAATTATGTAAAATTATTTCTGAAAAGGGGTAAATTTAGTATGTCCCACGATACCTTTCATACTTTTGGATTCATTTATTTTTGATATTTTACTTGTTTGAAGGTTAAAAAATAGTTTTAAAACGTTTATTATATCACAAAATTTGAAAAATAATATAAATTGTACGCCCTTTCTATACAAAATTAATTATTTTTCATCATTTGAAGTGTGTCCCACGTTTTCGGTCTAGGTGGACATGTCCATTTTGTTTGCGCGATTTCTTTAAGTGTGTATCGTTTATTAACAAAATAATGTGTTTTATTGGTTGCTGGCATCATTAGTCATCGATGAGGTCATTTAGATTTATTCTCGAATTCTCACCGCAGCAGGAATTCTTGTCGAAACTTTCGAAGCGTTACCATGTCAGTTTTGTGTTCCATTTTGTTTCCGTGATTTGACCAGGTAAGACTGTGTATTTGTTTATTTTATTTTCAGTTATTATAACTTTAATTTATGTTAAGAACAATGGATTTAATATTCTTTAAAAAATATGTTGATATAATTAATAAATTTGCAATTATAGACTGGGGGTCGTGAAACGTTACTTCCATTTTGTTTGGTTACGTATATGCGGAATGTCAAAAGTAACAAAATGGAAGTATAAAGACGTGTGCATACCTTATATTTTATTATTTCATTTTGTTACCTCTTTTTATTAGTTTGTTTTCTTGTTTGGTCCGGGTTTAAAATTGAAATCGATTTTTAAAGGACTTTTTATCATCCAATTTTACTGAAATTTTGTATACTTGCTTGCTTTGGATGAAAGTTCGATATTTTAACATTTACAATACTCTTCTTCTTCTTCTCTTTGAAATCGATTTATATCACCTTTTATTAAGTATACAATTTTACAGAACTTGGTGTTTACTATTTTTTTTGCTACTATTTTGGGGAATATACCTCATTTTTAATGTGCCACGAGTGGCCCACAGTTCAAAAAAATAACAAAAAGCAATCCTTAGTTTGTATTTTTTAAGCATGTTTTTGATATCATACTTTATTATTAATTTAAATAGATCATTTTTTATCTTAGTTCATCAATATTTATCAGTGTTCTGTTTTTCTTGTTGCCATATTTTTATATTTCTTTTAAAATGAGTTATAAAATATTACTACTATGTACATTAAAATATGTTTCTTGACGTTTTTTTAATTTTTAATTTATATTGAATAAATATATATATTTTTTTAAAGAAATTGTGTTTCCTTTTTAAAACTATCCTAGTTTAAAAGACACAATCAAACCACGAGGAGAATGCCAGGGTAATTATAATCAGGTTTACTCGTTTCAAAGTGTTACCCTATAATGTGAAACAAAATGTAAGAAATGTGAACTAAACTTTACATTTCCATTGCGTTACCAAAATTTTCTCTTTTGTAACCTGTCCCATATTTTAATTTTTTTAAATTGATTGTAGTTATTTTCTTAATTAGTAATCAGTATATAAAATACGAGATCTTATTAAAGTGTGAAATGAGTATTTCACTAAAAAATAGTCTGAAAAGTTATTTAGATTTAATATAAGCATAAACATGAAAAATACAAGGCAAAAAAACCCAAAAGTAACAAAATGGATATGTTTTTGTTAATAACAAAACAAATGCGCTTTTATTGATGCTTTTGCTAATATTTTCTCAAAAAACAGTCTATATACAGTTTATAAATTAACTTATTTCATACATAACAACCGTAGTTTTTATTTTAGAACGATTCAAAAAAGTAACAAAATGGAAACCAAAATCTGACTTGGTACCATAAAAAGATTATTTTCGTAAAAAGTAATAAAGTTTGAGTTATTATTTTACTACAATAACAAACTACAATATATAGGTAATCATTTTAAAATATTCCAAAGCCTAATCGGTTATTTTTAAAATTTGACTTCCATTTTGTAACCGGGACATTTTTCTACGAAAATGCCCAAGTAGCTCATACCACGCGCTACTAATAATCAACCCTATACCGTGTCATAACTATATCGCAGAATACTTTGGCAACCCCGCATTTATCAATGAAATTTGTGGTTGTTCCATTCTACGGGGTTGATTTCTAAGCATTCCGTACGAACCCGATTGGATCCTCGAGAATTTTCGTGTGCAGAATATCACGAGTATGTACGAATCGGTACGAATATTTCCGAAGGTCGATTCGATTCATTGACAGCTCGGACTTGTTGAAACTTTGAGTTTTTCTTCGTAAGTGTTAAAATTTGTTATTCTGTTATCCGGAGCGGAGAAGAATCCAATAAATCAAACATCGAAAGAATCTGTTCAGCCGATCTCGAGTTATAAGTGTTAGCACTATGTAACCCGACTTTCTTTTATATTAAAGATTGTATGGCCGTGAAATATCAGGTCCGCTTCTCTAGAAAACCAATGTTTCGGATGTAAGAATCAAAGGCCTCAATAAAACGTCCCAGTGACAGACATTAAAGTGCGACTGGCGTTGATTTACGGCTAGTTGTCGTGAGGGAACATTCCGCAAAGGACATCGGCGTGAGAGGGCGGAGTCCCAGAGTCCTTCCTATGTTAGGCGAATGCCAACATCCTTTCTTATTTTGAATTGAGACAACATCAAATCTGCATTATGGAATCTATAAAAGTTACCATTCTGTCCCAGATTAAATTATAAAGACTTATTTTATTTTATTAAATCAATATAGACCCTGTTTCTAAAGCGAAAAGACTATTAAAGACTTCTTACGATACTTTATAGAGGGCAAAGGGCATAAGCCGTCTAAGTCTTAACATACAGCCTGAAGACAAGAGGAGACGCGGTGGACCCCATCAAACAATTAGAAGATTTCTGACTCTCAGAGCATAGGTGCTGTCTGGATATTAGCGGGGAGTATTGCTGATGTCCGCATGGCAAAGACTTGTAGAATTCATGTGCTTATAATTAGGGTGCAAACATGGATAGAAAAAGAAGAAAGATAAAAAAAAATCATACATTCTGTAAACCTATTGTTACTTTATTCCTATCTATGGCTGGCATCGTGTGAAAGATTAATCTGGACCAATGGAAATGAAACGATGACTCATGCAATCAGTTCCACCGACTGCGCCGAAACATTTGACAGATAATGAAACACGGTACCTCTTGATAAAAAGTCTGAAGCATTATACAACTGGTCCACCAAGACCTATCGATCAAATTACACCTATAAATATTATGATAACATTTTGGCAAAAATAACATAATAAAATCAAGTAAACATTCCATAAGGGATTTCAGCAAATTCACAATTTACATCTTGGTGCAAAAACATAACACTATCAAAATAAATAATTTAATCAATTAGCACCTTCCTATATGATAAATGTTTTGGTATAGCCAATAGCTTTGATTCCTCAGGAGGTCGTTGAAGAAAAATACAAAATGTGACAAAAAATGATGTCCGCATCTGGCAATCGATTGATTCAGGCACTGATGAATCTGACTAAGGCTTATCTAGATATAGAATAATCATTTAAAGAAAGGGGACCATTTTGACTTTGTTTTTAGGTCATAGGATGCTATTGTTCAGCGTCTACGTTATAACCAAGGATCAATTTTATCTCATGTAGGTATCTAAACACAATTTTTCAACATGGGTGTACCCTGAAAGCTATGCTAGTTGAAGATGTAGACTCAGATGCCAACACTAGAGGATATTATTGCCAATCCACATGACAAAGACAGCGTTTGAATTTCAATTTCCCTCACATAATATGCCAGATATTTCTGAACGTCCTATGAGAGGCAACCTTCTTTCGGTATATGGATAAGAACCATGCACGAATACCGAATGGTTGCTGTTCACAATCTCATCATTGTTATCTAGTTCTTGGTGATCCTCATCTCTATATGCAAACTTCTCTATCACTGGCTGCTAAGCCTCCATTCTCTTCAGTTTCATCACACCAAGCCCATCAATTTGCAACAAGCATAATCATAATACTGTGACCGCTTTAGGCCCACCATTCACAATCACTCTATCCGTCCAAATAGAGCGATCACTCCAAAATATGACCGTGAGTGGGGAAAACTAAAGGGATGGGTGAGTCGGATTTCAGTCGCGTCGGGTATCATCCATCAATGGGGAAATTAGAGTGGACGTGGTCCATGTTGTCGCGTCACTTGATCATCGGTGTTGAAAACTTTGTCCAAATTTGTCTCATTTTGCCATCATCCTTCCACCCGAATTGCTGTTTTTAATCAAATAATAGGATAACGTGGAACCCTTCGGCAAATTGGACCATATCTTGAAAGACAAAGACATCCCAATAAACTTGACAAAGAGAGTCTTCAAAACATATGGAATGGAAACAAAATCAATCTATACGATTCCGGTCGCGTAAAAAACTGGTCCTGAACAGCACAAAATAGCTGGGACGGCTGACAAAGAAGAAGAATAGAATAATCCTTATAATGAAAAAGAAACACAACTCATATCAAATGTCACAATGGAAATTAACTTTTGAAAGATCTTGAAAAGCAGACACTTTTACGCTGAAGAGAAAGACATACAGATGCCAAAGATCCGTGAATAATAACTCGGTGCCATTGCTATAAATCAACAAGAATAGAGCTTCTGTTGGTTGTTGAGAGAGGGTAATTATCTGAAATTATGTTGATGCAGTCGAATGGCAGACCTGATCGATGAGATCATCGTTTAGTCGGCGTAATGGGCAGCGTTGGAGGCAGACTGGCGGAGTATGCTGGTCGCTGCTTCATGTCTGGATTCTCCCAGATTGCGTGACCGTATCGAGATTATTTGAAATAAAATTGGGAATTTATTTGACCTTTTCAACTGAAATATTATATGTTAACTGGTCCGTGAAGATTAAATTTAAGTATTATATTCAAGTGATAATTTTGGTTCGAGCCACAGCGACTGACAGTGAAGAAAATGTTATTATAATGATAGTGAATAGTTTTTATTAATCAGCAGCAAAACCTATCGGATGACAGGCATAGATAAGGGAAAATAATTGTTTGATTGAACACATATACACTTTTGACATATTCACACTGTCACTTGTGTTGTCAAAGTGGAAATGGTTGGCACCAGATTCGAACACACGACCTTCAATATTCTGTACGTTAGGATTATTGGCGTCTACGAAAACTTAAGCTTTTAAGTTACCTCCCCCATCTTACTTGGGGGTAATTCTTCGTATTTCTACTTCTATCACCGAGGGTCTTTCCGGCTATGCTCTTATGAAATTCCCCATCTCAAATCAAAGATGAAAAGACTGCAGTGGCAAAAATTAAATTTTAAAAGGCAGTAAAAAATACTTTTTAAAAATTTATAAATCGAAGTTCGATTAAAGTGTTTGGAGACCTTATTTCTTTAATCTATCTTTCTATTGCTATTAATGAATTTCAAAATAGATTACCGAATTATTGGAATCGTCGCGTTGTTTCTGCAAATTGACCACAGAATATGATACAGATAAATGTATTACTTATAAGTACTCGTATATTCGTTAGTTCATAATTTAACTAAACCTGATGTGTAAATGGCATAGCTAAATACAAAAATCATAAATCGACTCGGAACCTTTTGATAATGAATTTTTCACCTCTTGACAACTAGTTTCTTGGTTATGTTTCTGCTGGTTGAGTTATTTAGCTAAGTATAAGAAACCCAACTCAAGAAACTCAATAATAGGCTGGATACACACGTAACGATTTATCTTTATGATTTGACCGATAATCGGAAATATCAACCATAAACGTCGAATCGTTCACCGATAAATTGGTCCAATTTATCATTAATTATTTGGTGCAACACACACGAGAAGATCGATCGTTGGTAATGATGAAAGATAAATTGTACCAATAAAAGTAGTAGTTCAGTAGTTCTTAAAAGTCATATTCTGATTCGTTTTCTTGTATCTCTTTCAAAATCTGCATGCGATGCAGATCTCTCTCCTCAATAATCTCGTTTTAGCCCACTTTGTTCGACTTTTACTTCTTTTGAGCCCTTTTATGATGTTCTAAGCTATCATTTCAATGGGTCAAGGGTCAATACGAGATTCTCGTGGAGCTTCTCTTCACCTTACAACTTGAGGAGGAGTTGGCGGGTAGGTATATCTTAACGATAAAGTGTATCAATTTATCGGCCGATAATTTGGAATGATTTTCGTTATGATTTATCTTTACGTGTATGTCCAGCTAATAATATCCGAAGCCAGAATTGAGCGTTGGTGTATTCCGCAACAATTTCCCCGCGATCTGTTTTACATCACGTAAAGCTATTTTATAGGCTACAAATTTCCGCGGAGATTGTGTATTACATTACCTACATATATTGTATGGTAGCGTGCAGCGTGTTCCTATTGGGCTGACTTCATTATGGAGACACGTGGGAGACGTGTGAAAGCAGCGAGGCCTGAGACCAACAGTTCCACACATCTGCGTTGGAACGAGAGTATTTAGTATGCGGGACCCGAGCGTGCTGTGGGCCAGGAAACACCAACCAGCGGTACATGAGTATTATTATTCTTACAGATTTTTATGTTTTCCGCTTGAAATCTATACCAAGGGTTGGCTGTATTAGATGGGACGGGATCGGTTGAATAGATTTTTTACACACCACGCAGTACTAAGAAGAGGTAGGTGGTAAAGAAGCGGTCCTCCACTCTTTTCTACCCATCCACACTTTTCCACTTCTTTTAGCATAATTAAGTTTCTCTTTTTTTATTGAAAATGTACGGCAAATACCTTTAGAAACAGTAATTTAAAACATAATATATTAAATAAACACTCTTACAACCTCTCATTTGACTTTGAGGACGAAATCAATCCATGTCTTTGTTATGCAACGAGATCCGCATTCAAATCTACGACCTTCCACTCCTTCCAGTACGCTGTACGAACGAAAGTCGTTTCCGATACTTTCCACTGGAACGTATAAACTATTATTTAAACGAAATACAGATATTAAAAATATAAAAAGTTGACAGTTTATTTTCTTCCTACTACATTGTCGAAAAATTCGTTTGTATTCGATCGCCAAAATTGCAATTTGTCTAGGGTTGCAGGTCCATATAATTATCTCTGTGGCGGCCTCTTTGTTTTCTACCCTCAATAATTCCTCCAATGATGGTAAAAAACAGACCTGGGTATCTGATTTCATAGCCTATAGGTATATTAATCATGTTGGTGGGCAAGTCTTTTAAGAGCTGCCAACTAGTATACCAACCACCTCAAAAGGCACTTTGCCGTTAATAAATAGATAAATCAATGATATTATATCCTGGAAAACTGTTTGTTACACTGTTCTTATAAGAGACCGAGAACCAAAGGTTGCGTACCTCTGGTATTGACTATCTAGTACTCTAGCAAATATCCGAGTGGCAAGTAACGGATTCGCCTGGCCTCACCAAACTGAGAGCACAACTATCCCGTCTCGCCATATCGGGATCTTGGCACAAACATCGGACACAACTCATACACGGAGCTGCTGCAAGAAAGGCCAAGAGACCGGGGCTAGAAGGTTTTTTCTCGTACATATAAAATACTGTCTTATTGTTGTGCTGGAGCAATAGAGGCTAGAATCCTTGTCCTGATATCCTGATCTAGATAAGCCCCAATCGTAAGACTCTCAGATCTTCTTATGTTATTAACCAATTTCTGACTTTTCTTATTCTCAGTTAGTATCTACTTTGATTGTCGACTCGCCGTGGGGCTGTCGGCTTAGAATAGCACCTCTGTTCTTTTTGCTGGTTTTTCGAGCATCCTGTAAGAGGCAGGTAATCGAAAAATCTGATCGGGGTCGTGGGGTTGACCACCTCACACCCTTAAACCCAAGCGGTCAGAAAAGGAGGCCTTCGAGTCAATGCCAGTAAGACGGAGCTCATGGCGAATAGTGCCTGCCCCGATAAACAGCTACCGATAACCATCGATGGTCACCAGGTCTCCCGGGTGGGTAAATTTAAGTACCTGGGAGCAACCATTACCACCACTGGTGACCTCGGGGCTGAGTTCCTGATACGTATCGGTATGGCAAGTGGCGCCTTCAACAACATGACCAAGATATGGAAGGCGTCGGCGTTTAGTGTCGAGACGAAATGTAAACTGTTTGATGCGTGTGTGTTGCCCATTCTCCTGTATGGGTGTGAGTCCTGGCACCTGACTTTGGCCCAGGCACAAAAAGTATCTGCATTCGAAACAAAGTGCCTCAGGAGAATTTTGGGTATAAGATGGTACCACCGCATCACGAACGACGCTATACGCCGGCGCACCCAGCGTGAGCCCATCACCTCTACTATATTATGTGGAGGAGATGGACTTGGCTGGGACATGTGTTAAGGGTGCCGAAAGACAGTTGGCCGAGGAGAGCGCTGTTCTTCCTCCCATCAGGGTCCCGGGGACGAGGAAGACCCTCTCATACTGTGTTCCGCTCCTTCGAAGCAGAGCTGAGGAATCTGGACATGGTGTGGGAGGAGGTGATTAACGTTGCGCAAGATCGAGCGCAATGGAGAGCTCTTGTTGCCTCCCTATGCCCCTAAGTGGGGTCTTAAGGGAGTTTGGATTGGATCTACTTTGATTATGATTACGCCTGATTTTTAATTTATATTTTTCTGAAAGTTCATGTTTAATTACTTACTTTGTGTATGGCTTCGGCATGTGTTTTTCTTCTCAGCAAGATTGCTGCGTCTTGTTTTTTAAAGTCATATTCTTGGTTCCCGTTCTGAAAGCCACTGCACCGCCTCCGTGGTCGACTTTTGGATGTCGGTCCAGTATAATATTATAATATTTACCAAGCTATAATAAATAAATAATCCCTTCTATATGTACGTGTCAGTATAGCCGGCGGAAGTTAATGCTTGAGGCATTCTCTACCAGTCCAATCTGATACAGGATTTCAACTCCGAGTGGAAATTTCAAGTGAAAAAAAAAAACACATTGAAAATTTTTGACCCGACCAGTAATCGAGCCCGGGACCTCTTGATCTAAAGTCGGAGCCTTTGCCACTAAGCTACCGAGGTCGGTATAAAGCATAATAACTTTTAACAAGCTATTCGACAGTAGGAAAACGAAGAAGATTTTTGCCATATAATAAAAGGTCTTTAACCCGAGTCAATGGAGGTTGTCAGCCCAAAGTCCTACTGTCCGTGATTTGATAGATTTAGTTCAATCTTCTTCTGCAGTCTCAATCCTACGGATTGGTTTGCAGCAAAGATCTGCATCTAGTTTTCCATCTCGTCCGGTCCTCCGCAGCCCTCTTCAGCTCCATGTAAGATGCACAGCCCATATCCTCAAATAATTGTTCAAGGTACTCTCGACGCGGACGCCCCCTAGCATTCGTACCCTCAGTCATGCCCTCATCATGCTTTAATTTATCATAGCTATTAGGAAAAATCAGCGTCCAATAAGGATTAATGAGTTAAGAGATCTATAAGAAAATTCCTCTCTGCTCAACCTTATATACAAGAGTACAACCATCTAATTTCCATCTGTTTTTTTTTTTTATTCTATACACCGTACAAAAATGTTGATTTTCTTTTGTCGGTTGTTCTAATGAACTAATATTTGTACGGCTCAGCTATTAACTTATTAGTTTTGTACATTTGAACAAATAAAGTGGATATAGAACCACGGATACGAGCGGTTCTCAAATATTGGTTGAGCGTGTGAATGGCAAACAAATTAATCATCACATGGAAAACATGATTGTCCATCTGTGTTTTTTTTTTCATTTGACTTCCTATAATATCACAACGCCGTTAATTCTGGTGGCAAGGTGAATCAAAGACGCACAGTAGTAAAATGCAAGATTGTGTATGGATTCTATCAGATCATGACGGAATAATAGAGTCTAGTACCAATGTGTCCTTCGCACCAGAGAAATGAAATTACTCAGAAATATCACTGAGAGTGCCTACGAATGCAGAAAATCCGGTGGTATGCGAAGTTGAAGAGAAGAAGGTTCTGGAACGAGCACCTGTCCTGGATGCTGGATGGCGGCAACAAGAGCTGGCATTCCCCAATCTGACAGGCTTCCAGAACAACTACCCGACAAATGAAGTGGTTGTTAGACTAGCGGTTACAACGCCGGCTTTCGTACTGTTTCGTGCGGACGTCGTGGTTCGATCCCAGGTGCCGACCATCTTCCTCTTTCACGACACAAGCTTTAAGTAGCTTACTGTGAAAGAGTCGAGGAGTGTATTTGTGTTCACTTTGAGTGAACACAGATTCATTTAAAAAAAAATGGAAGGGTATAAGTTGGGAGTCCACGTCAAAAGATGCTAACACTGCATCAAGAAAAACGACTTCCGCGATGTTAGCTCATGAATTATATAGGTACTGCACTAAATAAAGCTGTTTTCATGCAAAGACATTAATTATTACTGTTAAAAAAACTGTATTATTGTTGAAGTGCAGGTAAAATCATTGATGAAAAATTTCATATTGGTAGTTGTTTCAGATGCTACCGCCATCTATGGAAAAAAATGCATTGTTTAAAACGAGTCATACTAGGTAATAGAGCTGTTAAGTATCTAACTAATATATAAGTAAGTACCACAAATCGGCCATATTTGGAATTGCAAGCATTTCAATACATCAATATGAAATTTTATTGTTACCTACTAGCAGCAAAACCTTTCGAATAACAGGCATAGAAAAGGTTCGTAAATTATTTGGTTGTCCTATATCGTCCTAATAAGGTCCTAATTTTACTCTACCACGTTGAGAATTGCGGACAATTTGACATTTCTTCCCGTGGCAACAGTTGTATTTAGAAACTTCTGATCAAGTTTCACATATTTCTTCGTTACAATATTTTCCAAGGACACCTGTTATTATTAACTATTGTAATACGTGTGATGTCATTTGACAGCTTTGCGATCCAGAAAAAAATGTTTCTTAGATAAACAAAAAAAAATAGGATTATTGCTAATCATTGTACTGAAAACAAACAGGGGCAAAAAACATCTTAAAAACGTCGTTTATGGTTAAAAAAAATTAAACAAAAAACCCAATTTCATTAGTATGGGTATGGGATTTGAAATCTCAGATAGCTTAGTGGAGCGCAGCGGTAGAGGTCTCTAAACACTAACTTTACACCCGTAGAGCAATGAATATCGAATTACAGACAAGTATGAAAACAAATTATGTAGTTGAATTAGTTTTTTTCATTTGTATAAAAAAAAATAAGAGAAAAGTCTCGCGTGGAGTGAGTTAGTTTCAACATAAATAATTAATTACATACGGACTTACCAATTAATTATAATATAGGATAATACACAAAAATGTCCGACTAACAGTACAGGGCTATAAAAAACAAGATACCTTCCTACATAGGTGGTCGATTATAAAAATAGACAAACGATGGCGCTTCGCCGTTTCGCGAAATTTATGTGAAGAAACTAACGGTCAATATAGATAGATAGACTCATCGATGACATTTCGATTAGATAGGTAAGTCACGAACAGCCTATAAATTTAGGAGACATCCGGAATCGCTAAACAATAAAGTAAATAATACACTATATCGATGGTTAAGTGCATAGATGTTAAATGTCCAATTTTTACCTAAATTGAGTTACTGTGCGCACGCGATTCTGCCGCGGGTAAGGAATATTCTGTTTAAATCTGATTGGTCTATAATAAGCCAATCATGAGATATTCGACAAAATAGATACGTAATAAGTCCCTAATGGCATTCTATTTAGTGCACAGATGTCAAAAGTCACTTGTAACATATCTGCATTTAGTTCCAGGTTAAGTTATGTGCATAAGTGTAAAATGTCCGGACATTTAACAGGTATGCACGAAACGCGATGATCTCCCGCCAAAATAAAATCGTTTGGAATTGGTGGTTGCATATCACATAAATTGGTAAATAATATAAATCTATTAACTTAAAAAGGCTTATCAATTAATTTTATTTGTTTATAAAAATGGATAATACCTTGAGAAAAAAAGAACAGAAAATAATGTCAAATATCAAAGCTAGCACAGCTATTCTACAAACAATCTCGCGAAATAAGTTATACCGCATTCAGAAAATGCCTGGTGCATTTAGAGACGACAAAGATCGATACAGAAGTTATAAAAATAAAGTAACAACAGAAATTAGACAGGCGAAGAAGAGATATGTGGAAGCAAGACTTGACCGGGCACAGGGAGACAGAAGAAAATTCTGGGGTGTAATCAACGATACTATTGGTATTAAACGAAAAAATAAATCTGGGATAGAAGAGGTACAAACGAATAAAGGCATTCTCACGGATAATAAAACTATTTGCAACCATATTAACGACTACTTTGTAAATATTGGAAGTGAATTGGCGAAAAATACAAAGAAGAGCACTGCGAACCTGCCCCCTAAGAACTGCTCGATCTCATCTCTGAGTAGCTTGTTTCTGTTTCCGAACAATGAATGCGAAATATGAGATACAATATTGAACCTTAAAAATAGCGTGTCTTCCGGGTGTGACGGAGTGACTTCAATTGATATGAAAACAATTGGAAAATATAGCCAAGACTTTATCTAGAATAATAAACAGATGTATGGTGAAAGCGTATTTCCTGCTTGTCTCAAAAAAGCAAAAATTATTCCCTTACTCAAAGCAGGATAAAAATAGACACAGGAACTATAGGCCCATAAGTCTGCTGAGTGCATTTAAAAAATTCTTTGAATAAGTTATCAGTAGTTGTTGTCTAACCACATTTATCTTGAGAAATCGGGGCTTTGATGAAAACTAGTATGGATTCCAGAGCGGAAGTAACACTACTGAAGCTATTGTGGATGTGTTGGAGTACATTAATTTAGAAATGGACCAGAGCAGGTATGTTATACCAATATTTATTTATTTATCGAAGGCCTTTGATACCGTTGATCATATAATTTTGGATAAATATCTGCATCGTCTCCGTATCAGGGAGGGGGAGAGTTTTGGACCTCTTGAAGCGGGACAGATGACACTGAACAACGAAGAAACAAGTGATCCTATGAGCATGAACATAGGCGTTCCTCAGGGCTCGATACTTGGTCCACTGCTGTTTCTCTTATATGTGGACGACTTAAAACATCTTCAAATAAGGGGTCGATATTTCGTTTACGCGGATGACACCTGTATAGTGTATAGTGGGAAAGATGGCCAAGATCTGCAACAGTGTGTAAATTATGATCTGCAGAAGTATATCGATTGATTGAACATCAAGAATCTGTGCATCAATGTTGAGAAGACGAAGTACATGATCCTAAATCAAAAAATAAACCTCCAGTAGATATAATTATACGGATTAATCACAAAGTTTTGGACCAGACTAAGACCATTTAGTACTTAGGACTCTTGGTGGACGATTCACTTTCATATGGAATTATCACATCGAGATGATACTAAAAAACCTTGCCCCAATGATAGGTGTATTGAGACGAGCTGATATATTTGACACCCAAACAAAGAAATTGATATGTAATGCCTACATTGTTCCATGTATTACATATGGCATAACCGTGTGGTCACAGTCGAGTCAAAAAACCAGGGACAAAATAAAACGGCTTATGAACAAAGCTTTGAAAGTCATATTTGGACAGATTGACTAATACAAAAGAGGTATACGAAGTAACCGGTATGCTGGATTTGGAGGAGCATACGACGCTCGAAAGAGCAAAGATGTTTTTTTTTAAATAAAGAAATAGCTGATCAAAACCAAGCAATCAATAATTACTCTCAATGAAGAAGTACATACATACAACACCAGAAACATATGAATTATCTGAGGGCTTCAATATACCTAATTGATGTGGCTAAAGGAAAGAGAAGTAGACAGAGACGAAACTGGGAAAATCCGCTTTCTCTCCTGTATACAAATCGTCTTCCAATAAGTTCAGCGTGTAAAGGCTTCTTCACGTACTCTGGGAATTGCTAAACTACATTCAAATGCCTGAAAGTGAAGAGTCGCATTGTAAATTACGTTAAGTATTTCTAATTCTGTCTCCCTTAAATGATGGCTCGGATGACTACCTAACAAGTACTACAGTAAGTAAGTTTTACACGGGAACACAGAGAGGCATGTCCATGTGGTTGAATGTGTTTTTCCAATTAGGGTTGAGTCATTTTTAGCAAGCACAAACGCACAAACAATGCCAAGGCATATCGGCATAACAAGCCTGTTTGTAGGTAAATAGAGCTGGTGTAAATTATTATCATGCCGTAAGTACATAGGTGGTTACCCCATTAACTTGAGATAGGTTTATAGCAAATAAGCACATTTATTACAAACCTATTTGAATTTTCTACATTGACAATTATCAAAGAGTTGTAGATAAATGTTAAGTGCACAGATGTTATTTGTCCAGTCCTAGAATGCTTTCTGTGCACATATGTCAAATGTCCACGGACCATGTTAGAAAAAACATTTTTATGCAAAAACTTCAAAACTTGAGACTAATGTAATAATGGATTCTTACAGATAATTAAATTAGGAAAATAAAATGGTATGTTTCATGTAGCTACACATTATGTTGCAAATATCCTGGGGTCGCGAACTTTCAAATTCGGTTTTCTCAAAACTATGTAAAGTGGACATTTAACATCTATGCACTTAACCATCGATATGATAAATAAGTACCTTTATTTGTGACTCAACTCTTCCATATCGACCTATTTATCTTTGTTAGGTTTTAAGAACTTTTACATGTTTTAAGTTCTTTAAAATTTAAATAGTAGAACTTGTACGCTGAAAGAACCCCCCAAGAAGAGATATTCTTACAACGCGAAAGGTCTATTTCAAAATGCATACTTTCTTGTCTGCAATTATTATTTTTAACACGCTATGGCGTAATCGTAGAAATTACATTATATTACATATTACGTATAGGTATGCGAAAGCTTACAAGTAATTCTTAACGAAGTAATAAAGATTTAGGTACAACAGAATAAAACTCGGTATAATATTTTCGAAGGGGGCTATTTTTTTAACGAATTACGTGTTTATATATTTTATTTTCTTAGTTATGAAAAGCGAAGTGTTTGGTAGATGGTAGATTGGCGGTTCCGTCACAGGTTACCTACGAGTCACGACACAAGCTTTTAGTAGCTCGCTGTAAAATAAGGAAGCTAAAAAATAATTCCAATAATAGTAACAAAATCTTTATCTATGTATTTTTGCTCGTATTATCGGTTATAATATGTACATATACATAAAATAAATATTTTGCTTATGACAATTTAAAAAAAAAAACGATAAAATAGATACAAAAATATCCACATTGTAAAAATAGTCATCTATGTGTTTATTGAACAGTATTGCCATCTATCGAACGGTAGCCTAAGCATAAAGAGTTAGCAACGAGTTCTACCACTAGTGTTTGTTATTGTTACGACTATTCTAACATAGATGTCTCTTGTACATACCTTATTTTCACAAGCTTCGTGGCAGACGAATTTACAAACTGAAACAAAAATTAATAAAAATTAGGTTTTATAATTTAGTTTTTTATAATTTAAATGAGAATTAATTAATGAATACGATATAACATATTACATACCTCTGCAACATGAGGCCGATCCATTCAGTGGCTTGTGACAGGCGTGACATGGTGTGGATTTTTTAATTCTTTTCGTGCGAAATTCATGCACAGAATTTACTGCTTTTGGAGATTTTTCCTGAAAATAATAAAAAAAACAATATAAATTATTTGAAATACATACAATGAAATACATTTTTGTTTCAATACGAAACTGTGTTAAAATCTTTTTTTTTTAAGTCAACGATGATTACCGTCCTCGGTAGCCTAGTGGCAAAGGCTCCGACTTCAGATCAAGAGGTCCCGGGGTCGATTCCCGGTTGAGTCAGAAATTTTCAGTGTATTTTTTTTTTCACTTGAAATTTCTCCTCGGGGCTGGAATCCTGTCTCAGATTGGACGGGACCAGTTGGCTGGTAGATAATGCTTCGAGCATTAAGTTCCCCCGGATATACTGACACCTATGTCATTGTATAGAAGAGTGTTAATTATTTATTTATTATAATCTGGAATATCCGACATTTTAACCTTTTCAAAGTAAATAATTAACAAATTAAAAAAAAAACTACCTAGATACAATATTGTATTGTAAAATGAATAATACTGTTTTATAAACATTTTATATCATAGAAGTGAAAACCATCCCGTGACAATATTTTCAACTGTCATTACACACATATCACTAGGCACTGCTTCAAAGGAACGAATACAAAGAAAAAAAAATTGCAAATCATGAAGTTGATATACCTACCTACTTATAGCTTATTCTTATTAAATTTACTAGGTGTATTTTTTTTGATAAATAGTTTTATGACCGTAAGGACCGGTCACTCTTAGATCTCACCTAGTCGTCACCTCTCCAGTACCTACCGTAGTTTATTTTGATTGATGCTTGGTGTACTCGGCGGTACACCAGAAAACTGCAAATCGATTTCTTAAAAAAAATGAGTTTAATATTTTTTTTAAACGCCATTTCTGCTTGGTTGCGATTAATTTTATCAATTGGTCTTATCGGGAAGATATAGAAAGAATTTTGTTATTTTATATTATACTAGTTTTCCAGAGAGACGTTGTCCTGTAGTCCTTACTATGAATACTGATTGCAAATTTGTAATTTATACAAAAATACTTTTAAAATAATATGGTAGAATGTTAAAAAAATATTGCTGAACTTTGCAAATTTTAGCCACTATTTAGATTAGATATTGTTTAACACCATTTATGAGCTAAAAAAATCTTTGTTAGTCTACTTGCTGTAATATTGTTAAGAGTTTTATTATGTTTTTGTAAATGACTGTTTATTTATATTTATATACCTACCTATAAATTTAAAAAAAAACACAATCTGAAAAATCGTTAATCGTATAAGAATTCTATTCTATTCGCCCTTTGAACCCCATCAGGGGCACAGGGAGGCAACAAGAGCTCTCCATTGCGCTCAAACTTGCGCAATATTCTGAATTTTCTAAAGTTTGTATTAAGTGTATATGTGTTATTCCTTGTGCATTGTTATTATTTTCATTAAGTTGATTGAATTAAGGTAATATATTTTTGCATATTATTATATTCATGTTGTTAAATATTTTATTAATGTGTTTATTTACTCAATGTTAGCGGTGCTCCTCTCTCGAACACGAGTCTTCCACTCTATCGGGAGAGAAACAACGTTTTATTTTTTCTATCGTTTCTTTCAATGTTTATAATATGATTTCTATTATTTCTGTACAAAGAATTAATTAAATAAATAAATAAAAAAAGGACGCTTTATTATTTCGGCCTTTTCTGATCTTTTGATGGGGTTTAAAGATGTGAGGTGGTCAACCGACCAATTTTTTTATTTCCTGCCACTTACAGAATGCTAAAAAATCATAAAAATATAAGGATGCTATACCTATTCTTAGCCGGCAACCCAAATTTTAATAATAATAAAAGAAAATTATTAAAAAAGAAACTAAAGTTCTCTAAATTATGAGTAGTAGACAGTGTCCTTGTATTTACTAGTCAATTCAAGAAATGCCTAATTTGTAAACCACAACTTGAACATTTCACACTACCAAAATTAATGTAATTACTCCAAATTAAATCTAAGTGTAGGTACTTTTTTTAACGAGGTGTCGGATTCGAAATCAGGTTCTACTCACGAAGTTATTTTCATTTAATAATGGGTTAATGTTTTAAGTAAAATTAACAGGCGTTAAAAATATTTTAGCACGCAATTCGTTGGAGGAAAAAAAACATTCTTAACTGTATTTAGTTTAATCATAATAATTATATATTAAAACTGTGATGTTTTTTTTTTTTAATTTAAAAGCATTAAGTATAAGATTTTATTAACTAGGTCAGAAGTTCGCGAACTTTTTTGTTAAAAGGACAATAATTTGTTAGTTGAGTTAAATAAATAAATAAATAAATAAGAATTGTTAGAGTCATTAGTTGTTATTTTTTCTTTAAAATCTAGTCCTGAAAACAGGTCACAAGAATCTAGACATAATTAGAACGTTGTGCACCAACAAAGCCAATAGGCAATAAGTATGAGACAGTAACAAAAATGGATATATTCATATCCTGGCGCCAAATACATGACAGCAGTCGCAGTCTTTAAATTTGGTTGCTCTCTTGTTCTCAATAATTTCCAACTTTTATCTCTATATTTCATTTATTATCAAATTTGTACTTGTTGTATACATGAGATTTTTCGACATGTTGAACATGATTTCTCATGATTAGGAGTTTCGGAGACTTAAACATTACCACCTAATGGCGAACGTTGTTAACGTAAAGTGATCACACTAAGCCAGCCTTCGAAATAACAGTAGAAGACGGTCGTAAGCCCGTAGTGGTTTGTTCCATTTAAAAATCGAACATTAGTAATGAATTGTTAGAGTCATTAGTTGTTATTTTTTCTTTAAAGTAAATAAGACTTTATTATTCCAAAGTAAAGTGTGGAGACAGTAAATAAGACAGTCGAAAGGGTGGACTTATCCCGAAGGATCTCTGCCAGCCAACCCAGAGTTAATTAGCTGCCCATCTTTCTTGATAAAAATAAACTTACCGAAAAATAAGTAAGTTTACTTGATACTTACATACATAGATATCTTTTCATCCAATCAAGGTCTCGAATTCGAAGAAGACCCTCTCATAACGTGTTCTATTCATTCGAGGCAGAGCTGAGGGTTCTGGATAAGGTTTGAGTGGAGGTCATGAAACTGCGCGAGATTAAGCGCTTTGAAGTGCTCTCGTTGTCTCCTTATGCCCAAGTGGGCTCAAGAAAAGGATAGTATCAACTGATAGATATCAAGATTAAGCTAAAAGGGTCTCCAAGTATCTTTACTCTCTACAAAATCATTTACAACGTTTGCTATTTAAGTCAGTGGAGTATTTTTAACTTATATTATTCAAACCTCTCCCCAACATGGGATTTCTATACGGGTTAAAACAATATGACAGGTCTCTTATGGAATTTGAAATTTTAGTTTTTCGATGTGGGCAATTTCGGAGCTACCCTGGACAAGCTCTACATACCTAAATCGCAGTCTATATCTACATACAACTAGTATTGCTACGAGAAGATATGTCTGATTTAAAGTAAAATCGGGACCTAAAACTGGTTTAAGTATGGGACAAACAAATAATTAATGACTCTTTTGTATGTCTGTAGTAATTCGACAGGTTTTGCTGCTAGTAAATAATAAAAACAATAGTAAAAACTTTATTAATGTGTATTTGTGTTCACTATGAATGTGAGCACAGATTCATTTTTATATATAAAAATAAATTATGTGCAGTTTGAGCCGGCCAGTCATTTTTAGAATCAAAATAAACTAGTCACGAAGCTAATCCAGATATCTTTTTCCCCTTTTTCTAATTACTCATATTCAGCCCCTTCGAAAATATTTTCACCCCTAAACAAGGTGGCCCAAAGTTACTTTAAAAAAAGTTTTTTTTTCAACTACAGTACACGCATATATTTGCAATATGCGTGGAATTAAAAACTATAATTATCTTAATAGATTATATACCTATTAAGTATCTATTGTATTATCAAATTTAAAACTAATCCATGTTTTTATTAAAAAATAACAAACTGCAGTTTTTTTTATAAAGCTACAAGGAAATCTGAGTTTGCTTCAAACCCACCCTCGGATAACCATTGAGACACCCATAAAGTTTCTTCCTGATTCTTAACAACTAATGACTCTAACAATTCATTACTGATGTTCGATTTTTTAAATGGAACAAACCACTACGGGCTTATGACTGTCTTGTTATTTCGAAGGCTGGCTCAGTGTGATCACTTTACGTTAACAACGTTCGCCATTAGGTGGTAATGTTTAAGTCTCCGAAACTCCTTATCATGAAAATTCTCGACATGTTCAACATGTCAAAGAATCTCATGTATACAAGTAGATATTTAATAATTAATGAAATATATTAGAGAAAAAAAGTTGGAAATTATTGAGAACAAGAGAGCAACCAAATTTAAAGACTGCGACTGCTTTCGTCAAGATTCTTCAAAATTCGTCCAGTTTTGAGGGAGGAGTTCGACGACAAAGAATCTTCACACAATACATATACTTATAGATAAGATATTTAATATGATGATACATCGGGTATCTGGTTACTTTATATATGATACCTACATGGTTGATGCCAGGTCTAGATTATGATTCATTACACAATTACAATAATGATGTTTACGCACCATCAGGGAGTGGCGCGTTTTGTATTAATTGGAGGGATGAAGGAACATCCCCCAATACGATTTGCACCTCGCCTTAGCTGAGTCAACACCCCTGGGCATTTTTACGAGAACATTCTACACGACTTTAAAAAACTGCATTTGGGTTGTTTGGCATTTGCCAGTCTTTATAAATGGCAAGGAAAAACTGTCTTGGAATAAACTGCGAATAGCCCAAAGAAAAATTGACAGAATAATACTACATTGCCAATTCTCTTGTATGAGTGTGAGTCCTGGCACCTGACCAAAGCCCAGGCACAAAAAGTCTCCGCTTTCGAAACGCAGTGCCTCAGGAGAAAGAAAGCTGTTCTTTCTCCCATCAGGGTCCCGAAGACGAGGAAGATCCTCTCATTCCGTTCTTTTAGTTCTGAAGGATTTGACTATCAACAGTGAAGTATCGAGCGCAATGGAAAGCTCTTTTTTGTCTTCCTGTGCCCCTAAATGGGGTCACAAGGGGATATCATAATAGAAGGGTATGTGATTCTCATCAAGTACTCAAAAAAAAAAAACGAAATTAAAAGAAAATTACAAAACAGGTCTAGGTATTAAAAATTAAAATACATTAATAAATTAATATAAGAACGACTACAAGAAAAAAAGCATTTTTTATAAAGTGTAGATTAATTTATTATTAGACGAGTAAAAATATCCTTTTTAATGGCCGACAAAGCAATTATTATTACGCTAAAAAAAATGTTACAAAAAGAAACATTCTAAAGTATTATGTAGGTAACATAAATGATCATAATTCCGCTTTCTATTGTCTAAATTATTTGGTACTTTCAAGTCTTCTCCCCGAAGGCCTCTTTCTTTATAATACGGGTCAAAATTAATCATACATTTTCTTTTTTTTATATAAGACGATTCGAAATACCACAAAGGCTTGATAATAAACGGGAAAATTTCAATTACTTGAAGTGAGTCCGGCGAAATTTTGAACATATGTTTAAATATTAATAACTTACTGTAGGTATAATATTATCAATCAAGTCTTGAAACCATCTTTGTTAGCATATAAAAAGTGTATTATGAATACTAAAGGTCTTATTTTTGTTTTTTTTATTACTAGCTTTTTCGACAGACGTTGTCCTGTAGTCCTTACTATGAATATTGATTGAAAATACGTTTGAATGTTAACATTAGGTATTTCTGAAAACTCGAAAAAAACTCCATCATAAATCTGCGAACCAATATTTTTAATGTCGATGGTAAACAATAATTTTGTTATTATAGAAATTTTCATAGATGGCGTCGGAGGAAATCCGTTCCATGCTAACTTTAATATTATATTTCATATTATTTCTTATCCATTTTACAACTTTTTATTCGTAATTCTCTTTTTCGGAGCGGAGAAAAATCCAATAAACAGATTTGATGCTGATGATTAAACTCTTTTAGAATTGTTCTTGGTTCTCAAATAGGTTAAGAGTACCTCCTACTAAAGGCAGGTAGCAAAAAATGCAACATTATTCCTGATTTTTTCATGACCAAAAGTTCTGATCACTAGCTATCTAGGTTTTAAATATTGCAATTACCAACGCAGATATTTTATGATTATTTATGATGTTTATTCATATTTACCTACAGCGTTCACAAATAAACAGACCTCTAGGTGACAATTAAAAGATTGAGAGATAGTCAAAAGCTTAATGCAGCAAAAAAAAACAGGCCAAAAAAAAAATAGAATGATGAAAACTGATGATTCATTAAGGTTCTTTGCTCATGGTGTCATTTGTCTAGAAAAATAGTTTACTTTCTTTTTATGAGTGATATTGGACACCATGGAAAGAATAGGCGATGACAGATTAGTGTCCATATCAACGATTTAGAAAATATACTCTATTTCCAGCTCTGTCTGTACATAATATGTTCTTTAAGTGTAAATGCACCCTTAAATCTCCTCAAAGTATTTGAAAATCTATGGTTTACCCCATTATGCAATATACTTTTAAAATTATCGGGGTTTCTTTCTGTTTTCTCTTCATCCCTTTCGTTTCTCGTCTATTTAAAAAAAAAGAAAGAAAGTTTCTCGTTTTCTTAGCGTGGGATGAAAGCAAGAGATATCTCCCAAACCATCACGAAAAATCCCCTGTCTAAAGTGACGCACTAAGTAAAAACGTCAATACGACGGAATTGCAAACATTCTTTCTAACTTTCTGATTGCGTCAATGAGAGATATTTCCACCTTCCATTTCTAAGAAGGCGAAGAAACCCCTCATGGAAAAAGTTTTTTAAATAAATTATCTCATCTATAAAGCAATGCGAATCCAACTATTGTCTCTACTTAACCAATTACCACCCACCGTACACCAGTGTGTACACTAGGGTCGCGCCGTTCACGGGAGAGTTAAAAAAGGGTTGCGACAAAACCCGACGTAAACGTTTTTAAAGAGTCCTTGGTAAACGACTTTATAAAAGCGTTACGTTTTTGAAAACGCTGTGGTATGAATAGACACACAGATAACAATTAGTATTATAACATTTTTTTGACGGACTTTGATAATGCTCCCGTGCGACCGAAGACTAAATCAAAATTAATAATATAGTTAGATAGATAGATAGTTTATTTTTTTCTTTCTTTCTACAATATAAGCGTACAACAATCATACACAATTTACAATACTAAAGCAATATAAATACATAAAATATTATCAAGAAAAATTTATTTATTTATTTATTCAAAGATTTACGGCTTTAGAGCCTTTTACATTGGATAATTTTTAAACATACAAAAAAACTACAACAAAGAAAAACAACAAAATAAAAATAAAAAACAACAATAGCAACACTTGACAGTTTGTTATGAATTACAAAAACTTAACCTAAAATCTATGTGGTTTATAACTTCCATTGCATGACATACACACAAATAAAAACACTGTGTGCATAGCAAATTCAATATTATTATAAGTAGGTAGGTAACTACAATACTATTACTACTGTCTGTGATCCAACCAAATACTTCACTCAAAGGGCTACGCTAGCGCTATGGCGCCTTCAGTGGTGACAGCGCATACTACACAAATCATGCCATACTATTATATAAAAAAATGATTTGCATGGAGGCAAACAGAAAAAAAAATCAACAATAATAAATTAAGAAAAAAAAATACAGAGAAATGAGTACTTAATTCTATTGATTTTGCAAGATTGCATTGATGTAAGATGACAAAATATGTTAAATTATGAATAAGTACATATGTTTTTTTTTTAAACGTGATATAGTATACAATATTACGTACACCAAAACTAGAAACACATAAACAGAGTATATGTAGCTCAATATGATGATTAGATAACTTATAAGATACAGTCGTTATATTTGAAAATCCAGAGAAGATGACAGAAACAGTAAATGAAATAATAAGTAGGAAATAGCTTGAGATCAATCGGCAGGTTTGAAAAGGGACTTTAGCTGTCTGGTGAAATCAGAGAGAGAGCAGTTGAATACGTCCATATGTTGCAAATGGGTGTTTGCCAAGTGATGGCATCGCGGTACCAGGGAGCTTTTTATGTAATTTTTTGTTAAGGTGTTATTTTCAAAAAATAAATCCCGACATCTTGTGGTTCTATTTAGGACTCTATATTCCACGCACTCGGTCAATTCAACGCAGTCAAAAACCGAATTAACTACCCTATACAGGAACATAAGATCATTGACAAGTCTCCTGCTCGACAACTCTGCCAAACCCAAACGGTCCCGCAAGGAATTGTAATCAATCCGGTCCGCCGGTATTCCAAGCTTGTAATTTACAAACCTTAGGAACTTTTTTTGTACACGCTCTATGTTCTGGATATGGATCCCGTATGAGGGCGACCAAATAGGTGTACAATATTCTAGTATACTCCTAACAAGTGATGTGTAGGTACAATAGTTTTAGCGAGTTGATATTGTTAAAATCGGCGGTTATTCTAAGCATGAACCCCAACATTCGGGCTGCCCTGGATGTTATTTCATTAATATGGTTTATGAATGTTAGTTTGTTATCGAACGTCACGCCTAGGTCTTTAGTTACACTCATAATTTGCAGTTTTTTGTTCCCAATTGAATAATCATAAGTGAGTTTGGATTTGGACCTAGTGAACTGAATCAAAAAGCATTTTTCAATATTTAGAAACAACTTGTTTCTTTCACACCACAAGCTCAGTCTATCTAGGTTCTTTTGCAGCACTAAACTGTCGTTCAAGCCGCTGATTCGCTTATAGACTTTAAGATCGTCGGCAAATAGTAGGAAATTGACATCGTCAAATACTTCCGATATATCGTTTATGAATAGTAAGAACAGGATTGGGCCGAAGTGACTCCCCTGTGGCAATCCACTTGTGGCTGGGAATGTTTTAGATATTGCATTTGGTAATTTGACAGCCAACGTTCTTTCACTAAGATAGTCACGAAACCACTCGTGGAGTGGTCCAACAATTCCCACTGCAGAAAGTTTATTCAGTAGAATGAAATGGGAAACTTTGTCGAACGCTTTGCAAAAGTCCGTATATACGCTGTCGACTTGATATCCATGTGTCATGCCTTTAATTATATCATTTTCATAAACAGCAAGATTCGTCACCGTGGATCTACCCGATATGAATCCGTGTTGTTGGGGAATTATAATTCTGTTAACGTATGGTAGTATCTTTTCTAGCACAAGAGACTCGAATAGTTTAGGTAAGCTTGACAAAATGCAGATTTTTTTTGTATGTTTAAAAATTATCCAATGTAAAAGGCTCTAAAGCCGTAAATCTTTGAATAAATCTTTGAATAAATAAATAAATAAATAAAAAAACCCCAGACAGCGAGGTGCTGGTATAAGGGGCCAAAAAAAATACAAATACTTCAAATAAATAATCTAAAAAATAAGAATTCAATGAAAATAATTATAGAAAAAAATGTCTTAACTGGCAATAATAACACACAACACAAATACAATCAAAACAAAATAATAAAAAAACTGTCAATAAATAAAATCCATGAATAAAATAATAAATAGTAATAATGAAAACATTTAAAGAATAAATTCATAGTCGTGAATAAAATAGACAAACACAATGAAAAATAATTATACTATCATCAGGGGGTTGGGTTCTCGATCTCTCATATTTATTATATACTTCTTTAATTGTTTCGAAAATGCCGCTTCGCTCCTTTGGTCTTGCAATTCTTGTGGCAGGGAGTTAAAAATCATAGACGCCATATACATGAATCCATGCCTTCCTCTGTTTGTTCTTGGGTTCTCTGGCATAAATTATTTCTTGATCTAGTATATCTAGAATGAACGTCACTATTTAAACTCACTCGTAGATTTGACTTAATACACCCATTTTTTATTTTGTGCAGTTCATTCTATTTTTAGTTAGAAGTGGTTGGTAGTCTAGCGGCTACGACGCTGGCTTTCGTACTGTTTTATTTGGAGGTCGTAGGTTCAATCCCAGGTGCCGACCATCTTCCTCTTTCACGACACAAGCTTTACTTGATTGCTTACTGTGAAAGAGTCAAAGAGTGTATTTGTGTTCACTTTGAGTGAGCACATGTTCATTTTTAATGAAAAAAAAAGTTATATTATAAAATCACTGTGAATTACCATGGAATAAGACTCTTCACCACCCGAGTATTACAGGAATTTGGAGATTTCTTTTTACTCGCATTAAAAAAAGCCAAGACGGGACTCCGACATCATCGTAAGGGTCTCACATCGGAGCGAATTCCGTCCGATATTTTAGACCGCCAAAACTTATTCAATGTCCCACAACTAGGATCTTATTTTGTATGTATGCTAGTGTATATGTTATTACCAATGACTTAAATAAATAAATAAACGCTTCTCTATTAAAATATGTCAGCATAGCCGGTGGAACTTATTGCCTGAGACAATTTTTCTTGCCAACCGGTCCTGTCCGTCTGAGAAAGGCCAACCCCAGTAGAAAATAAATTTCAAGTGAAGATACCTTAGAAAGTAATGAGTATAGTATTGGATCTATTACTTCTAGTATTAGAATCAAAAGTAACTTACGAAATATCAAAAAGTTAAAATAATTATTACCTATTGATTTGATGTAGGTACACGATTGTTTACATTGATCAAGAATGGGTTAACAATCCGAACGATCCGCAGTCGACGCTGAATATACTTTTGCGACTCAAATTTCAATTATTTTGCTTAACTATAGACTCCAGAGACAGCAGTTCTGTGAGCAAAGAGTTCTGCTGAAAGAGTTACTTCCTCTTTTGCAAAGACTTGACTCAGAAAGAAGAGGAAGTTACAAAGGCAAGGTGCTATGCTCCAACTAGAAGCGGACATGGATAATAGAATGTGGATTCCATATAGTCACATTGGATTCTTGTGACATTGGACATAACTCTTAAGTTCACGTCTCAAGTACATTAAATTGTTATGAGCCGTAACGTATGCTTTCCTGCCGAACAATATTAAGTGCTTTGTTGACAACTTCCATCTACACGAGTTCATAGTTTAGGTACCAATTGTTACCCGAAAGTTTTTTTTTTTAATTTTACTCATTGATAATTATTATTATAGGTTTGTTTAAACAACCCAGTTGTTCAAAGCTACATAAATAAATATTTATTGCGAAACTAAATTACAGTCTTGATACAACCATTTAAATGAGTCAAAGGACGGACTTATCCCGAAGGATCTCTTCAAGCCAACCCAAATAACAAACAAAAATAAATAAAAAATAGGAGAAAAAATAATGCACACTAATCACAAAATTAAGACATATAAGATTTAAAAAGGGTAAAATTCATACAAAATTAAACTCAAATAAAATTAAATACGTGACCTTAAATACTTCCGTGACTACCTTCCGATAAAACTTAGAATACAGGTACGTTTGATAGGACAAAAATGCCTCAGCAAATAAGTTCCGCAGGTTATACTGTCACCTTTGTACAGAAAAGTGTTATTTAATTTCATATTAAATAAACACATAACAATAAATTAAATTAATTCAATATCGATTCTTGAAAGCTATGTCCTATGGAAATCAATGAAAAGCTATGTCCATTTTAGTCCAATAATTATGTATGTGTATCTTCATATTTCAAACTACCTATTATAATTATATTTTGTTTAACATTTAATATTCATGGTTAAGTATCGAACACTTACATTGTTTGCAACCTGCATTTTACATTATTTAAATCTTTACATAGACAACATATTATATTATATTCTCCACCTTTATGACTGCTCATAGGTTATCGTACTTCCAATCTACAACGATGAAGTTATCTTTTCAACAACGCAATAAATCGCGGGGAAACAATGTTCACCGCAAACTTTCGGGTTGAAGGTGAAGATATATATCGCGTATGGAAATGTACACGAAGTGCAACAATGTTTTCTCTCGACATGCAACTCCTAAACTAAGAGATACAGTTACAAATAAATCTCGCCACGCATATAGTGTAGAATGACATTGTCATATACTGAGCATATACAATACATACATAGGCGAAGAAAGTATCATCTTATAATATCTACATAATAATTCAGAAATGTTTGTCTGCTTTCTATCGTATATGTGAACATCACGCTCAAAATACAAATGCTACGTCAGATATGAATCTGAGCAGAGCTGTGCAATTTGCTTGAGAAGGTTCTTAAATACAATTTGCTGTATTAACTTTAATATATTTAGAGCTATTTAAAAAACTCTATTTTTTTAGGATCTTCATACAAATTTCTCAAAAAGACAGTAAGCCAACTTTTGGAAACAAAATTACTCATGTAAACGTTGAATGGAATCTTGGTATTACGGTATGAAAATGTAATAAAATAATTTTAGATTGATTTGTTATACATATAAATGTTATTCAAATCTTATTATTCTCAATAAATAAAGATTTAATGAAAAAATTTGCAAAATGATTCCTCCATTTTGAAGTTTGACAGATAGCACAAAAATCACCATCTATGGGTGGAATGCCTAATTAATTATCACACATTAGGGAATGTAGCTAAGATTCAAACCACAGAGCTCTCTCTCTCTCTCTATGAAAACTTGCAAATTATGTCGGTAGGTTCGTATAATATTATTATTATTATTACATAAATATGGCATTCCGTCCCGATGAGGAATCGTATAATATTATGAGGTCGGTAAAACAAAAATTGTAAAAGTGTTCTTCTTTTTCTGTGCTTATGTCAATTATAGAGGTCTGTTAAGCAATGGGAAGCTAGACTAGAACCTGTTTAATTACCTACCGATCAAGCCTGACAATCGGAATCAAAAACGTAAAGCAAGACGGGTATAAGCTAGTAATATAATAATTGCTTAGTACGTCCGTAGCTCGGTGTGTGTAAAAATTGACTCTCTCAGAAACTACGTTAAGCATCACCACAGTTTTTTTACCCATCACGCCGTGACCTCCACTCTTTTCTACCCAATCACGCTTCTTTATTTTCTTCCACCGACATACCATTTCTCGACCTATACAACCTCTCCTATTTCTCTTACTTCTGACCTGGATTTCCTTGAGAACGGAATCGATGTGTTCAATCCAAGTCATTCTGGGTCGACCACGCTTTTGGACACCTTTTTTCAGCCTTATGAATTATCTTTGGCATTATGTTTGCAGCCATTCTTTCCACATGCCCAAACCATCTCAACTTATTGACTTTCAACCTTCACACAACACTAATTTCCATTCCACATTCCTTTCTAATATTGTCGTTCCTTTCCATAAAACTCTGTTAGATATGGAGAGGAATGAAAATATTAGGAAGGAATGTGGAATGGAAGTCATCAGTATCACCACGGTTCAGTACCTACCCTTATTCCGAATTTCAGACACTTACCTACCTAAGTGAGAAACTCAAGGGAATTTTGTGCAGGTTGCGAGCTGTAAGGACGCTATACATGTTTCCATACAAAATTGTCGTACTTCACGCCAGCGTAAAATGTCACGGAAACTGAGAATAGGGGTACAAGGCAGAAGCAAAAGAAATAGGGGAGATTGTACGGAAAATGTTACGTCGACGGATGAAGCAAAAGATGCTTGAATGGTCTTTTCCTTTGCCTACCCTTAAGAGACACGACTGATGATGGCTAAAAAAATATATATGTAACGAATACGTAACAACTAATGACTCTAACAATAATTCATTATTACTGTTCGATTTTTAAATGGACCACTACGGGCTTACGACCGTCTTCTACTGTCACTTTAAATTAACAACGTTCGCCATTAGGTGGTAATGTTTAAGTCTCCGAAAGTCCTAATCATGCGAATTCTCGACATGTTCAACATGTCAAAAAATCCCATGTACCTATATAAAACAAGTAGGTATTTAATAATAATAATTAATGAGTTATAGAGATAAAAGTTGGAAATTATCGAGAAGAAGAGAGCAACCAAATTTAAAGACTGCGACTGCTGTCATGTAGATATTTAAAAAAATATAAATGCGGGTACAACAACTAGTCTATATAGGGAATAAATAATATTGGTTTTGCGTTCACGGATATACCTACTCAATAATAATAATATTATAGTGATGTTTATTTTTACTCTCTTGTCCGGACATCGAACCCTAGACCTAACCACAAGAACCAATCTCTCGGCTGCTCGGCTGAAAAAGACACTTCGACCCGAGTGCTGTGGGGCTACCACCAAACCGCAGAGCTGTCTTCAGTTCATTTCCAATAAATAAATGATTCGAAACCAAAATACCTATCAACATGAATCTTTGGCTGTGGGAAAACTTATTTCGTATAACTTCGCGAAAGAGTAACTCAATCATGTAACTGTTAAAAAAAACGGAAATTTATAAATTACTACCTTACAAAAATAAAATGTTTGAATGTTAAAAAATATTATTTCTTTATTGGAATGCTATCATAAATCTGCGTACCAATGCTTTGAAACCCAATGGTTGTCAAGTAGGTACGTAAATAAAAATTGTGATGTTATGGAATTTTTCACAGATGGCATTATTGTCAGTGAATCCGCTCCATAACTTCCACATAAGTTCCATACCACCTTTCTAAAATTCCATCAAAAAAAATTTAATGTCAGGTAAATAAAAATTATTGTGTTTCAAAGATGGCGTTGTTGTATCTAAATTCGTTCCATCCTAGGTACCTTTAATATTATATTTTATATTATTTTCTATACATTTTTGAACTTTTATTATAATTTTTCTGACAACCGGAGCGGAGAAGAATCCAATAAGACTAAAAATCTGTTCAATCGATCTCGAGTTATGTTATAAGTTTTCGCACTAACCCGACTTTCTTTTATATTATAGATGATAACAATTGTACCAACAAAGAAAATGTTTAGGAATCTTCTTAGCCCAATGTGACCACATAGTCCCACATATGACCACGTAAAGTAGAATAAAGAAAAGCCAATGTTATTATTTAAAAAGTAAATGGCGAACATTACTACAATGTATAAAAATCGATGCCATAAAGATCTGATAGAATCTGTTTGAAAATATTTGAATTTAGAACAAGTCAAATATTTGAATTTAGAACAAGTCAAATATTTGAATTTAGAACAAGTCAAATACTTGAATTTAGAACAAGTCAAATATTTGAAACATAAGGGTAGTTTACACCAAAATGAATGTAGAATGAAATTTAATTAATTAGTTTAGTTGGCTTAGGATGTTTTTTGAGTATTTTTTCTACTAGAACGTCTCTCAATTTTTTCACGATCCATAACACAAAAAAATCAATATTTATAGAAACGTAAGATGCTGAAAATGTGGATATTAATCTTAATAATAATTTGAATTTGTCAAAAATTATTTCTTTTCAGCATTATAATGAGCCTTAAGTTAAAAAATAAGTTTAGTTCGACCCAAACATTAAAAAAAATATTATCTTTTGACCTTTCCTTATTAAAATCGTTTACCAAAATGATCGTGTGTGGTCAAGTGGAGGGATCTTGGTAGAGGGATTACAATTATTGTATGGTTGACGTCAAGTGATAAATGCACTTCTGAATACCCGATCATTCCAAGATCAAATAGATCCCTGTCGCCTACCTAACTACCTACACAAATAAAAATATTGATCCAGTTAGATTAACATACATGATTTTTAAGGTAAGGCACATAAACATGAATTTGTTGACTGTAAGATTATAAATAAACACGTATTAAGCCTACCTATACGTTCCTAAAAATATTATAGATTTGAATAATGCTATCACGATTTATTAAATAAAGACTTTTTACATCCAAAGAGCAAGAAATAACTCTATGTTCCTACTAAATATCACGTGTTCCTATATAAAATTCTTGTTATTATACAGATACATAACGATATGTAAATATATCCACGATTGTATAGGTATACCACTATCAGCTGATACGTCATACCGTGCATACTGTGGGTGGAGTGTTGTACTTCAACAATATTTCAATAGATGTCGCTAGTGTCAGTTTCATCTCACATGCGGTGTATGTTTTGATGTACGATATAGACTCTCGTCGCGCAGAGCATCGTTAGGACTGTACTTCACAGGATCATTTCTGTAGTACTTCCTCCCTCGCCACGTTTACACTCTGCCAGAGTGAAAACCCGCGTTGATGAGAAGTGGCGCGGCGTCCTGAGCGTGAGGCAGGCCCGGAGTTATCTCGCAAGAGACGGCTTCGGTCCATCGATGATCGTTCGCCAGACTGCCTTGTGCAGGACGGTTACGGATGCTGTCGCTTTCTGAGCGGTTGCGAGTTTTTTAAACCTTCAAAATTAAGCGCGATTTGGCGCTGGTCTTCCGGACATCTAAGATTTAGGTGACCTGATCTGAAAAGAAGGCCCAATGATAGCGATTTCTCACTTTTCGTAGAGTCCATCGCAGTACGTCATAAAGCAACAGATGAAAAACGCAAACGTCCTTTCTTCCTGGCCCCCAAACCATTTATCATAATGCCAGAATTTGCGCTGTGGGATTGGACTCTTGCTTAGGATTGAAAGAGGCTGTTTTTTTTGTCATGTGATTTTAGTGTTTTTTATTAGTGTCTTAACATTTATTTTTTCGGTTTATTAGTCTTTTAAACATTTGATAATGTTTGAACAATAAATTTTGTGATAGAACTATACAAGACTCTTTCATTTTTTCGTATGTCGTTCTACAAAGTTCCTCACGAATCAGTTTAAAGTGTTCATTTTTTTTTTCTAGATTACCGGCGACTCATTCATTTGCGAACATATTGCGCCGTGGTTTTAAAGTGTTCATCGAAGATCTATTTTATGAGTGGTTGGGCATGATTTTATTTGAATTTGGTACTGCCCCAGAACAGAGGATTTCTAGTGGGGCAGTAAATTCCAATAATGATATAATATAGGTAATTATTTTTGTAATTGTGATCATGGATATTATAAATAAAAAAAAATCAGATTTTTTTCGGATACCAATTATTTCTGTCACTTTTTGGCAGCTAGTCTTTTTAGTTTGAGATGGCGTGAATGGGCTATTTCCTAGTATATACAGAAGAAATAATCTATACTTTTTACAGCTTTTGGGCCTGTTTTGGCATTTTATTTTTAAAACAATAACTGAGCATACCTACCTATATTATAATATTTTTTTTATGATGACGAAAAGTTAAGATGTAGGTATCTACGTTTCATTGATGGTTTTAGGAGTCAGATGTTTATGAGTGGTTGGGCATGATTTTATTTGAATTTGGTACTGCCCCAGAACAGAGGATTTCTAGTGGGGCAGTAAATTCCAATAATGATATAATATAGGTAATTATTTTTGTAATTGTGATCATGGATATTATAAATAAAAAAAAAATCAGATTTTTTTCGGATACCAATTATTTCTGTCACTTTTTGGCAGCTAGTCTTTTTAGTTTGAGATGGCGTGAATGGGCTATTTCCTAGTATATACAGAAGAAATAATCTATACTTTTTACAGCTTTTGGGCCTGTTTTGGCATTTTATTTTTAAAACAATAACTGAGCATACCTACCTATATTATAATATTTTTTTTATGATGACGAAAAGTTAAGATGTAGGTATCTACGTTTCATTGATGGTTTTAGGAGTCAGATGTTATTGAAATCTGAAAGAAAAGGTGGACTTCAACGTAGAGAATTAGACCAAATCAATTCCGTTCTCGAGGAAGATCAGGTCAAATGTATAAAAACTGGGTGAGATTTTTTTTTTATTTATTATACATATCATTAAAATAAGAAAAAGATACAATGATCCTAGTGGCTATATTACAAATACGATCTGGACCCCTATTCTGTAGCAAGTGTAGGGTAGTCACTTGAAAAAAGTGACTGTAAGGCGATACATTTTGTATGAAAAACGTCTATATGCGATTCTCGCACTCGATACGTATAGACGTTTTTCATACAAAATGTATCGCCTAATAGTCACTTTTTTCAAGTGACTACCCTACACTTGCTACAGAATAGGGGTCAAATCTGTCAAAAATATATTAGCGCAAAAATATACATAATAATAAACTAAATCATATTTGCCATTTTTTTCTACCTATCTTCGCTTAAAAGAAGAACATTTAAGATACCCGACCAGTGAAAACAAAAAAGTCTTGTGTCTGGTCGGGGTCTTGTATTGTCAAAAAAATTATGACACTAGAAAAAGCAAAGGGAGTGTGTCTGGACAGAAAAGAATGGAATTCCCCTCTTCCTGGCAATTTGACAGGTGTGATGGATAAATATTTTCTTAAAAATAATAACATTTCCGGGTGTGTACTCGGATGTAAGTAACTCTATAGCGCCAAGATTCATGGCAGAGTTCACTTAGATTCCCGTGTTCCAGCTTCTTTATTTTGTATCTTCTAATAATTTATAAGTTACATTTTTCATCCCTTTTTATTTTACCCTTGGAAGATACTTTCAGAAGCAGTGGTGTATCCACAAAATAATAATAAAAGCGAGTAAAAAAACAGGAAGAAAATAAAATAAAATATAACAAAATAAACAAGTAAATAATTGTCATCTATAATATAAAAGACAGTCGGGTTAGTGCGAACACTTATAACTCGAGATCGGCAACTTTTATCTCTATTTTTCATTTTATTATTAAATTTCTACTTGTTGCATACATGGGATTTTTTAAAATGTTGAGAATTCTCATGATTAGGAGGTTCGGAGACAAACATTACCACCTAATGGCGAACGTTGTTAACGTAAAGTGATCACACTAAGCCAGCCTTCGAAATAACAGTAGAAGACGGTCGTAAGCCCGTAGTGGTTTGTTCCATTTAAAAATCGAACATTAGTAATGAATTGTTAGAGTCATTAGTTGTTATTTTTTCTGAATAGATTCTTCCGATGTTTTTTTATTGGATTCTTCTCCCCTCCGGATAACAGAATAACTATTAAAAAGTTGAAAAATGTATAAGAAATGCTATAAAATATTAGAATATTAAAGTTAGTATGGAACGGATTTCCTGCGACGCCAATGCAATCTATGAAAAATTCTATAACAACAAATTTATTGTTTAAAACCATTGATATTAAAAATATCGGTACGCAGAATTATGATGGAATTTCTGTTCGAGCTTTCAGAAATATTTTTTAAACATTAGAACATATTAACATATTATTTAAAAAATATGTTTGTATAAATTACAAATTCGAAATCAATATTCGTAGTAAGAACTACAGGACAACGTCTGCCGGGAAAGCTAGTTAAGAATAAAAAATTGTACGCCGGTGCTATCTGGCTAGAGGACCAGACATCTCATCTTCAGGAACTATTTTAATTATTAATTGAAGTGTTTTAAAGTAACTACAACATCCCTCGACAGCATTTCAATTATTGATCATTAAAAACTCGAGAGACGTCGGCGTCGTTTCGTTAAAGACTGGATTGTTTGCGATTCCTCAACCAAAATTATGGATTTTAAAAATTAGTTAGTAATTTCATTCCTGATATCCAATCAATGCGATATAAAATATATCTCCTTCTAAATCGCCTCTCCACTGATGGATATTGTCTTCTTTGAATCTTTTAATAATAGTTAAACAACATATACAAACAGTGAAATACACTTACATAGAAATTTTGCTTGTGAGACGTCTCTGCTTTCTAAGTTTCACTTTCAACACCTCGACTTTCTGAGTTATTATCGGAGTAGGCACCCCGGCAGTTTCAGAGTAGAAGGATGGAGTGCTCCTACGTGTTGAAGGCAGAACCCTGAAGATGATGAGTAATTTTTCTTGATTCCTTCTCGAAAATTTAATCTTAGGCGGAAATGTTTGGTTTAAGACGCGCACTCCAAGTCAAGAGTCCTTCAATCTTGATGGAGGACTTTTCCAAGCTGGTGTAGGCTTGGCAACACCATTATTGCAATCGAGCCAATAATTAAAGCTTAATTTATACATTAACTTCGAAATTAACCCAAAACAATTAACTATTCTTCTATAAGAAAGAGATAAAAACATACAATTATTTTGTTTTTCAAAGTAATCAATAAAAAACCATTGCAAACACTATTGTATTTGTAATGTTATGTGTTTGATACTCTTTTATGCATTTACTCTACATTTCAATGTATTTGACATTGACACAGACGCATATATTCTTTTGTTTAACTGTGGTGAAATTCAGAATAGAATATAACCTATCAAATTTTTGTCAATTTTATTATCATTTCAAATTTGACATACCTATCCATATCATTGTTCTTGAAAGAAAATTGTGAAATAGCATTATTTAGTTATGGTCGAATTTCGCCCTCTGTTTTTCACAGATCGCGTTGGCGTCGCAGGAAATCCGTTCCATACTAAATTTAATATTTTATTATATATTATTTCTTTTACATTTTTCAATAGTTATTATGTTATTCGTATCGGAGAAGAAGATGAGATGAGAATGAGAACGTAGTTTCCTGAAACATCCAGGGGTATGGGAGGGCGCAAACCCCTTAATGATTGTATCGGAGAAGAATCCAATAAATCAAATATCGGAATAATCTATTCAGCCGATCTCGAGTTATAATTGTTCGCACTAATCCGATTTTTTTTTTATATTATACTAGCTTTCCCAACAGACGTTCACCCGTAGTCCTTACTATGAATATTGAATTCGAAACTGTATAATGATAAGCTTACTACCCTTTAACCATCTGCATGTATCTGTTTCAAACCATATATTTCTCATCGGCATTCCGTCTATCGCACCAACACTCAAACAACTGACAGTTCCTGTCAAACTTTAAAATTTAATTTCAATTTTTCAAATTTGGAATAAAAATTATATTGTTAAAAGTAGGTACCAAGAAGATTACCTACTTAGAGTTATCTATTTATCCAAGCAACTGTCTTAATTGTTTCTTTCCTAAGAACTTTCTCCTGACAAAAACAACGCAACAAAAAAGGGACAAGCGAAATCGGTCCAGCCGTTGAGGCGTGATACGATGACATCGGAAAATAGCTCTCCATTTTTATAATATAGAAGATAAAATTGACTCTTCGATAACTTGGTTGGTACTTGTAAAAACCCAAAGTAAAAAAAGAGAGTAGATAATAAAAATCTTATTTGTTCTACATAAAATTTGCAAACATTCACATTACAAGAGTAGATGTGTTATCTTAATGGTATTCCGGACATGTAGCCGCTGGTTCGGAGTACAGAGATTGCTATCTGGACCACTGGGCTGCTGTGGTCTCAACACGACACAGACATCATAATGGATTCGAAGCATGTCTCGACTAATTGGACATGGCCCGACCTGCCCCAGCCGCTATTCAGACACGCCGTTAATGGATTCGGTTCCGCATTCTGACTCTCATTAGCCATTGAACCTGAATGCCACGAAAAGGTAATTGATTGATTAGAAATTAGCTTAGAATAAAACCACTGGAGTCGCTTTCTTCATTGCTCGTAAACAGAATGTTAACGAATAATGGGGTTTTGAATCCATGCATTGGAACACTAACAGAACACTGAACAACACGACCAAAACAAATGAAGTGGTTTCGTACTGTTTCGTATCGGAGGTCGTGGGTTCGATCCCGTCAGTTGCCGACCATCTTCCTCTTTCACGACACACGCTTTAAGTAGCTTACTGTGAAAGAGTGTATTTTGTGTTCTTTGAGTGAGCACAGATTCATTTAAGTATATTAAAAAAAAAACATGAAACAAAAACATTAAATCTCCAGCGAAGTCCCCAATTCACTATCACCCCATCCGTCCGAATGAAGCGATGTCATCCATTTTCGCCGCGTCGTGAGGTTGCCGGCTAAGAATAATAGCACCCCTGTTTTTCTTCGCTGTTTTTTTAGCATCCTGTAAGAGGCAGAAAATCTAAAAATCAGATCACCTTCACCCGCATAAAAGGCGCGAGAAATAAGCTTCGGACGCATGGACCCCATCAATTGGGGGGTTCAGGCAGCTGGAGTGCCCCCTGTCGTGACTTTAAATATTGCGCAAGTTTGAGCGCAATGGAGAGCTCTTGTTGCCTCTCTGTGCCCCTGAGTGGGGTTTAAAGGACGAATTGTATAAAATAGATGCTATAAGAATGTTACAGAAGCTAGGAGCCGAACCGATAAAATTACTTAAATTAATTAGCTTTCATAACTTGGTTACTATTAATAGTTTCATTTTATTAACTAGGTACATTTTATGTGTTCTTTGATCACAATTTTTTTTTATAAATATATTTAAGTGGTCCGCGGGATGAATTAACGGTCCGTGAGGTCAAAAAGTTTGGCGACCGCTGTTATAAACGGTTTTCAGTAGCCCTAGTATAAGTTTTCGATGATCGAATATCGAAACGATCATCGAAAAAGTTTCGATAAATTTTCATACTAACATGATCGAATGATTCGATCGTTTGATTTAAGAACACTATTTGCACGCTTATAAGCGCTATTCTGTATGCAATTAGCTTTCGATGAAACTCGTACTAGCCCCACAGAAAGATTTTTGGAATGGAACCAACATTTACTTTTTCTTTTTTTTAAAATGAATCTGTACTCACTCGAAGTGAACACAAATACACTTTTGATATCTTTCACACTAACCAAAGGGTTGTGCCGTGAAAGCGGAAATGGTCGACACGGCCGGGATTCGAACCCACGACCTCCGCACGAAACAGTGCGAAAGCCGGTGTCGTAACCGCTGGTCTACAAACCACCACACGAACCCCTATGGAACCGTAATAGCGAGTGGTTGAAATAATGTTAAAACTGCCGAAAATCTCACTTTTCTTTATCTCGACTAAAGATTCCGTAGACGAAGATAGTTTCCAAGTGTTCCGTCCTTAGAAATACAGAATAGAATTTAACCTTTTGTTCCTTCCCAATACCCCTTAGTGGGGTCAAAAAAGGATAGGTAATGGATCATTGATCTCATTTTATAAATCTGACAATAAGAAACAATAAATAAAAAAATAAATATTGAATGTTTTGTAAAAAGAACTAAGAAAATTCATTCAACAAATGTGAAAAATTCTTGAAGAAAAAAAATACAATATCAGTGTATACTTTGGTTTGGAATTTACAAAATTGCTTTTTTTCAGTCAACTTTAAGTGACTGGAATCTCTGGAATGTCGCGCTCTGCGGATGGGCTTCGAGTCTAAAAATACGTTTTGTGTTTTTCTTTTATTTTTCTCTGAAGGAAATTCTACCAGAAGTGTTTTAAAAACATTTTATGTTAAATATATAGTAATGAAAGTGTTTGAATAAGTCCTATCGCGTACGGTAGTTTATTGCCATACTGACAGCAAAACCTGTTGGACGACACGCATACAAAAGATTGATTTTCCTATACATCAGTTATCTTCACTTATACAATATTGTGTTATTTCGACACTTGATCAAACGAAATATCTGAATAATACACAAAAAATATCAATAATTTTGCTTACCACGTTGGAGACTCTGCTTTATTTGTAATTTTTTTCCGTAGCAACAGTTACAATTTTATTTAATTCTGTTTGAATAGCATTATTAAATAGTCTTTTTTGTTAATCAATCAAATCTCCCTTTAACACCTCCCTCAGGAGCATAGAGAGGCAAAAATAGCTTTGCATTGCGCTCGATCTTTTTTGTTAAACCAACGTTTTTTTTTGTGTTCCGTTACTTCGCGGCAGAGCTTAAGGATCTGGATCTGGCGTGGGAGGTAATCGAATCTGCACGAGATCGAGTGTAGTGGACAGCTCTTATTGCCTACCTCAAAAAGGAAGCATGTTTACACTTTCCTTTGATATGAATATAAGATCATTTTAGAGAAAATTACGAAAGAACACATCATAAAATGCTTAAGTACTTAATTTTTAATAAAATACCTCCACCCAAGTGTTTTTTACAAAATTTTATACTAAAATATTTTCCAACTCTCCTTTTTTCTCTCCGTGTGGCCTTTCAAACAAAAATGAACGTAAACCTTTTATAACCTTCCCAATATTTGTTTAGGGTTTTGAAAAGAAAATCTTCATATAATGAAAATAAATTGAGTGTACAATGTTGGATAATTTTGTCCACAATACACTTTGTTTCAACGGGTTTATCTTGTTGAAATTTCATATTGTTATAATAATTTCCTTTATTCATTTTGTTTTTGTTTTTTTTTTTACAAAATTTACGTTTTTCCTCTTTCGTTGCTATGTTCTGTCATAATATAAGACACGTATGCCACTCAAATCTTCTAATGAGAAAATCTCAACTTTGGAGAGGACAATATCAGATTGTGGTCAGTGATATTATTACTTTTTTATCCCTTGCATTATCTATAATATAAAAGAAAGGGTTAGTGCGAACACTTATAACTCGAGATCAGCCGAACAGATTTTTATGATGCTTGGTTTTTCGGATTCTTCTCTGCTCCGGACAACAAAATAACTATGTTGAAAATATGCATAAAAAATAATTATATGATCGACAACGACATCTATGAAAAATTCTATGACAACAATATTAGGTATTGTTTACCTGACAATCATTGACATTAAAAATATCTGTACTTACGCAGACTTTAGATAAAAAAAAATTCAAGCTTTCAGGAGTAGTTTTTTTTTTTTTTTTGAAAAAGCTGTATAAATCAATATAAATCAATATAAAAAAATCAATATAAATGTCTAATATATAAAATATGGTTCATATATAATATTATCCACAGAACTATTGATTTTTGCTCGATGTGTAGTCATGTATATCAGTTATCTATACTACTATTATAAAGAGGAAAGTTTTGATTGATTGTTTGTTTGACGGGAATAGGCTCCGAAACTACTGAACCGATTTGAAAAATTCTTTCACTGTTGGGAAGCTACACTCTTCCCGCTGAACATAGGCTATATTTTATTTTCATATAGCCTTTGATCCTTACTAAAACTCCAATAAGGTGCAAAAATTACCTAAAATATTCTTTACATCGCGAACGCTGCGAAAACTATTGAAGATAGAGTAAAATAATGTACTACAACTTTGTAGAAGACATAATTATCTACAAAAAGTGTCGCGACAGCATACGTCTAACTATTATAATAATGCCACAATAAGTGTTGATTTATTAAAAAAATAATAATTTGAAATGCGGCAGAGATATAGACCATTAGAATGCTACATTATTCCAGATTAACATAGCCTATAGAATATTTTGATAAAGTTAGGGATCTATAAAGATCATAAGAAAACTGAATTATTTTTTTAAATACCTATGTACCTACCCGTGCGAAGCAGGAACAGACTGCTAGTGTTATATAAAACAGCAATATTTATTGAATAGAAGTAAGTGATACATAAAAACAACACTCGTATAATTTTGTCTTAAATGTGTACTACCTGAAATAACTACCTTTAAGAGGAATGTTGTGAACTTTAAACAACATTATTGGACTGTCGTAGGCCCGTTGTATGCAGTCCAACCTCGGGTATTGAAAATTAGAACGTTATTCTTGTTTTAATGAGTATTACTCATATAAAATTAATTGTTAAGTTTGTTTTAACCTCAATATATAAATAGGTACCTACATGTTATTGTTTGTGTAACATGTAGATATTATAGATTATCATCTATACTGTGTTAGGTATATTATATCCGTTTAGAAGATGTACAGTATAGCTACTTTGTTCCTTTTAAGTGCACACTTCCTGGTAGCAGACTAGCTAGGTACCTTCCTGAAATTACATAAAACAGACGCTCAATTCTTATTTAACCTATGTTTATTTCCTTGAGTGTTAGTTTCTGGTTAGAATCATCGTTATATCTGCACTATTTATAAAACTCTATGAGAATATAATATACGAGGCTAGAGATGGTTCGTTGGGTCATTTTATTTGTTTTTAAATAAAACTTAAGTATTTATGGCACTGAATATGGTCGTATGACCGAAAGGCCTTTGCTATTTAAAATTTATAGTGAAATTAACAGAGTTTCATTAAATTTAAAAACAAATAAAATTAGCCAATGATAAGATGGGATTTTACAAAGTTACCACCGAAAACATAAGTGAATTCTAGAGATGGTTGTTGAGAGGTTCCGTTGCCTTCTACACGAAAACCTTTTTAGAACCTTGTGTGCTGCTTTTAACTGTTACTGTTATAACATCTGGTATCTACCAGGAGTGGAGAAGACGCTTTCGAAAATCTGAACAAAACCTTCAATATTCACCCAAATCACTCGACAACATGAGCAAAGTGTTAAAAAAACCCTTCGATAATTCGTCACGTTGTTTTGATGAAAACGTCAACATTATTAAAACAAAGAGTTGCATGAAGGATGCTTGAAATAAACACATATTATATTCTCAAAGGTTATATTTCGTCCATTACTAACTTTACTTGGATACTACCTACAACATTTAAAACAGAAAAAAGAGTAAAACAATTTTTAATAGTTTAATAGTAGTTTTAAAATATCGTTTGATTTTCAGTTAAGTACAGAATTGTTTGTGGATTCAAATAGCGGAGGTTCATTTTAACAATAATCAATCTCGAGTTGACTAAAAGCGCCTGAGCTTATAGTATAATAATTATAGAGAAAATGCAACTATTAATCTGCTAATCGCTATAAATATTAGCGATATTTTTAATACTATCTACAACTTTGTTTTCTTTGAAAAGAAAGAGGCCGTAACAATACGAACGCAGTATTCTTTGAGACAAGTAGGCACAAAGCCTTCTATGTTTATACCTCATTCACTGTCGGCAGTAAAATTTTGAATGCGCGAAAGAGAGAGTGTAAGCCTCTCTGTAGTTTCATCGCGCGTAGCTTGGATGCTGCAGAAAACAAGAAGCTTTATTTCCCATCACGCCGTTTCCCATTACATCCCGAAGGGGGTAAGTAGAGAGTACGGATTTCCATTCTTTCCTATCCAAACAAACCTCTTTCGCTTCTTCCAAACGCATAACATCCCGCATACATGCTCTTCTATTCCTTTTGCTCCTGACTTGGCCCTCCTCTAAGACTGAACCGATATGATCGGACCAAAGGAAACAAGAAGCTCGCTGATTTAAAATAAGATTTTCACACGTCGAAAAAACAAATGAATTGTTTTATTTAAATTTCATTATGTTAAGAAGAAAATGTCCCAATGTTTGATTTGATAATCGGAATACAAAGCAAAGAATGATGTAAGAAATTCGTCTAAAAATAAACAAAAAATTACATCATTGGCGGTGTCTCTTGTACCAGGCGCGCATAACCTGCGAAGAGATCTACAGCTACACAATGGCTCTTTGCTATACAACAACTCGGCCATCATTATTTTTATAACTCAGTAGTAAAGTAAACGAGTCTCGTTCGCCGCTTGCCGATGAACAGTCGTGCGGTCTGTGCAACGTCGCTTATTTTCAGTGTTTTTTTGTTATATCGTTAAAAATAAAATTACTGGAGTCGGTCGTAAAAAAAAAAAAACAAAATTTATTTCTATTTTTTGGTTTACTTTTTTATTTTTGATTAATTTGTTTTGGTTGTTTGTTTTCTTTTGGTTTCGGAACAAGTAAGTGTCCTCCACTATGGAGGAAGCAGGCCAGCCACCAGACCCACCTGATGGCAGAAAACGGCCACCACCTGTCAATATAGACCACGATGTTCCTAGGAAGGTCGTGGCCTTTACACCCAACGAACCACCATCCACGCATCTCCCACCCTCAGAATATAAAATATTTTCTACAGGCCCATTCGTCGTGTACCTTCAGAATCAAGATACCTCCTCCGCAATTCACCCGCTGGTAGTTGGTCGCCTCCTACATACAAATAAATTTACAGGTATTGTCAACGGCTCAATAAAGGCAGAAGGTAAGTACAAAATTTGTCTATCTTTTAAAACTGCAAAGCAAGCAAACGAATTTGTTAAAAATGGTGAATTCTTGTCATCTCAAAGGCTTAAGGCTTTTATACCAGCACATAAACTGGTTAAACACGGAGTTATCCGCGGAGTTACCGAGGATATTGACATTGAAGACATAATTAAAGATGCTCAATTGCCGGATGGTTTCGGCAATATCGTAAAAGCAAGAAGATTGAGCCGAAAAGTAAAATCCGACGAAGGGACTACCTGGAAACCTTCCCAAACACTGGTCTTAACTTTTGAGGGACAGCGCATTCCTGAACATATATTTATGTACCATAATGCTTTCCGTGTAGAACAGTATGTGTTTCCGACCGTATTGTGCTACAACTGTTGTCGATTTGGTCATACAAAAACGAAGTGCCGCTCAAAACCCCGCTGCTATAAATGTGGAGAACAACACGCTGGGGATGAATGTAACGTTTCGTCTCTGAAATGCGTTAACTGCGGAGGTCAACACTCTGCATCGAACATATCGTGTCCCGAACTCAAAAGACAACAAAACGTTAAAAAGACTATGGCAACAGACAATATTTCATATAAGGAGGCATTAGATCTCCATCCAAGCATCTCCTCCACTTACGCTGGAAAAACAGCTTTTACTGCGCCAAATAACTCATACTCCGGGACGTCAATCATTTCTCCAAGATCAACTCGCCCAAAATCTCCGCGACAACGTTTGTTTATTCCACCCACACTTTCCCCAAAAGAGCATGAAAGCAACCTCATGTATACGAACGGGGAGCCCCTTAAATTTAAGGATGGCTGCGCCCTTAACTCCAATAAGACCGACGACAAAGACTTAACCACAAAATCTTTACTTATAGAAAACCTTTCACTTCTTTTGCTTAACCTTATTTCAAATAACGAAAAAAATTCACCGTCCATCGCTGCTAACCTCTTAAATTATTTGAATGAATTCTGTAAATCTAACAATGCCTCAAATTCAACAGATAAAGATCTTACAGTGGAACTGTCGTAGCGCGAGCGCTAATCGAGACGACATTCTACTTCTAATTAAAGAACACCAACCTGACATTGTTGCACTTTGCGAAACTTGGTATACATACAATTCTTATGTTTCCTTCCCTGGCTTCTCTTGTCATAGGAATGACCGCCTTGACGGGAGAAGTGGGGGTGGAACTGCAATTCTAATTAAAAATTCCCTCTACTACAAAGAGATTCCTATCTCCTCTCCTTTAAATGTGCAGCTATCGGCTGTAAATTTGGGAGACATTTCAATAGTTTCCGCATATATCCCCCCGCGTAACTCCTTTGATGAAGTATTCTGGAAGAACACGTTCTCCAAACTAGGTAACACGTATATTATCTTAGCAGACTTTAATGCACATGGCATGCCGTGGGGATGCGCTTCAACAGACTCAGCCGGAAGAGGAGTAATTGACGTAACAGATGAACTAAATCTATGCATCCTTAATGATGGAAGTGCCACCCGATTCTCCCTCCCTCACCAAAACCAAAATGCTCTGGACATCTCTATTTGTACTGGTGATATCGCATCATTGACATCGTGGAGGGTTTTGGATGACACAATGTCGAGTGATCATTACCCCATTTTAATCGACATTAATAATAAATCACAACATCCTAGGCCCCAGAGGAATCGTAAAAGATACTGCACTCGATTTGCTGACTGGTCGAGGTTCTCTTCAAACTTAACCAACTTTGTTGACACGATGTCGCCGCTTCAACATGAAGCAGAAGCCTGCGCTTCGCAGATCTACGACATATTCGACAAATCGGCAAAAAACACTGTACCACGGACAACGTCCATGGCAAATAACAGAAAACATCCGCCATGGTGGGACGTCGAGTGCGACGAAATGGTTAAAAATAGGGCACGTACTTTAAAAAAATACAAAAAAAATTTGACACCGGACAATTATTTGGAGGTTAGAAGGGTGCAAGCATTGACAAAGAAATTATTGAGAAAAAAGAAACGTCACGGATGGTACAACTTCTGCAAATCATTGTCCCCGGATACCAACATTTCGGAGATATGGCAGTCAATTCGACAATTCCGAGGAGTTTACTCCCCAAAGTCAGACCCGTGGAAATATTATTCATCGTGGATTGCGGGCTTTGTAGGGAGGCTGGCCCCGGACTACGTCCCAAATCTGTCTGAGATTCAAAAAGAGAACACTTACAATACTGAAGACTCCCATTTTTTAACATCACCGTTTACCCTCGACGAACTGAAATCAGCTATTAATTGCTCAAACGATTCCACACCAGGTCCAGATAACGTCCCATACACATTTTTCAAACATTCTCCGGAGGAGTTTCTGGCTTGCATTTTGAACCTCTTTAATTCAATAATGAATTCTGGAAATATTCCTTCGGAGTGGAAAAGTCAACTAATTGTCCCCATCCCAAAGCCTGGAAAAAGCCCCTTTCTGGATAGCTCTTACAGACCAATCGCACTATCAAGCTGCTTTCTAAAATTATTGGAGCGCATGCTCAAATGTAGACTGGAATGGTTTTTGGAGAGCAATGATACAATACCGGAGTGGCAGTGTGGGTTTCGGAAAGGGAGATCATGCATCGATAATATTGCGATGCTTGTGTCGGATATTATGCTTGCAAAAACTAGCGGAAAGGCGACGGTTGCATGTTTTATGGATATCCAGAGCGCTTATGATAACGTCACACTACCCATACTTTTTAAAAAAATGCTGCAGGCTGGTTTGCCGAAGCAAATTTGTTGTTTGATATTTAATATAATGTCAGAACGTAGAATCATCATAGATACCCCAGATGGAAGTATCTTCCGAAACGTATATAAAGGACTACCACAAGGGTCTGTTCTAAGCCCGATATTGTTTAATATTTACACACTTGATATTGGTCAAACAATCGCACCTGAATGCTCAATTTTGCAGTATGCTGATGATCTGGTTGTTTATTGTGCTGAAAGCGTTATATCTAAAGCTGCTGTTAAGCTCAACGAAACTATGAACTCTATAAATGAATGGCTCATTAATAACGGCTTTTCTTTATCAGCGTCCAAAAGTCAATTAATTGTTTTTACAAACAAGCACCGCGTTCCACCAATATCCATATCAATCAACGAGGAGGAGATTCCAGTCAGGGAATCTATACGGTTTCTGGGAATAGTATTGCAAAGGAAGTTATCTTGGAACATGAACATTGACAGCATCATTGCTAAGTGTGAGAAAAACTTAAACATCATGAAAGCCGTATCAAGAGTGTGGTGGGGCGCACATCCCTCCACTTTAAAAACTCTCTACATTGCACTCATTCGTAGCCACTTGGAGTATGGAGCCTTTTTAATGGAACCACTCCCACATTACCTCTCAGTAAAATTAGACAGAATTCAATCAAAATGTTTGAGAATCATATTGGGAGCCATGCGTTCCTCTCCCTTGATAGCCCTGCAAGCTGAATGCGTTGAGATGCCTCTTTTCCTGAGGAGAAAATCCTCCGCACACCGTTTTCTTATAAAAAAAATGAACCAAAGTAATCATCCGATATTTCAGAAAATAAATTCCCTTTCACAACGATATGCAGATTCCCCCAAGTATGCAAACAAACTTCCACCTCTACTGTGTAATTCATTAGAGTTAATAAATGACAAATTTGAATCCTGCTTCGCTCACACACTTCCAATATACTCAATTCCTTTCGACTCATTAATGTATTCCCCTTTAATTATACCATCCATAAATTTAGACAAAAGCCACGCATCTCTTTCCCCTAAACATGTGAAAAATATTTTCCAAAATGAAGTTTCAAACCGTTGGCCAAAATCAGTATTATTTTACACAGATGGGTCCAAAAACTCTGTTGGCGGATGCGGTGCCGCTTTTTATTCCTCCGCTCCCAGCATTTACAAGAAATTTCAGCTTCCTCAGATTTGCTCTATTTTTACAGCGGAATGCTTGGCAATGAGAGAGGCTCTGAGAGAAGCCATCACATTATTGTCCTCTGATGTTGTCATCTTCACTGACTCCCTAAGCTTGGTTAACGCTTTGCAATCTAATTTCAATGCCCACGCCAACAACCATCTAATTTGTGATATTAAAAAACTATTGTTTATAGCAAACAGTAAAGACATACCTCTATCAATCGTCTGGATCCCATCCCATATTGGAATACCTGGAAATGAAACAGTTGACTTGTTGGCTAAAGAGGCCTGTTCCTGTGGTATTTTCCCTCCATACTTTGCACCCTCCTTAGATGACTGCATTAATTTTTCAGAAAACACAATTAGAACTGAGTGGAACGCAGTATTTGTGGCGTCTCCACACGGTTCTAACTACAAAGAAATTCAACCCTCAATCCTGCCTAAACCGTGGTACCACGGGATGAAATTATCCAAGCTGACCGTCTCTCTCATATCAAGGCTGAGATTGGGACATTGTATCATTGCGTCACATCTTGCCAAAATCAACATTCTTCCCTCTTCCATGTGTGAGTGTGAAAAGGAGGAAGAAACTGTCAATCATATTTTCTTCAACTGCCCTCTCCTACCTAACGAAGAATTTCTACTGGGCATTCTGGCGCAGGGAACTACTTTCCCTGTGTCAGTGAATTTCTTATTAGCCCAAAATGACAAAAGAATAATATCCTCCATTGCCAAACATTTAATCAAAAATAAAAAGATGATTTAATACATTAAATGATTTCCAACTTACTTTTAATTTAATTTCCGTTTACATGACCAACCCCGTTCCCCTTAGTCTTCGCATCGCCTAGGTGTTAGTGACAACAACATTAAATCTATTTTTGGACGGCATCACATCGCTGACGCTCCAGGTGTAGATAACAAAAAATATGATTGAGAATATTTCCTAATTCATTTTGATGATTGTGCATTTTGAATTTATTACTCGTGCTGTATTTTACTTTTTGGTGGGCTGCTTCACCCTTGTTTTGGGTGCTTGCCCAAATAAAATTAAATAAAATAATAAAAATAGTAAAGTAAACGCGCCTATAGGTAGGTACTAACATTATGAATGGATGTGTTTGTGTGGGTGTGTGTATATATGAATAAGATTTATCAGATTGTAATCAATGTTATCATCACAAAGTTAGAGGATATTTTATGACGTTGATAGCAACATGTTGCAGGCGCTAGAGGCAATTGGATTTTATGAAAAAAAAAAACTCTACGAACTTCAATTCACTCTACAGTCACTTTGGTTGTTTTTCCCTTTATTATTGCGAACTGTCAGATATAATAATATATAGATCCATTCCCTGTGTCTGCCAACAAACTTTATATGAATGAAGTACATAGCTAACATACTGCATATTTTTGCACAAAAAGAAATAATTAAATTATGTATTGAGCATTTAGATAATTTCAAGATAATTATTGAGATAAAATCTAAACTATAATGTGAGAATTTAATAGATTTCAATCTGATCCCCATTTGGGGGCATAGGAACCCAACAAGCTTTCTATTGCGCTCGATCTTGCACCAAATCCCAGCAGTCCTTAAAACATGTCCCAGCCATGTCCACCTTCACTCCACAATGGTGGACGCAATGGGTCTCTGCTGGGTGCGTCGGCGTATACCGTAGTTCGTGATGCGGAGGAACCATCTTACACCCGAGATTCTCCTGAGGCCTTTCGTTTCAAATGTAGATACTTTTGGTTCCTGAGCAGAAGTGAAGAAAAATGGAAAAAAAGAGAACGTTTCCAATGTCCAGAGAATGTAAACTACCAGAGGTCCTTAGAGGGATTTGGCAATATGTGGGAGGAGGTCGTAAACATTGCGCAAGATGTAGGGCAATGTACAGTTCTTGTTGCCTCCCTGTGACCCTGAGTGGGGGGGGGGGGGGGGTAAATGGGAGAATGTAAGTATGTATATGTATGTAGTATGTACCCAACTAGCAAAGTAATCCTATAACGAAAGATTATAAGTCTTTCAATACTTATAAACCTCTTATAATGGCATTGTTGTAGACTGTATTACTTATAATAGCATTTTACAAGCCTTAATATTCTCAAGAGCATTCGTTTTTATATCTCAGTCTTATAGTTTGCTACAAAACTATCGCACAGGACAGTTATAGGATACTCTTACTTATAATGGCATTCTACAAGCGTTGATAATCTCAAGAGCATTTGATTTTGTATTTCAGACTTATAGATAGCTACAAGACTATTTTATAGGTAAGTTATAGGAGGACTAATCCTATAAGAGCATGCACTAAGACTTAATAGTCCTGAGAAAAATGCTGATCCTAAAGTAGCATTTTGTAAGATAAAAGAATCCTATAAAATACTTCGCCGAGATCATTATAAGTAATCGTCATAAAGTCTTGTTCAAGACTCATATGAAACAAATAGTACTTCAAAAGAACACTATAAGTGCAAATAGTCTTTAAACTAGATTCTTTAACATACTTGGCTGAGATCATTATAAGTTCTCGCTGCTATAGCCTAGTGTAAGACTCTTACAAAACCAACAGTACCTAATTAATACGTTATAAGAGCAAATGTACACAAAACTACTAACTCAGTCACTTTATAGGTAAACGCCAGTCATTTTGTCGAGGTGGTTCAAATGTTTTTATTCTTCGTGAAAATGTTGTTTTCACATTAAATAATTAGCGAATTACTCCCGCGTTTATTCCTAGAGGGGATTTTGATTGCAAATACTACATTTTGTATAGGTTGTAAAGCCAAAAATTCGAAAATATCAATTTGAATATAGTAGCTATAGTATTATTACATCATACACATTTTTCTATTATAATTCTTATCAATCTAATCAAAATTGTTCTCGATTATGACATCGCAAACTATTTTTTTTTTGTTTTATTGAGAAAAGTTTTTATAGAAAATATAACACTCATGTGGTTTTCACATTAAATAATTCGTGAATTCCTCCGGCGTTACTTTCTTAAGGAAATTTTGATTGCAAATACTACATTTGTGTAGACTGTAATATCAAGAATTCGAGAATATCAATTTGAATTTACTTATATATGTAGTACATATACATTTTCTTATTGTAATTCTAATAAATTCTATTCAAAATAATTGTTCCTAGTAATATAACTTTTAGGTAGGTACCTATATTTTTTTTTGCATACATTGCCTATTATGTGCACCTTTATGTCTACCCAATAATTATTAATGTATTTAGAGACGAGGCAATATTAAAAAGCCCAAATGCCTTTCTGAACTGGTTGATAACAGTGAACTTTTATTTACAAATATTACATTCATATGGGTTTTCTCGATTATGAATTCGCAGACCACTATTTTATTGTTTTATGGAGAAAAGTTTTCATAGCAAATATAACGCTCATGTTGTTTTCACATTAAATAATTAGCGAATTACTCCCGCGTTTATTCCTAGAGGGGATTTTGATTGCAAATACTATATTTTGTATAGGTTGTAAAGCCAAAAATTCGAAAATATCAATTTGAATATAGTACCTATAGTATTATTACATCATACACATTTTCCTATTATAATTCTTATCAATCTAATCAAAATTGTTCTCGATTATGACATCGCAAACTATTTTTTTTTTGTTTTATTGAGAAAAGTTTTTATAGAAAATATAACACTCATGTGGTTTTCACATTAAATAATTCGTGAATTCCTCCCGCGTTACTTTCTTAAGGAAATTTTGATTGCAAATACTACATTTGTGTAGACTGTAATATCAAGAATTCGAGAATATCAATTTGAATATAGTAGCTATAGTATTATTACATCATACACATTTTTCTATTATAATTCTTATCAATCTAATCAAAATTGTTCTCGATTATGACATCGCAAACTATTTTTTTTTTGTTTTATTGAGAAAAGTTTTTATAGAAAATATAACACTCATGTGGTTTTCACATTAAATAATTCGTGAATTCCTCCGGCGTTACTTTCTTAAGGAAATTTTGATTGCAAATACTACATTTGTGTAGACTGTAATATCAAGAATTCGAGAATATCAATTTGAATTTACTTATATATGTAGTACATATACATTTTCTTATTGTAATTCTAATAAATTCTATTCAAAATAATTGTTCCTAGTAATATAACTTTTAGGTAGGTACCTATATTTTTTTTGCATACATTGCCTATTATGTGCACCTTTATGTCTACCCAATAATTATTAATGTATTTAGAGACGAGGCAATATTAAAAAGCCCAAATGCCTTTCCGAACTGGTTGATAACAGTGAACTTTTATTTACAAATATTACATTCATATGGGTTTTCTCGATTATGAATTCGCAGACCACTATTTTATTGTTTTATGGAGAAAAGTTTTCATAGCAAATATAACGCTCATGTTGTTTTCACATTAAATAATTAGCGAATTACTCCCGCGTTTATTCCTAGAGGGGATTTTGATTGCAAATACTATATTTTGTATAGGTTGTAAAGCCAAAAATTCGAAAATATCAATTTGAATATAGTAGCTATAGTATTATTACATCATACACATTTTCCTATTATAATTCTTATCAATCTAATCAAAATTGTTCTCGATTATGACATCGCAAACTATTTTTTTTTTGTTTTATTGAGAAAAGTTTTTATAGAAAATATAACACTCATGTGGTTTTCACATTAAATAATTCGTGAATTCCTCCCGCGTTACTTTCTTAAGGAAATTTTGATTGCAAATACTACATTTGTGTAGACTGTAATATCAAGAATTCGAGAATATCAATTTGAATTTACTTATATATGTAGTACATATACATTTTCTTATTGTAATTCTAATAAATTCTATTCAAAATAATTGTTACTAGTAATATAACTTTTAGGTACCTATATTTTTTTTTGCATACATTGCCTATTATGTGCACCTTTATGTCTACCCAATAATTATTCATGTATTTAGAGACGAGGCAATATTAAAAAGCCCAAATGCCTTTCTGAACTGGTTGATAACAGTGAACTTTTATTTACAAATATTACATTCATATGGGTTTTCTCGATTATGAATTCGCAGACCACTATTTTATTGTTTTATGGAGAAAAGTTTTCATAGCAAATATAACGCTCATGTTGTTTTCACATTAAATAATTAGCGAATTACTCCCGCGTTTATTCCTAGAGGGGATTTTGATTGCAAATACTATATTTTGTATAGGTTGTAAAGCCAAAAATTCGAAAATATCAATTTGAATATAGTACCTATAGTATTATTACATCATACACATTTTCCTATTATAATTCTTATCAATCTAATCAAAATTGTTCTCGATTATGACATCGCAAACTATTTTTTTTTTGTTTTATTGAGAAAAGTTTTTATAGAAAATATAACACTCATGTGGTTTTCACATTAAATAATTCGTGAATTCCTCCCGCGTTACTTTCTTAAGGAAATTTTGATTGCAAATACTACATTTGTGTAGACTGTAATATCAAGAATTCGAGAATATCAATTTGATTTTACTTATATATGTAGTACATATACATTTTCTTATTGTAATTCTAATAAATTCTATTCAAAATAATTGTTCCTAGTAATATAACTTTTAGGTACCTATATTTTTTTTTGCATACATTGCCTATTATGTGCACCTTTATGTCTACCCAATAATTATTAATGTATTTAGAGACGAGGCAATATTAAAAAGCCCAAATGCCTTTCTGAACTGGTTGATAACAGTGAACTTTTATTTACAAATATTACATTCATATGGGTTTTCTCGGTTATGAATTCGCAGACCAATATTTTATTGTTTTATGGAGAAAAGTTTTCATAGCAAATATAACGCTCATGTTGTTTTCACATTAAATAATTAGCGAATTACTCCCGCGTTTATTCCTAGAGGGGATTTTGATTGCAAATACTATATTTTGTATAGGTTGTAAAGCCAAAAATTCGAAAATATCAATTTGAATATAGTACCTATAGTATTATTACATCATACACATTTTCCTATTATAATTCTTATCAATCTAATCAAAATTGTTCTCGATTATGACATCGCAAACTATTTTTTTTTTGTTTTATTGAGAAAAGTTTTTATAGAAAATATAACACTCATGTGGTTTTCACATTAAATAATTCGTGAATTCCTCCCGCGTTACTTTCTTAAGGAAATTTTGATTGCAAATACTACATTTGTGTAGACTGTAATATCAAGAATTCGAGAATATCAATTTGATTTTACTTATATATGTAGTACATATACATTTTCTTATTGTAATTCTAATAAATTCTATTCAAAATAATTGTTCCTAGTAATATAACTTTTAGGTACCTATATTTTTTTTGCATACATTGCCTATTATGTGCACCTTTATGTCTACCCAATAATTATTAATGTATTTAGAGACGAGGCAATATTAAAAAGCCCAAATGCCTTTCTGAACTGGTTGATAACAGTGAACTTTTATTTACAAATATTACATTCATATGGGTTTTCTCGATTATGAATTCGCAGACCACTATTTTATTGTTTTATGGAGAAAAGTTTTCATAGCAAAATAACGCTCATGTTGTTTTCACATTAAATAATTAGCGAATTACTCCCGCGTTTATTCCTAGAGGGGATTTTGATTGCAAATACTACATTTTGTATAGGTTGTAAAGCCAAAAATTCGAAAATATCAATTTGAATATAGTACCTAGAGTATTATTACATCATACACATTTTCCTATTATAATTCTTATCAATCTAATCAAAATTGTTCTCGATTATGACATCGCAAACTATTTTTTTTTTGTTTTATTGAGAAAAGTTTTTATAGAAAATATAACACTCACGTGGTTTTCACATTAAATAATTCGTGAATTCCTCCCGCGTTACTTTCTTAAGGAAATTTTGATTGCAAATACTACATTTGTGTAGACTGTAATATGTAAAAAATTCAAACCTGGTTCGTATTTCCAGAGATTTTATTGTTTTTAATATAAAAACAGCCTCCACTGTCATCAACTGACTTGCATATTCCGTACAATTTGTCAGTTATCTAAATTTATCGAAAATAAGTCGAAATATTTAACTGAAGACATCAAGAAATAAGTAAAAAAAACTTCTAACAATAATGAGGTTCAAATTGATCTACCCTAATTTGTTAAAATGGAGGCAATGTGTTATCTTGATTGAAACTGTTATAAGTAACAATGTACCTATAATGGTTCTGTAAAGTACTCAATGCAGAGTATTTTTAAAAATGGCGAATTTTCATATAAAACTGATGAAATAAAAATTCTACAACAACTGTAAATTGAGCTTTTTTCCGAAGCGCGTGAATAAAATAATAAAATTACGGTACATATTTACAGTAAAAATGACTTCCCACGTTCCCAACAGTGGATAGATGAGTGTCCTTTATCAATTATATTTTGCTGTTTATTAATAAATGTATTATATTAATAATAGAAAATGTACTTACATTTTTAGTATTTAAAACAAGAACAAAAAACTTCCACGACGCACAAAAAGCATAACAAAACTTACTTTATACAGTACTTTACCAGTAAACATTAAACAAGATTGGTCTGGTAAGATACTTATGGCAGATACTTATAGGAGTATTTATGCTTGTGAATGCATAGCTGAAGATCATTATAGAACCAATTGCGCTTCGTCAAGTGTATTATTTGATTATTTACATTCTGTAAGCTCGTTATAAGATCGATATAGAAATTAATGCTCCTGTAAGTGCGTCCAAATCTTGTGATTGAAGAATGCTATAAGTCTCTTATAAGAACAGATTATAGGATCGTTATAGAAATAAATGCTCCTATAACTGCGCCCAAATCCAGGGTTAAAGTATGCTATAGGTATCTTATAAGTCTACAAAATTTTACTCTTGGGAGTGCTACAAGTACAGATTTTGCTAGTTGGGTAGGTACCATATATTACTCTGCACAATCACAATATTCACGGTGTTCGCATCCATCTCATAATCATGAGTAGAACTCCCCCAATAGAACCCAAGAAGAAGACGAGTTACCTAATTACAATTAACTTTCGGTTTTTGAACAGCGATGTATTTTGTTTTTTTTTTTATAAAATGAATCTGTGCTCACTTAAAGTGAACACAAATACACTTCTTGACTCTTTCACAGTAAGCTGCTGAAAGCTTGTGTCGTGAAAGAGGAAGATGGTCGGCACCTGGGATCGAACCACGACGTCCGCAGTACGAAAGCCGGCGTTGTAACCGCTGGGTTACCAACCACTTCAAACATACTTTCTTAGTTTCTTACTAGGAAACTTATAAAAAGACATATTGATGTTGCGGTCTGGGGCACACCTTTAGACAGACCACACTAGATAATATTATGATATACGCGTAATCTCCTCGCTATGAAGACAGAGGCTCCATTGTCTTTCTGCTGCCCTGCTACTTGCATGGTGAAACGGTGTACACAGATATAAATATTAACAGAACTCCCTCCGCCTTCATCATAAACTAGTTTCATACAGCGATACCATAATAGGATGAGACAAGATAAAGGTTTGACTGCTAGTATTGTTTTCCAAGTAATGGGGCAACCAGAAACTAGCATCATCGTTATTTTATTGGAGGTTATAAATGCACCCTCTGTGACTCTACTTTCGGGCATATGGAAGCAACAAGACCAGCCTTGGATTCGCACTTGACCAAATATGGGCTTTTTTACCCCTATACGCGTGTAGGAAGTGGCAAAAAAGCCCAAGATGGAGCGGAGTGGAAGAAAATGGAAGAGACCAAAAGAAGTTCAGAAATAAGGAAAATAACAGAAGCAGATTTTTTTTTCATAATATTTTGTGATAATTTACTACATTATAAACTCCAATCAGTGGAAAAATAGCTCAGCAATAGAAAATCATGTAGTTTAACCCATATCGCTTGATTGTGAGCTAATCTCTGTAGATATTTACCTGCCATGTTGGATTTAATGTCAACTGACAGTTGTTTTGGGTGTACAAGAATGTTAACGAATTGAACATGCATTCTTGGTGGAATAATTAAATAAATCAATTGTTTTATTTAAATTATTGTACAAGAATGGTTTCTGTAATAAATACACTGTATTTAAGTTTTTAATGCCTCTTTCATATTTTGGTCCGTTGTATTTTGGTTTATCATTTTAATAGAAAATTCAAACAGATAAAGCAAATAATATGTAATCGTGTGATCAACGAAATTTTATAAATAAGACTTTTAATGTATTTTTACTGGCAAAACATATCATTGCAAGACGAACACGTAATAAATGGATGTGAATAAGACATAAAATTTTATGAAACACATTAGAGTCGTCATGAAAAGCATAACATATATGCCCAAATCCTCCCATTTAGAGCCTATTTTAAGGTACCCAAGTAAGGCTCTCGTATCTTTCCATCGCATACATTATGTAGATACTTAGCCCAATAAAGCCAGCAATATAGTACTGATGTACGATAAGGGTGAAATGGGAACAGTCGTAACAATATCGTTTTCAACAATAAACTAAAAGTGCCCTTGAGGTGATCACTGGTGGCCCTAAACGGCAATATACCTAGTGAAACCATTATCTAAAGATTAACGAATTGATCGTGCATTCTTGGTGGACTTATTTAAATACAATAATAATTTAAATAAAACAATTAATTTGTTAGTTACTTGAGACTGGCCAGGAACACCGACAAGGTGAAGGCCATTAAATTTTTTTTTTATTATTATTAATTAGGCATTCCACCCATAGAGGGTGATTTATTCCGCAAATTTAATAACCTGACTAGTTTCGCAGGCCCTGGTGACATAGAAAGGTAACTTAAAATCAGTTTTTCTGTCATTTTTAGCTATTTTGATGCCATGAGAAATAAATTTATTTCTTTCAGTGTAACAAATCGAAGGAGCATGGCTAAAATAATTTATAAGATAAGCTTCGACCGAGAACGATTAATGCGATCCCTTTTTGTATGAAAATATTGCGGAACTGCAGAAAATTGACACCAGTGGAAAAACAATTAATTATTGTTAGGCGAATGATAAAGATTTCACTGTAGGTATATAAAAATGTATTTTTTAGATGCGGCACTTCGTTTCAAAAGCAGATCCGCTGAGCCACATGACCTGGGTTTAATTGCCGGTGCCAATCACGTGTGGTCTTTTTTACGACAAATTTTGTATAATCGCACGAATGACGTCGAATACATTTTTATGGTACCGATTACCCGACTTAACCCCACTTACGGCGCATCCATTTTATTAATGTTTGTACATTATCGTGAACACAAAGCAAAGTTGAAGAACGCGATAAATCGTGAAGCATCCAGGCTGGGAAAACCATTAAGGGACAACCAACTTGCGCACAAACGGGAATTTTGTGTGCGGACCATTTGCGCACATTTGTCAAAAATCAAATATTATGATATTATTTTGATAATATGCATAAAGCATCGTAATTTATAAGACTTAAGTCATCGGCCAACGAAAAATTCTATCTTTTGCCACGCTATGTAGCACAGAGCTCAAGCTATGAAAGCTTATACGGTCTCAAACAGTCGTTGTCTGTCAAGATCGTTTAGGATAAGATTGATTGTAATACCTTAATAATTAATAAATTAGCAAATAAAAACGAAAAATTCTTGTATAGTTCTATTACAAAATTATTGTTTAAACATAAACAGTAGCCCTAGTAGAAGTTTTCGATGATCGAATATCGAAACGATCATCGAAAGAGTTTCGAAAAATTTTCATACTAAAATGATCGAATGATTCGATCGTTTGATTTTAGAACACTAATTGCACGCTAATAAGCGTTTATTTGCATGCAATTAGCTTTCGATAAAACTCATACTAGCCCCACAGGTTTCCTTCTTCTCAAGTGTTAAATTTGGTAATCTCCAAAAAACCGGTACATTTTTTAACAATAAAATCAATTTTGTGATAGAATTATACAAGACTCTTTCGTTTTAATTTGAAATAGACATCACCCTTACCAAACATCGAAAAATGAAAATTAATCCAAAAAAGATGTTGGCCTAAGTACGTTTTTATCTCTTTATCATGAACTTTATTAGTAATGTGCGGTTTTCTATTCAAAACTTGCGCACACCTTGATAGTTCAGCTTATTAGGCAATATTGTGTGTACGAGTATGTAATATTGTATGATGATTTAGGCTTGCTTTACACAGTACGTTTCTAACGCGCTACAAAATAAAGAAAAGTTTGATAGAATAATTTAGTTCTTTCGTCACGTCTATTAAAAAAATATTCTTAGTAACAAAAAGACAAAACGCACGCGTGTACATCCAACCAACTAAGCCACTAGCTATCCGTCCCTCTTTTATTACGGAATACCATATAATATAATATGATTTTTTTTTCATTTCCAAAAACTTTCTTTTTTTTTGTTTATTTATATCAAAACATTTGAAATAAAGAATAACAATGTTGCCCCAATAGGCTAAGCATGTTCTAGTGCAAACTTTTACATTTTATATATAGGTACATAATTAAATACCCTGCCCGCTGAACTGACTGACTGGTCTCTATGAGCAAGGCAATGAGGCCAGCTGAGGACACGGGAACATCAAGGTGAACACGACCTTCGAGAATGACAAGTGAGAGAGAGAATGAATGTTGGGGATAGAAATGGAAGAAGGAGAAGAGAGGCTAATGACTTTCACTGTTGTGAACAACCTTGAGCTGATGATAATGATACCTATAAATATTTTGAACGGATTTTTAGATCACCACCTGAATTCCGCAGTAGGGTTTTCATGCAATAATATGTTCTTCCAAAAGTCCTCACCTGTAACAAAAGAAAAACACATTTCATTTAATAAAAAGCTTCGGAATGAAAAAAAAACAGCCATGAAGTCAAATTTATTTGAAAAAAAGAAATTCACACAAGATATCTTTCAACAAACTCGAAGGATATTCAAAAGATTACAAAGTATGAGTGGTTATATATCGGAAATTTATTATGACAATTATCTCAATATCAATATTCAGCCGTACTGATAGAAAAAGCCGTACAAATACATGACAGCAGTTGCAGTCTTTAAATTTGGTTGCTCTCTTGTTCTTAATAATTTCCAACTTTTATCGCTATATTTCATTGATTATTTAATGTCTACTTGTTGTACACATGGGAATTTTCATGTTAAACATTTCGAGAATTCTCATGATTAGGAGTTTCGGAGACTTAAACATTACTACCTAATGGCGAACGTTGTTAACGTAAAGTGATCACACTAAGCCAGCCTTCGAAATAACAGTAGAAGACGGTCGTAAGCCCATAGTGGTTTGTTCCATTTAAAAATCGAACATCAGTAATGAATTGTTAGAGTCAGTTGTTAAATATTCGTACTAATAGAAGATTATTCCTCGAATAAGAGCAGAATAAGCAAATCTTCCACGACAAATGGAATGTAAAACCTAGGTATAAGAAGTTGAAGTACAATGATAGTTTGACATTCCATTTGGGACGCTATCGTGGAAGATTAGCTTATTCTGTGATTATTCGTTGAATAACGTTCTATTAGTAAAACGGCTGATTATTTTTAAACGCCTTATCGCTATGCAAAACAAAAACAATGGACAAACATCTTGACATTCTAAACTTTTATTATGATAGACTGTAAATAAAATTACATTTTTATTACAGTGTTAGTGGTTCTTTTGAATTTTGTCTATGTGATTCTATGCATAGAGGAAAGTACACACGTAGGACCGCGCCGTGTGACGAGAAATGAATTTGAAATTGAGTGGAAATTTTGTGTATTCAGGAAGGTGTGCCTCGTCCTTTATCCCCCCGCATAAACAACTGTCAAAATTTAAATTTAGAAAAAAAAACGAATAAATGAGTGTCAAGTAATTCTTGGGAAGCTACGATCGAGAATTCATGATTGTATGTCGTTGTGTTCAAATGACAAGTGGTTGTGGAAAACACTGGTCATCCTTTCAAAAGAATGGAGGAAAGCCACGAAACATATTATAAAACAATAGTGCTAAGAAACCACAACGCTAACAACAGTGCGTGTTCAGAAACTGCAGAGCTCCAAAGATCCATTAGAAGACGGATGATTCGAACCACTCTAAAAGGCATATAAGAGAAACGAAGAGAATATACGTTTTACCCCACGAATATCCATAGATCATATTGCTTTTTATAAGGGTACGTTTTAAACCAAAAGAACATAGTGTCAGTATTCTTGATCGTATGCTCTATTTCTAGCTCCAGCTCTATGTTCGTTTGATATAAACACACAATTAGTGGCAATGGTGAGATCATGTGGTGGAAAAAATGACAACAGAGAGACTTTTAGAATCTTCTATGGTCTCATTTGAATAGGAAAAGAAGCGTCGTATTCTATTGCGAAGATGGAAATAAATCCAGAAACGACAAGCCTACATAGGGCTAAAATATACTCTGTATTAGTTTGTTGAAGATGAAAAGGAATTTTGCCATGTTTGACCACTTACAGGATTAGAATTCGGTGGCTAAAGACCATAAACTAGAATTGACTGAAAGAAGAAGACTATATTATTGTCATCTTAGTAAAATTTCACCTATTATTTTGTTTCTTATTAATGACTTTTACGGGATACATAGTGTGTATTGGAGAAAGTTTACTAGATCGCCCCTATGTTGTATAAAGTGTGCTTTTAAAAAGTGCTTGCTTCTATACCCAACGAAGGTATTTAAAAAGTGGAGGGTTTAGATTTATTTTATGACCAAATGAAGAGATATCTTGTACTATCGGAGCGCAGATGCGGACCACCGCACTTAGTAGGCACCAAGCCGACACTCCCTCTTTAGGATAATTTTAGAATCAATCAACGCTTCCCAAATGTTTGACATATAAATGATACAAATAATATGAATATACGATATCGAATAAACATCAGATAGAGAAAAAACATCCCACAAGATGAAAACTCTCCTCTGCAATGCGGGAACAACCCTGTGATACCGAGGAAGTTGTGTAATGAGGTATTGCCAGAAAACAATTATTTATTATTAGCGAGAAAAATCTAAATTGACTCTGCGATGAGCCGCCGATCTTCAAAACGACAATCTTCATAAGACCCGATGGGAAGATGATTATCGGGAAACTTACGCAATCCGCACTTGTGGTTTTAACTCTAGAAGTTATTGAATAAAATATACATACCTATAATAATTTTCATCAAAACTATTTCGTAAAAATTCGAACAAATTTGATTTCTGTCAAATGTATGTTCGTAAAACTGTCGAGAGTCGAATGATTGTCATTCGAAACATTGTGCATTCGAACGTATTTACTGTCACCAGCATTAACACTTCACCGCCTCGTTGAAGATTACGATGTACAATAAAACAACACAGGTCTGAGCAAACATGACTGACCCTGAAAAGAGAGTTTCAGCAGAAAATTACCCGAAAAAACGAATTCGAAACTTTTTTTGTGCAAATAAAGGCGAGTAACACCCGCTTATCTCACACCCATCATTGTCATTTTACTAGCATGCGTTTTTATGGTACGAAAGTGTAACCTTAATTCCTCCAAAAAATATAAAATTCGTATTCTTTTTATAGTCATTCTGTCCAGAAATAGAGAATAGAAGACGGAGTTTTGCAAGCAATGCAATAATTTGGAAGAATATACATTACACTACAGTTTAAAAAGGACTGATTAGATTTTATAACGAACGTCTCTTGGTCCATACATCATGAGTTTATTCCATTATTAAGTGTATTGCGTAAAAACAAAGTACTTACCCAAACACGTGGCACGGAGATAAAAACTGTTACAAAAGAGCTAACAACGAAGTTTAGGCATCTCCATTGTGTGCTGCTGATGCTGTTGTCGGAGTACTTGAGATGCACCATGCCACAGATGACTTCAGATCCACCAGCGAAGATAAAAATAGGAATGGAATAACTTGAAAATTCTCGAGATGTTGCATAACGTGCCGAGAGCGAACGTTTGGGTTTCATCTTAAACAATGACAGCGGTTTAGTCAAGTGCATGTACTGAAGTGGTTTCCGTATTGTTAATTGTTCCGTTTTTAGTTGCCGTGCCTATGTACTCGTTCGGATTTTGAAATTTCTTTTGATAAATACACGACATTTGTGGTTGACTGGTATTGTATGTCCAAAACATATAAAGCGTCGGCTTTCAGCATTTTCACAACCCCAGTATCTGTTGACCGCAAGTTTCTCCACTATCTATCCCTTCGTAATATTCCTTTAGGAGGAACAGCATATATCTGAACACACGTCTTGTAGGTATGTATTTAAAATGGTCGTCCCCCATCAGGAGATTGTCCCATCGGTCGTCCTCTCAAAGATGGTATGTTTATGTTACTTGTCCTATTCACCTTGCACTTCCTCCAGAAGAGATTTTGAGCATTTAGCCAGATGAAATGTTAATTGTTAGAAAAATTCTGTATTATGTTTTGTCAGTTAATATTGTTTTTTTTTGCCGTTAATCCTAATACCTTTATTAAAAATGCGTCCTGATATAATTATATCTTCAGCCAACATTTTGCTCTGAATGGTAGATTGAGAGTGATACAGCTAGGAGTTCGAATCCGGCCAAGGATATGAGAATTATTCAACATTTTGATTTTATCAATTTTGGTCACCTAATGGCGACAGTAGTTAAAGTTAAAGTAATCACACCAAGCAAGCCTCCGAAACTCTAAAAAAAGGCAGTCGAAATCCTGTAGTGTGTTAAAAACCTAAACTAGATACCTAATCATAGGTAGTATTAAGGATCGCAGTCAGACTATCAACTACTGTCTGTCTCTCTCGAACGTATGCTCAACTACTAGTTCGAAGAGGAAAGGAAAATTTTGAAAAGTTTAATACTAGTCGAGATACTGACCACTCAATTTGACCAAGTATATATCCGTCTGTGTCAATGTCAAATACATCTAAGTGTGTTAACATGGTGACAAAGTTTTTCCTTCACGTATTAATCTCAATTTGGGCCATACCTACAATGTTGAGTTTGAATATCCCGCCATTTTCCGCTCGACCTTCCATTTGAATAAACCTTCTTCTAAAAGCTTTCTACCCCCATTATGAGACGCTTTTAATTTTACATTTGTTTCTATGAAGTTGATAATCTTTATTAGTAGTATGTGGAAGTGTGTATGAGTAACATTACAGCAGTGTTTATAATGTTTTTTAATTGATTTTAATCTATTTTTATACATAATTAAAAAAAACATTAGCCTTTACCACTCCTTCTCTATATTTCTATAAGTATGCGAAATTTCATACTCCTCCGTCCGCGCAATACTCGTAAAAATAATCACAAAGTTTTTCCTTCACATATTTATATATAGATCAAATTAGATCAGAATTAAAAATTTGTAAATCATGGGTTTATACTAGAACCTTAGACAACTAACAAAGGCACAGGTGAGATAATTAATAATATTGAAGGATCGTTGTAGAAAAATAAATCAATCTTCAAACGAAATAATAGTTTCGTTCTGTCATAATTACAAGATTAATCCAATAAAACATAATCCTCTCTGATGTAATAATTTAATATCCTCTCCGTATGTAGATATTCAACAGGATAAGTGATATATCATGAAGAAATCTCATCCAATTAGGATCCTTGACAGATACATTACAAGAAACTATAATAATATACACTCACATAAGCTATTCATTTAACGCAATTAGGTGTATTTAATTATTATTACGAATTATCTTAATAATTGTCAAGGGATGAAACTAGTACGAGATCAGATATCTCCGGGGTTTCGTCACCCATTCCTAATGTTTTAATAACTATTTCAAACAAGCTTTTCCGACAGACGTTGTCCTGTAATCCTTTATATAAATTACGATATCGGATTTGTAATTTATACACAAATACTTTTGAATAATAATATTAAAAAAAAAATTATTTTTTTTTTTGAAGTTTGACCGGTCATCTAGTTTAAAATATTATAGAACGAATAATTTAAAATATTATAGAACTACGCCTATTTTCAAAAAATCTGTTAATTTTTTTTTTAATTTTATAAAATAGATATAGGTATAAGATGGTACCACCGCATCACGAACGACGCTATACGCCGGCGCACCCAGCGTGAGCCCATCACCTCTATTATTATGTGGAGGAGATGGACTTGGCTGGCACATGTGTTAAGGATGCCGAATGACAGTTGGCCGAGAAGAGCGCTGAACTTCCTCCCATCAGGGTCCCGAGGACGAGGTAGACCCTCTCATACTGTGTTCCGCTCCTTCGAAGCAGAGCTGAGGAATCTGGACATGGTGTGGGAGGAGGTCATTAACGGAGCGCAAGATCGAGCGCAATGGAGAGCTCTTGTTGCCTCCCTATGCCCCTATGTGGGGTCTTAAGGGAGTTTGGATTTGGATTGGAGATATAGGTAAGTACCTTTTTACATTCACGATACAAAAAGTATGGACAGCAAAAAACACCAGTGAAGCACGCATATACTGAACAGAAAAACGTACCTATCAAATAGTTGATGATGTAGGATAATCTGGGGTTAAGGGACGTGGGCCAAGGACGAGGGACAGGGATAAGGCGTATGAAAACTGAAACAAATATTTGAGGAGCTTATTTGAAAGAAACAAAATATATATTTTTTTCCACAGTATTTATTAAGCTAATCGGTTTTCAAAGACCGAACGTCTTCTTCGTCAGGCTAGTAGATGTTAACATCTACTACCGGTTAGCTGAATAAAATTGTGGAAAAAACTAATTTTTTTTTTTTTTTTTTCAAATAAGTCTGAAGTATGCTCCACCAAGTAGCTACGGTCGAAAGGGTAAATTATTTGAGGAGCTTTCTATTCATGTAGAAAAGTCACGTCCATACGAATTATACATCTTCAGCTGGTTTTGTGTCTAAAATTATACGATATAAAGACCAACGAGTTTCGTGTTTCGACTCGATGCATCTTCAGACTCAATTTAACGCCCGGATAGAAGTCTCCCCCATCGGCGGATGGAAGAGTACCATCACAAGCAATATGTGAAAACTAACTCTTTCATGACATGGGGTGTGTTTACGGCTTGCTATAAATCATAATTCATTTTACTTTCAATAATAACCCTTGGTAAAAATAGATAATGTATATTTTAATATGGGGTGATTATCCCAACGCGTGTTCACGAACTATGTGTTATATGTCAGTTACGGGAACTTAAGAAACATGCACAACTGAGCATGCTTATACGGACCGGGCATGCTGACTAAATCCCATTGTGGATGGTATTAAGACCTTTTTGTATATATTTCAGTAGCATAATATTATACGTATTTGAATGAAACCTCATCCTTTCACTTTACTCAGGTGATTAGCTGTTGTGCTGTTCTGGTGGGTACGATCTCATTTGAGACATAGCGGTACCACCTAATCCCCAAAATCTGTTCTCAACACTAAGGATCTTCTTCTGTTGAGTCATTACCAGATGCCAGGATTCACATCCAAATAATAACACTGGCGTAATGAACGCATTGAAGAGGTAACACTTACTTACTTTACTTTCAGAATTCGGATCGTCAGACCAAGAAACTCCAGTGGTTGGCCACATGTATGGAGGTGGAGAAGTTGGTGGATTTCCACCGTTTCCTCATGTTGTTAAAGAACAACCATTGCAATTCTTATGAAAAGCTCCTTATCTATTCCACAATTCATTTGGTGACGAATAGACTACTAGGTATTTGAAACTGTCGACAACTTCGACATCATCACTTCTCATAGTTATGGGGATCTAAACTCTGTTAGTTTTAGGAATTAGGTTGGTTCTTGGGACGCCAAATCTAGTCAATTAAGGAAACATAAAAAATAATAATGATATTTTTCTGAAGGAAACCTGGTCCTAATCATCTCTTTCATCGTCTTTCATTTCTTTGGTAGTCTTCTCGCTGGACTTCGTCTCAATGATAGTTCTTCCGTTACTATCTGTGGAATAAGTTTTTCTGGCTGGACCTATTCTGCCAACGTCTCCTCTCTCTACTTTTTTTCGTCACACTTTATTCTCATTGGTGATTTCTAGGATTTTTATAGTTTTAAAAGAGTTCTTAATCAAGTGCGGTGTTCTGATGCTTCGTTCTTACTGTGTCCAACATCTCCTCTGGTAACCGTGTGCGTTCATTGGTCTCCGAATACTTACAGCTACAAATCAGGATGAAGCTTAAAATGTGAAGTTTATTAAAAATATTTCTTCATTAGAAATATAATTACGCAAATGAACTAATAGATATAACGTAGCCGTTGCAACATGAAAATACAGTAGAAATCACGCGATGGTCATAAATTCATGCTGAATGTTGCGTTGAAATGATTATAGCCATTCCGTAATGAGACGTATTGCGCCTATCAAATTATTGAATCGCGTAAATAAATAGACTTGACTAAATACTATTGCTTATAATAGAAAGATCACTAAATACTTCGGTATATTGATAATATTTACGGTTGTTATAGAACTGTAGTGGAAGTCCAGGAATTATATCTCTTAACTTTGTAATTCCTATTAGGGATGTCGATTTTTCATTACAAAATATCACAAATTAATAAAAACATTGATTTTTTTAAATATATTTTCTAAGTCTAATGCAGTGGGTTCCTAGGTAACGGTCGTCATCTGACAAGACGGCGTCTTTCAAAATTATATGACAATGTTTTTCGTTACTACGGAAACAATATTGACAACGTTCTCAACTGACATATTCACCGCTTTTAAAAGTAGCGGCGTATCCGTAGGAAAACAAACCATAACAGTGTAAAGACACTTGCAGGATGAAAGATGTTTATTACTTCATATAAAGGCAGCAATAAAACCGTAAACGTTTCACCAAAAGACTAACAAAGTCAGAAAATATACATCTATAGCGGAATGAAATCATGTGAAATTCATCATAAATGTAAAGCGCCATCTTCAGGAAATGAAAAGAGCCATCTAACGAAACACGCCAGAAACAGCTGTTACTTATCAACAAGGAAGATTTCCCACTTTTTAGCAAGTTGATCGAGTTTAAAATATTTCGCACCAGAGGGAGCCTACTTCACCTTTTTGTACATATTATTTTGCGTGAATAACAGCCCTATATATAGATTTTTCCCTCCTTAAATTTTTACTCTTTCCTTCAGAACCGACAGTGCACAATATTGTAATTAGTTTTAAGTAAAAATATTTTCTGTGATAATTTTGTTTAAATTTCTTAATATAGTGTTTGTGTTATTTTAAAAGTTGAGATTTGGTTTCATTTCTGTAGTGAGTTGAATTCTTCTTAATTGTCAGATTAACTGATAAAGAAAGTGCAAGCTGGTGAGTACCAAAAGATATTCTCAAACCCCTGAACTCATAAGAGAGTTTTCTTGTTAAGATCACATTTTCCTTGCTGCCATTCCGCCTTGAGAAAAGATACTTACATCTCATTTACATCTCAAAGATATGGATCAGATCAAGCCAATCTGACCTCCATACATCAAAGTGAAATTTACGGAATGAGAATTGAGTTAGTTAATAACAAGGTTTGGCTTTGTCATCCTAAATATGTGTCTGGGATCTCTTTACTGCAATTAAAAATGTAACGAAAATTTGCGTGATTATAGTTTTTCGATAGACATCCAAAAAGGAGCAGCGTTCTGTCCATTAGGCTTCAGATGGTCCAACTAGACAAAATTTGTATTAATGCCACTCTTTTCAAACGTCCTTTCAGAGATCCTCGATTTCAAACAGATCCTCGATTATAAGAATTATTAATGCTACACTTCTTTTGTCTCTGAATATGGCTCAGCCACCAAAGTTAATTTCCCAGAAGCAAGTTTCTCCAGGTCTTGTGTTTGGCTTTTGATTGCAGCCTTCTTTTTTCTGTCTTTCCCACGTGGAATATTTTTAGCTCCGCAATTTCTTGAGCAATCTTTGTTTGAGTTTCTGTTTCTTAGGGTTTGACCAGAAATATATGCTCATATTTTTGGAGTAATCAGGATGTCCATCAATTTTTCTTCTAGATTATCGTTCTACTAAAGACGCTTTAGTAGAACGAAGATTCAAAACTTCTCTGTAAGCTTACATCAAGATATAAGAACTTAGTACTTTTTTACCCTTCACGCCGTGTCCCGTAAGAGGTAGGCAGAGCGAAAGGACCTCCACTATTTTCTACATAACTTCATTGATTTCAACATCCATGCATCCCCTAATATTCCAGTCCGCTATGCGCCTTCCCTTTTTGACACGACATGATTAGTGGTGAGCCCCATCGATGGTGAGATTGTCAAAACGGGTTTCACTTTGAAACTAATTACAAACAAAAACATTCGTCATAGCTCAACCATAAAACTAGTGCATTGTCTATGAATGAATAAACAATTCAAATGCTAAAAGAAGACCTAAACGACATGCCTTATTAAACAAATTTTTGAATAAAGTTGTCTTATTGAATGTCATTGGACAACCCTTGATTGCCGTTAATATATTTATGCAACATGTCCTGAGGCTGTCGGCGCGGTGTGGTCAATGAATAGACGAGACATCACGATATACTCGGATTCTCTACGGGTCATTACGGAATCAATTTACTTAATATATCAGCAACCTCACCTGGTACCTAAATGAGCGGGGAGTTTATTAACTATTGGACATTACCTTTAATATCCATTGCGTTAGTCCTATACCTACAGCCAAGCACACCTAACTGCTTGATGAAGTATGCGTGACTTCAAAGTTCAAAAGCTCTATCTGATTGAGGCGATAGGTAATTTGGACAATGGATAACATTTTAGGATAGGCTTATATATGTTTTTAATTTTTAAACAATGAAGGCTTAAATTGAGGCATTATTTACCTCTAAGATGCAGGTTAATAAAGCTTAAAGGAGAGGTGTAAGAAGACGTGGCTCGAACACATCGATTCTATCATATAGAAAAATCAGAATCTTATTCAGCAATCCCTGCTTCTAAAACCTTACCTTCAATCTTCATTTCTTGCTCTTTGATTAGGCCTACTAGGCTGGTGCTCCTGCTATATTGTCATCTTGGGAAGCAGACTGCCAACTATCCCTTTAGCGTTTAGGTGGTCATCTTGGAGATTTGCTTCTATGTGGTATATTGTCTCTGGCTATTTTTGCTGCTCTTTTGTCTTTCATTTTTGAAACATCGTCGTTCTAAAACTGTCTCCTCTGTCTTTCCCACCTTACAACGTTCTCAACTAGGAGAATCTTCGTCTCTTTCGTACGAAGAAGGTTCTAGGTTCGGACATTATCGGCTCATAAAAGTCCGGTGTGGTTAATCCACATCATTCTCGGTCGATCATTCCTTTTGATACATTTTTTTTCAGTCTTTTATATATGCGTTCTTCTATGTATGTATTGTCTAAAATGCTCAAATTAGCTTTTATAAAAAAAAGCTCTTAATCATTGTTGTATGCAGTCGATTAAAATCCATATCACATTTCTTTCTGAATATGGTTTGTACCACCTGAGTTGAACATAATTCTGATGGAAGACAACAAAAATAATCATGTCAAGGATGCCGGGTTGAGAGGAATGCATTATTCATCAATTTCAATTATTCTGGTGTATGAAACAATCTTGCGTTGTGCGGGGGCCTTAAAGGGAGTATATGTATGAAACAATCAGCGAAATCTGTCACGTCGAAGGCCGAAGAATACTTCTTTAAATTAGGAAACAAGAAACATTAAAAAAAGGAATACTTGAATATTGAGTAATAAAATTACCATTAACAAAAAATCGAAGTATCGCAAAGAAATGTTACCAGTGAGATGAACGTTAGAAAGTAATGTTGAAATAAATATTTTATTTGATACTTTATTAACGATGAAATGAAAAAATGTAATTCAAATAAAAGAAAGCAATTTAAAGACATTGATTGTATACTTAAAGTTAAAAAGATCTGTAATAAAGACATGCAAGTAAAAGAAATGATGATGTCCCATGGGATATTATAGAAAGAAGAATGAATCCTAAAATATATAAAATGAGAGTAAATACTTTAAATTTAAGGGTTCGGCTAAACGAAATCAAATATGTACAACTAAATGATATTTAAGACATCATCGTTCTCTTGATATTTTTGCAGATCTATCTGTTTTTAATCAGCGCCGAACATATTACTAATGTTCAAAGAAGTATAAAGAATCGGGTCATTGTTCAGGATTTTTACAAAAGTTAAACACCATCTCCGAAGATATTTTTATTGAGTAATGGCGAATATTGCGACCAACCACAGAAATTCTGTTATCTAAAAACCACTTTAAAGCAAGAAGGCGTGAGTTTTATTACCGATCAGATAATAATTTTGATAAATCCCAAGTTTACAATTCATTACTAATTACTAACCTTACACTAATTCTGTTCAACGTTGTTAACGTAAAGTGATCACACTAAGCCAGCCTTCGAAATAACAGTAGAAGACGGTCGTAAGCCCGTAGTGGTACGCTCCATTTAAAAATCGAACATTAGTAATGAATTGCTAGAGCCATTAGTTGTTATTTTTTCTTTAAGATCTAGTCCTGAAAAGGTCACAAGAATCTAAACATAATTAGAACGTTGTGCACCAACAAAGCCAATAGGCAATACATATGAGACATTAACAAAAATGGATATAGTCATATCCTGGCACCAAATACATGACAGCAGTCGCAGTCTTTAAATTTGGTTGGTCTCTTGTTCTCAACAATTTCCAACTTTTATCTCTATTTTTCATTATATTATTAAATTTCTACTTGTTGCATACATGAGATTTTTCGACATGTTGAACATGTTGAGAATTCTCATGATTAGGAGTTTCGGAGACAAACATTACCACCTAATGGCGAACGTTGTTAACGTAAAGTGATCACACTAAGCCAGCCTTCGAAATAACAGTAGAAGACGGTCGTAAGCCCGTAGTGGTTTGCTCCATTTAAAAATCGAACATTAGTAATGAATTGCTAGAGCCATTAGTTGTTATTTTTACTTTAATTCTGTTCAAATTTTAAATAGTAAACTAAGAGCACTACAGGCATACGACTGTCTTCTACCGATATCTTAAAGGCTAACGCAATCACTTAACGTTCACAAAGTTCACCATTATAATATGGTCAAATTTGAAATAACTAACCTATCAATTACAATTTTGAGTGATTTTTCACTTGAATTTCTACTCGAGATTGACATGATTTGCCAAACTGAAACATGGCTTATTGAAAAATTGAAGACTAATCAAATGATAGAAGAACATCTGGAAGAACAGATCCATGGATTATATGTAGGTATAAAAGAGTGTTGATTTATTAAGATTATGCGGTACATAAAAGTCATACATACATCACAACATAACGACCAAACAATAAAACAAAACCCTTGCCGTAACGTCAATTACAGATAACGTTTGCGTGTTTATAGTTAGTTGGAATTGCACCTTTGTCATACCAAGACTGGTTTTAAATGCAGCTGCCAAGAAGGACCATTACTTCAACTTCATTCATAACTCATGCATTTACTACAAAAGTACCCACAGCGCAACCAACGACAAGAATCTTGGAGTGGTCACGCACGCACCCCGCCTTCCTCAAGCCTCTTCATTCCAAGGAGCGAGTCCTTAAGATCCTGACGTCCACACACAATGCCTTTCGAGTTGGGGAAGGCTAAATGTCAATGGATTGTTTGATTTAATGCACGAGTACTCACAAATCAGGTACGCTGCAATGAGAATTTAAAGTAAATCGATATTTTTTTTAAATTTCTGGTTAATTGTGTAAAAAATCTCTATGTTTTAATGGATTTTTGTTAATAATTCAACGATGTATAAAAATATAAACAAAAATCTTAATAGCGATAAACTATTTGTATGGGATGATTTATTTTACCAGAAGAGAAGAGGATGCGTTAAAAAAATACAGAAATATCTGATAGATAAATTTGTGACGGGTTAAAATTACGACTATTTTTATGTTGGTTTATTAAGGTTTTAATCACATAGCAAAAGAACCGACTCATTCCAAAATAACATTAATAATAATGATCTTCTGCAGTTTTTCATAACAATATCCGATTCGATTGTATAGAAATGGTTCATTGAAAGAGCCAAATTTAGTATCAAATTTATCAACTCAAAAAAATACTATCTACCAAAATATCGTTCTGATGTTAAATAATGCCTTTGCTAGCCTAAATAATAACGCATTTGAAATCAATGGTATGAAATGTGTATAAGGAAATTTCAAGTGCTGCGTAGGCAGATCTAAGGCACACCTTCGATTCATAAGTATTCAATAAATAAGATTCCAGATTAAAGTAAATTTTCTACTCTGGCCTACCCCAGGGGTACATCTTGGTCCCTACAGATTACTGCAATGGCAGTAAGTATGTACTAAGAAATAGCTCCAAGACCCGTTTGTCAACATTTTGTGTGCAGGGACCACACCACCGCTGCGATGCCGTCAAATCGAATGCGGAGACATGCCAAGAACACGGGACACAAAATGCACCATCAGTTCTTATAAAGGAAGTGATCATGTAACTGTGTTTGTTGGGGTTTTTTTTTCATGTTGTCTCATATGACACAGTCATAAACAACGTAACATATAGATACTTTAGTACCAAATTATAGATTTGTTTGGAGACACATTTTTTGGAACACCTTTTTTTATTGAATCGTTATTGAAATACTCCTATCATTTACCAGTATTCTGAGATTGTAGAAGAAATATTTTTATGAAGATACATTATTTGTCATTTTAATGCCTATGTTGGCTATGCGGCTATGTTGTACTTTCCAACTGTATCTTGAATACCGAGCATTGAAGTAATTTCTGGAATGACAGAATCGTCTTTGTCGGCAGTCTGTAATTGCCGCAAATAAAGAAGAGAAACAGTATTGAAAAACAAACGGTTTTCGACGAAGGTTTGTTCACTCTTCACATTACACAACAACTATCCAGTCCGCTGGAATTTGAAGGTAGTCAAGTGTTTCTAGGTTAACCAAGCCTCTTTGACTCTCTTTTCAGCCGTATAATTTGAACAAAACAAGCATTTAACGATGAATGGTGGACATTATTGCAGCATAATATAATCCTTTACTGGAAGCGAAAGGGGTTGTAAGCCCTTTTCCCTACTATTTGAGAGCAGATTTTTTTCCAATACCTCAGTTCTTTTGGTAAATCTGAAAAACCTCCATTTGTATAAAACATTCTTTTAAAATCATTATGCACTTCAAGAACCAAACTTACAATAATTGATCTAGGTATTTACTTATACACATTTAATTTTTTTTAAAATAAATATTGTGGCAGTGTATGCAAGTCGACTAGTTTGTCGGGCATTACATAAATTACGGGCATTCTGTAGCAATGGTCTGCTACAAGGAGCCGATGCCGAAGGAAACTCGATAGCTTTATATTTTCTACGATCAAGATCTATGAAATTTATCATGATCTATAATAATCTCGGGATTTTCTGTAATCTAAATAATGGATCATGGGATAAATGGTATGCAAACACGCGTAGAATGTTATTTGTGAGTATACAACAGCTGATGTATTCAAATGGTCGTTTTGTGATTCGTCTAACCTACTAGCATAATTGTACATTTTTATGTATATGAGTTATAATTGATCGATATATTGCTAGAAATCATTCAAGAATGCAATTCTGTTAAGAATTAACGAAATACTTACAGAAAACTATTATAATAATTTGCCATTTTTATAGCGCCGTTTAGTGCAGTACACTTTAAAGGTGTATAAACTATGCCTACCTACTGTTTATTTTTCGTGATGCATTGGTACTATCTTTGCCCAAAATTTTCCTGAGGCACTGCCGGCCGGCCCATCAATTCTACTATTATGGAAATGATATGGACTTTGCTGGGACATATGCTAGATTTCGAATAACAATTGGCCGAGGAGAGCGTTGCACTTCCTTCCATCGGAGTCATAAAGACGAGGAAGACCCTCACACCATGTACTGTTCCTTTGAAACCCGGCTGAGCGATTTGGACTTGGTTTGAGATCATGCGTGACGGAATGCTCTTGTCTCCCCGTGCCCGTAAATAGGGTCACAAAGGGAGCACGTGTATATGTGTGTTAATCGTACTTTGTATTATTTTGTGCTTATCTTTTTTTTGAAATAGAGTATTTCCGTTTTCAATACTCCTACTCTAAAACAATATATAGGATATTCATATCAAAGGCGTCATTCGCAAAACTTCTGATCCATTTCATAGTTTCCGTTATGGGTAACTTAAAAATGTATGCGTTGACTAAGAAATCACAGATTCCCAAATTTAAACCTAGGGCAACATTCTGTCTACGCTTAGCCGGGATTGGTTAACACGTATAATTATTTACCTCAGATTGCTTTATTTACCTGCGTTTAGAAACCTTAAAGTTACCTATGGCTATGACGTTTGTAGCCTTTCCGGCAACCGTGAACCAGCCAAGTTAGCGATATTTTGTAGGTATATAAATCTTTAATGCTTATTTTTTCGGTACTAAATCGTACCAACAAATATCCGGTATTCTTCGGAAACAATTGCTCTCAAATCAATATACATAGATGAAGTCAACAGAAAATATGTATATATGGTATAAATTATAGTCATTTGAAGAATGGACTGATTTGAAGAGACTGCCTGCATCGTAAACAGCCGATGGAATTAAAGATCATAGATAAAACAATGGAGTTCCAGCGTCTAATCTTAAAGATATTTTTAGACTAGACGCATGAGTCTGATAATGAGTTTATTCACATAAATCGAAAGCTTAATAATATGTCGTATACAGATACAGCCTTGATTAGAATTACACGGTTTTCGTCGGAACTTTTCATTGAACTTTCACAATTAAGAAATAAACAGTAAGAAATGTACTAGTGAGGCTAATATTGTTATTGTAAAAGAAATAAAAAGAACATCAACACTGAGATAGAAACCAGGAACCCTAGTGCAAAATGTGCACTATGTGCAGGTTTATCTACAACACTAACCACAAATTATCATATTCCAGGTTCAGTCACAATTTAAATAGAAGATTTCTAAAAAAATAGGAGAATATAATAAATGAGGGTACGAATCCTAAGTAGCGTTCGCGTCGAGAGTACCTCGAGCAATTATTAGTATACGAGGCATGAGCTGTAGGTTAGGTAAGGTTAGGTTTCATCACTACTTGCATCCTACATGGAGCTGAAGAGGACTGCGAAGCACCGGACGAAATGGAAAATTACATAGATGCAGATCTTTGCTGCAAACCAATCCGCAAACAAACCGCAGAAAAAGAAAACGAACTCACAAAAAATGTAAAATTACAAGTTAGTTACCTACCTATATTGAAATCATTTTATTTTTTAATGATTCAGTCTCATTTTAAATGTCATGAAAACGTTCTGTGTTATACCTTCAACGAAGTATTTCTTGCACAATTGATTATTAGTCTGTTATCGAACATAATCGAATGGCACTATGGTTCCCGTAGCAAATGCATAGTAACGATGATAATTCTTGCAGTTTATGATAATCAACTAAATAAATAATTCCTTTCAGCTTATTCTTAAATAGATTATGAATCATATAGGTATTAAATGACGACACACGTCGGCCATATTTTACGTTAGAGCAGCAAAAAAATTTCAAACTTTGATTTCACTTTGAAAAACAATTACCAATCAGAAAAATAACGAAAATAACAGTAAATTTTTGTAAATAATCTACACAGAACTGAATGTTTATGTGTATAGGTACTCGATAGATTCAATGACAGGTTTTCCATTGCACAATAATGACAAAATGTGAAAAATTTAATAAATGCAAAATTCTTAAAATGAATTTTGATGAAATTTGCACTTAACTCTTATTTTTTGTTAATCAAAATATACACATTACTATTCCGAAATGATACACAAAAAGTAAAGTAAATACACATAACTAATTTTTGGATGAAATGATGATATTACAAGGAATCCTAACTAATTGACCCTCTTCGCTATCCCAATTTACTCAAAAAGCTTCGTTGATTAAAAAACATCAATTCCCTTTTTTTTTCATTAGATCGGAAATCAATTTTAAACACTTGCTACCAAAATGAATACCTACCTATATCCTTATTGATATGTAGGTAAGTATAACGGTCCAATGTCTATTGTTCAAAAGCTTTTTTGTTTATTAGCAGTTTTGGAATTTAATAAATCTACCTATGTAAATATTTCTCAAAAAAAGTTTGACTTCTTTAACATATTTTTATATTGACGTTTCTCGTTTTTAATAATATTGCTGTCTTTTTCGAATGAGAGAGACAGCAATAACGACGGTCTCGTTTGTGGTAGAAGCTTCTCTTTCGAACGAATCTTTCATTATTTCTAAAAAGTGTTTTTAAGGACCCGAGAGCTGACGTTGTCCTGTAGTGCTGACTATGAATATTGATTTCGAATTCGTAATGTACCTTTACAAAAACACGTTTAAAATATGCTTGTATGTTAAAAAAAAAAAACATTTCTGGTGTTTCTCGAAAGAAATTCTATAAAAAAAATCTGCGTACCAATGCAACTCAATGCTTTTATCAAGTAAATAAAAATTGTGTTGTTATGGGATTTTTCGCAGATGGCGTTGTTATCGGTAAATCTGTTGCATACTTACTTTAGTATTATATTTTATATTATTTGCTATCCATTTTTCGAATTTGTAATATCTATTCTGTTATCCGGAGCGGATAAGAATCCAATAAACCAAAAATGATAAAAATACGCCGATCTCGAGTTACAAGAAAGTGTTCGCAGATTTGGCCAGCCGATCTACATCTTATAAAGTGTTCGCACTATCCCGACTTTATTTTATATTATAGATTTTAAACTTTTAGTTCATTTTTACTATTAAGGGCTTACAACCATTTCGTACTGGTGTTTCGAAGGCTGGTTAAGTAGAGTTGTTCAACATTAACAACAGCCCAAAATATAAACTCTGAATGGAAACATCATTGACGCAAACTAATATTAAAAACTCACGACAAATCAAACAAACACTTTAACAAACAAATCAAATATGTAGAGTGCCGTTTGTAAAGTGCCGCGTAATTTGGAAACAAATGCACATAGAGTGGTGCCGCTATGTGTGTAATAAAAGTTAATGCATCATTTAGAAGTCTTCAGGTGAGAATACCTGTCAGCTTGAAGGGCAATGTTCCGATATACCCAACTGATTCATCCACATTTATAAAAAATGTTCATGTTAATTTGTGTGTTAAAAGTTAACGAAGGGGTGACGAAACAATGGAAAGATCTAAAAACCGTCTGCACACAGAGTTTGTCGGTGAACAGATTGGGAGAACCTGCGGTGGGGTCATACCATCCCTTTCCGGAACACGACGAGGTGCTCTTGTGTAAAATTGGGCTATTTATTTATTTATTTATTCATACACAGTATTACAGTGATAACATAATATAACAAATGGAAATGCTGCCCAAATAGGTCAAGCCTGTACTAGGGCAAACATCTTATAATCGCTTGAAATCTTTGCTAATGAAAATGCGTATAAGTAATGCTGTTGATGTGATTATATTGATAGTGTTTGGATAAAACAATGCGATTAAACATGATTGATGAAATGAAGAGATGAAAAATGAGTGTTAAATAATAGCCACCGGGGAGCTTACAGGCGTTCCTTTAAACAAATAAGCATCCAGGGAAACATCCATCAGAAACCCCAATTTCTAGATTCACTAAAACATCTTGTTCAGATCCTTTGTAAATGTGGTCCGTCGTTCACAAAAGATATCATGAGACAGAAATACTGTTTGTATCTAGATAGATCGTGAACTATACCAAGAAATATCAAAATAGACTTTATTTAGTCCCACTTCTCTAAGAAAAGCAAAGAAAAGGGTGGTGAAAACTCTTTAGCAGACTTAAGCCCTGATATGAGCTAGAGAGCCATTGACAAGAAAATGTTGGAGGGTGCCAGTTCCTAGTGAGTGATGTATGATTTGATGCGATTCTCTCCTACGGTATTCCAGTTGATTGATGGACTTAAAAGTTATTTGACGTTGCGATTAGTCCGTCCGACGTAATCAACACGAGATATTTGACGGATTGTGTGATTTATCACTGACGTACGACAGATTACCTCTATGTATATTATACCAAACACAATATCTTCGCCAATTACGACTATATCATGTTTTAATCCGATGATAATACTGGATGACATAATAAACACACATGATTACAAATCAAATACTCCTTTTTAATTAATACGGGTTCATTTATTTAAGTTTTTCCATCGAGTGAAATCGACATGATGCCTAAATAACTTATTTAATGAACTACAAACAAGTCTTCGCATACAGTGGTTGGTGCTAAGCTACGAAAGGCCATCTCCTGTAAAAGGGGGCTTCTTTTTCTTCTTCTCGAGTCATACTGTGTGCTTCTGAACATTACATCACTATTATCCACTATCAGATCTTTCCATCATAAATAATTTATAAAGCAAAGCAAATAAATAAAGACAAACTATGGGGCTGGGGGGGCAATGAAGTATGATTGATAGCAATCAGGTAGAATGGTGTAGAATCCTTATGTTGTCAATTTAAGGAAAAACCTAACTTCTTAGCATACCGTGGTATATGTGGCTCTCAGATCTTCTTCTTTTATTTCTTTGATAAGACCAACGTCTCTTGTTGCTGCTGAAGAGTCCTCTTTAGAAGGTGATTGACAATAATTATTCTCCCCCATCGTTTTGCTGGAAATCTTGTAACTGACAATTCAAACACCATTTTCTCAGTTTTACCTATGTGTGGAGTATCTTGATGTACGGCTGCGAGACATGGTGCCTATCCGAAAGAGACAAAAGGAGACTTGAAGCCTTCGAGATGTGGTCCTATAGAAGAATGCTGGGTATCTCCTGGAGAGACCACGTCACGAATGACGTTGTTCTCACAAGAATCGAAGGAGGAAGGCACCTGCTCAAGACCTTGTCCGAAAGACGTGCCAGATAGATCGGACACGTAATCCGCCAAGAAGGTCTCCCACACACCATCATGGAGGGGATGACCGAGGGGTCAAACGCTCGGGGACGACCGCGACGGGAGTTCCTGCAAGACGTGTACTCCGACGTCTGCTGCTCTTCATATGAGGAGCTCAAGAGGACTGCAATGGACAGAGAGGAATGGAGAATGAGATCCAATGCTATTGCTGCAAACCAATCCCAGGATTGAAACTGCAGAAGAAGACAGTATCCCTGATTTCGCAGATTAGTCGGATCTCCGTATTTCAAACTCTATAGCAAAGGGTTTTTCCGGAGATGTTTCCAAGAATCTTTATGTCGCTGGTACGAAGGTCGTAATTGCTTTGGACAGTGTCAGAACTTAATTCTCTGCCAATGGTCATAATAGGACAGACGAATGTTTTGTACATTTTGACCTAACTGAGGGTATTTTAAGGCATCCTGATGATGCTCTTAAAATATGTTTTTGACAATCTATACTTAGTGGGCAAGATGTCAAATTATCATCTTGTATCGTAGCCATGTGCGCATAATTCAAGCTCACCACCCATTTTTTAAAGCGCCAACAAGGAAGTAAGCGAGCATCTTTAATAGCACACAATATAAAATATGTCTCACATTAAAGTGGAACCATTATTGTATGGATGGAAGTAAACACAGTAATTTTTGGAAATAAATTTATGTGTAATAAAATTGGAGTCAAAAATGAATTTATTACAGCGAGATATTATTAATTTAAGAGTGCCGTGCGATCACATACGACGCTCAAAGGCATTACTTTATATTATTATGGTGTGTACGACGAAGCACGGCCCTAATATAGCTTACTAGCAGCAAAACCTGTCGGATGACATAGAAAAGGGATATCAATTGTCCTATAAATCGGTTATATCGTCACATATAGGGTCCCACTTTTTCAATACCAAGTTGACCAATATGACTTATGTAAATTTGAAGTTTCTTACCGCAGCAACAGTTTTATGTAGGATTTAACTTTATTTCTGGAGAGAATGGCCAAAAAAGTAGAAACTTTTTTGCGCATTCAAAAGCGGGTCAATCCCGCTTACCACACACTCATCATTGACATCGGACTGACAAGCGTTTTTATTGGACGAAAGTGCAACGCCAAGCCTTTAATTTTGCAAAAAAAGTTTCATACTCGTATCTCTCCAGAAATAGAGATTAGATACCTCTGATCAATGTATCGCATATTTCGTCGATCTAATAATATATTTTTCCACGGATGCATGTTATTATTAATGGGCTAAGCAACTATCAAAAAAATGTATCGCGTAGGGTTAGTGTTTCATCTAAAATATTGGGTTACATGTGAACTTAACCAATTATTATATAAATTTGATGATGTACGACGAAGCACGGCCCTATTGTAGCTTATTACAAAAGTATCTTTATTAAAATGTTATCACCAACCGGAGTTATTTGCCCTGCGACGGAATGAACATCTTAAATATTAGAAAAAAAAGCGTCACCCGTCACCATGTGACACAATTAATAATACGAAACGATCAAATCATAAACTCCAAGTAACACAACGTCAAACATTAATCTGAAAGACAGGAAGCGAAAACAATGTATTATGTAGAAGAAGGACGAAAAATAGCGTCGGTAAAGTGGAACTTGGCCGGCCATATATGTAGTAAGAACAACAGATGACAGATGGACCAAGAAAACGTGTGGACCAAGTGGAGACCAAGAACAGGTTATAGAAATCCATATAGACCATTATAAATGGGGTGATCTGATGATGTTAGGAGAGTGGCCGGCAATAAATGGCACAGAATGGCAAGGGGCAGAATGGTTGAAGCCGGGAAGGTAGTCCTATGAGCAATACTGGACCAGCGAAGACTGATGATGGCTGTAATTATTAGTTCATAGTATAAAAAATAGTCCCTTTGTGACCCCACATAGGGGCATAGGGAGGCAATAAGAGGGCTCAATCTTGAACCGCTACAATGACCTCCTATTATTTCGAAATGCTGGCTAGATCCCTAAATCCCGCCATTCATAATGACTCCATCCGTCCTAATGGAGCGATGTCACTCCAAAATATTACCGTGAGTGGGGATAACGAAATGGATGATATGGATGAGTTGGATTTCCAATTAGTCCAAAATTCAACGCCTCAAACCATTAGTTGTGACCTAAGTGAACCTTGAGTTTTTTCACTTTGTTAATACACCCATTTTGCTACTATTAAATTTAAAACAGCAACACATGTACCCTGGTGGAAGGATTATGACAAAATGAGACGAAGTTGGACCAGTGTTTTTAACACTGACAATCAAGTGACGAAAAGACTTGGACCACGACCTAGTTTCCTCATTGACGATCCTTTTGGAGTGATTGACGAATGGCTTGACGCGATTGAATTTTGGGCTAATGGATATCCGAATCACTCTATCGCTCCACATCATCCATTTGGTTTTCCCCACTCACGGTCATTTTTTGGAGGGACGTCCCTCCAAATCGTGAATGGACAACTTTAGCATACTTTTTCCCCTAAGACGAAGAATATCTTACACTACTTGGTTAATCTTTAAAAGAAGATCTTAAAGAGGAGTTTCAAATAATTTATGACATTGATAAAATAGTGTCGGTTTATTTATTATTTTAATTGAAATAAATTTACCCTTATTTTAATGTAAATTTAATCAAAAGCTCGGTAGAGATTTGAATTCTGACGGAATCGGAAATCGTTTGATAAGTATTTCGATTTCAATTTCAATAAATCGGTTTATTGTAGTATATTTCGAATACAATTTAATTTCACTAAGGCATTAATATTTTCATTAGTTATTTAGGAAGAATTAATTGATTCGTACATTTCAATGGCGTTGTATATTTATTGGTCCAGTGGCGTAACTAATTCTGAATAATATAATAATCATAAGAAAATTTAGAGATTCCGAGTAACTTTGTTATACCTGAGGTGGTTGATAGACCAGCGGTTACGACGCCGGCTTTCGCACTATTTCGTGCGGAGGTCGTGGGTTCGAATCCCGGCCGTGTCGACCATTTTCCGCTTTCACGACACAAGCATTTGCTTACTGTGAAAGATGTCGAAAGTGTATTTGTGTTCACTTCGAGTGAGCACAGAATCATTTTTATAAAAAAAAAATATTTTATATACTCTATAGCCTATTCTCTACCGACCTCGGTAGCCTAGTTGCACTGGCGTGGACGTCAGACCACGAGGTCCCGGGTTCGATTCACGGTCGGGCCAGAGTTTTTTCACTTGAAATTATTTCTTCCCGGAGTTTCAGATTGGACGGGACTGATTGTCTGAAAAAAAATTGGCTCAGGCAATAAGTTCCGTTTCCTAAACTGACAACTTTGTATAGAGAAGATTTAACATCTTTGAAATTGTCTAAAGAAAATCATACGAACTAATCACACGAATTAATAAATCGTACGAAAGTCAATATTGACTACTCGAATTGTATTCGATAGATTTTATCTGTCAAAAATGGCCGATTCATGGTAATCCTCAAAATATAATGATTCAACATCTTTTAACCCTATTTTAATGCGTGTTGACATTTTGTAGTCATCACTTAAATAATATAATTTCATTATTTAGCGCAATAGCACACCTCAGGTATCCGCTAGTACAGTATAATGTGGTCAAATTTGATATATGAATTGATCATAAAATTCTAAAAACCCATGGTTCAGGTTTCAAAGTCGCGTCCCTAACATTACCTCAAGCTTTTGAAAAGATGCTATGTAATACAGCGATCTTAGATTCTTCACCCAATGGCACTGCAGCCCAATTCGAGCCTTGGCCTCCAAAACTCGTCGCCTCCAGACAACCCTGTCCTCTGCCTCGGTCCTCCAGCTCCAGTCAAGAAGTTGTTCGGCATCCTTCCTGACTTCGTCCTGCCATAGCAGCCTTAGTCTGCCAACCCTTCTTCGACCTCCTGGGTGAGCCATTCATAATTCTACTAGGTGCCCGCGATGATAGCATCCTCTGTACGTGTACATGTCCGGCCCATCGCAGCCTATTCACTATTCAGTCTTGGGTGCACAGAGAGCCTGGGAGCTTGGCAGATGTTGTACAGCTCTTCGTTATATCGCATTCTCCAGGTTTCGCCATCATGCACGGGCCCCAAAATTCTGCGGAGTATTTTCCTCTCAAAGATGTCCAGCAGTTATGATGATTTTGCTGTCATCGCTAACATTACTTAGACAGCCTCTAGCTTTTGAAATGATGCTATGTAATACAGCGATCTTAGATTATGAGAACAATAAATTCGAAACACCTTTTTTTGTAATATAAGCTACCTTTTCATGTTAAATTATTCACTGATTTCAGTACTTTTTACTATCTGATTAAGAATGTTTGAAAAAACTCAATAAAATGGTAACCGTGAGTACGCCACTGCTATTGGCCCCAGTTAATTGCCTCTTGAACCAATTACACGCGCTCAATGTGCAGCGCCCAACGTGGTACAACGCGAGACACAAAACCATTTATTTTTATTTCATCCGATTGAATTGTGTGATCTGACCGTGAAATATTTGTGACAATATCTACCTCCACAATCCACATATTATATCGTATTGTAGGAACAACAATGAGGATAGATTCTATAGAGGCAGAGTACATAGATTAGTCCCGCACGGGATTCAAACACAAATAATATAATGAACCATAAATGGTTCACAGTGTAGCGCCGCTGGTAGGGTCACTGCGAATATTCATAGTTTTTTTTTTTTTAATGAGATAACCAGCGAATGTGAATAAACTACAGCCAGGTATCATTCGCATTTCTCAATTTCTATGTTATATAAAATGGAGCATTATTGTACATATCTATAATATAAGGAGAGTCGGGTTAGTATGAACACTTACCTATAGCTCGAGATCGTCTAAACAAATTTATATGATGCTTTATCCATTGGATTCTTCTCCGCTCCGGATAACAGTAATAGTTATGAAAAAATGGATAGCAAATAATAATATAAAATATAATATTATAGTTAGTAGGTATAGAATGGATAATCAATAACGCCATCTGTGAAAATGTACAATAACACAATTTTTATTTACCATTGAGTTTCAAAATATTGGTACGCAGATTTTTGATAGAATTTCTTTAGCGCTTTCAGAAGTATTTTTTTTAAATTCAAACATATTTTAAACGTATTTTTGTATAAATTACAAATACGAAATCAATATTCTTAGTAAGGACAACAGGACTACGTCTGTCGGGAAAGATAGTCTAATATATAAAAATGGAGAGCTATATCCCGATGTCATCGCATCACGCCTAAACGACTGGACCGATTTCGCTAATTCTTTTTTTGTCGTGTAGGCTTTTATCAGCAGAATGTCCTTTTTGAAGAAAAAAATTTAGAAAAATGCATGGAAAATTAGAAAATTAAATAAAACTCTACGTAGACAACCTTATTAGTACTTTTTACCTTATAATTTTTATTCCTATTTTGAAATTTTGACGGAAATTGTCAATTGGTGCGATTGACAGAATGCGGATGGAATATACATGGTTTAAAACAGACGCATCGTTCGGAATCACATTGGTCAAATGATAATTAATTTCAATTTAAGTTCATTTTTTTTAAAGATACAGTACTAGAAAATTCGGCATACTTCCATTTCATTCTTTACATACATAAGAAAGAGACAAAATACTTCTATAAGATTTATGACTTCGCCGAGAGGCGGTACAGAACCTATTGTTACGCAGGTAGTTGTTTTTATGGGTTGCTATACACACTGCACGAGTTTTATGAAATGCAGTCAGTTTATCGTATTTTACTTCTCATTTTTATCGAAACTGGGTGGCTATTCTCGTAATCAATCAGTTTAAGTTTAAAAACTGCAGTCACGGACCTAAATGCGTTCGATTTTCAAAAAAATAAACTAATTTAAGAACGCGGTCTAGTCCAATCCGTCATTTTAAGAACAAATTTCAGTCAAGTTCGAATTAAGAACGCTACGAGAATACCCCAGCTGATTTATGTTGCATTTTTTATCCTGGTGTAGGTATAGTTTATATCATTTTTGTTTCTTCAACAGGTTATATTATTAAAAATACATACGTTTATATATTTCATAAAGTATACATTGTTATATAATATTGTACACAGATTAAAAAATGCGCTATGAAGACATAAAAAAGTGCAATAGCAGAATTTAATAAACTTTTCTCTGATTTATCGAGATGTTAGCGAAGACAACCGCACTTCTCGACTTCAAAATATTTATGAGTGTGCTACCTGGTTAAGGGTGGCTACTGTTACCGCCTCTCAATAAAACAATAAATCTTATAGAAGTGTTGTGTCTCTTTCTAATGTATGAAAAGAATGAAATGGGAATATGCCGAAATTTTTCTATAGTGAATTTTTCGAAATCTGACGAACAAGCCATAAATCTTCAAAAGAATAGCAGTAGGGAAACAATAGCAGGTATTGGTATTGTCTTACGGTGACACGTGTTATTGACCAATCACGTACCGTGTAAATATCGAAGGGTTTTGCACAGGTACTTTCTTCTACTTCTTAGAGTTATCGGCAAATTACAAAAACCAAGATGTTTTTCACGAATTTTAATAAAATATTTATTCGGTCCAACGTGGATACACTAACACCACAAATAAAAGCAGAAATATCCCGAGGTTTATTTAAGTTGATGTTACTTAATTTGTGGGGATTGCTTTTTATTTTACTAAAAAACAAGTACACATTGTTAATCACTGAGCGCGTTTGAACGTTAGCATCTCCGGTTAATTTTGTAAGATTTATATTAGCGAATAAAGACTCCATGATTCTTCAACGAAAGATCACAAGAAACTAAACAGTAAAAATATACATACATACTTGTCATATATTCAAATAATCCACAATCAGTCTGAAGATGCATTAACACAATAACAAAGGTCGATGACTCACACATTGTTCCTGACATCTTCTTTGAACTTTCAAAACACTATAGAAAACATAAAAATGTAATTGAATTCAACGGAATATTTAAAAATTCCCATTATGAAAGGAAATAAGTTGCAATAACTGTTCCAGGAAAAAAATGAGCAAGAATTGATATACTGTCAGTTCTGTTATAGTCATATTTATCTAGACAGGTTCACGTAATGAATTTCCAATTAATGCTTCGCCAATAACAATAACACAAGGGTGCATCCGTCATAAAAATAATCCTACCCTTTACTATTGTATTATAGTTTGAATAGATTTGGTCAGTGCTCAGATTTCGGTGAAAATACTATAGCACTGTATATTTAAAAAAAATGAACTATAGTATTGTTATAAAAATGGTGTACATCGCATCTCGCGTGAACGGCTGTATCAATTTCGGGATTTTTTTTTTATATTTGATATTGTTAGGAGAAAGTTCTTATGAAATAAAAAAAATAAGGAAATAGCTCGAGACCTTAAAAAATTTAAGAGACTTTACAGTAGCTTTTTCCACATAATTTAATTCTTATTATGAAATTAGATTGGCGTTCAAGACACGCCCAGGCAATCATTTACCGTCTTACTTATAAAAAATTCGTCAGTCGTAAGATTACGTATAAATCACTGATCAGTTTTTACTTCAATTATAAAAATATATTTTATCCGAGTTTGTTATGTATGAAGATGATATTTCATACAAAATTTTGTAAACAAACAAAATAGTAGCCCAGCAACGCGAGTGCTTACAACTGAGTTGCGCTATGTCAGATTTGAATGATTTCGAGCAGGTGCAGAATAGGTGCCAGGCCTTATTTTTTATTTTTTTATTTTATATTATCAAAATATTGTTAAGTCCTTATAAAATCACACGAAACCTTTATGTTTTGGCCAAAATGAACTGATTTATGTTTGATCACTTCAATTTTAATATTTGTACCTACTTTAAAAGTACTCTTTGAATATTTTCTTCAAAACGTCATTATATTTCTTATACATTTAGTTGGTGCATCATGGTTGTAAGACCTCGATGATTACGGGAATGCAATATTTGCTATTTGTTTAAAATTTCTATTATCAAAATGACAAACCAAAACAAAATGGACCAAAATATGAAGGGAGCACCGAATTGGACGGGAAAAAAACTTAAAAACAGTATATTGATTACAGAAAGCGTTGTTGTACACTCGAAACCATTGTCAGTTGACATAAAATCCAACATGGCGGGCTAAAATCTACAGAGATCAGCTCGCAATCAATCGATATGGGTTAAACTACCTCGACGACGGCTTGATCGCAAATTTTCTACCGCTGAACTCTTATTTTCCACTGATCAGAGTTTTTAAATAAAGCAGTTAGTTATATTTAAAAAGATTAATGTGTTATTTTCATAAGTTTAAAGAAACTTCTTTCATTGAATGAAGCTAAGAACGAAGACCTTTTAGAATAAGAAGAAATATAATTATGGAAGTTAGTGTTGTCACAAAGATGAAAGTCAATAAGTTGAGATGGTTTGGACAAGTGGAGAGAATGGAAGCAAATAGAATGACGAAAAAATATATACGGCTAAATGGAAAGGTGTAAGAAAGTGTGACCAACCGAGAATGACATGGATCGAACACATCGATTTCGCTCTCAAGGAAGGCCAGTTCAGAAGTAAGAGAAATGGGAGAGGATATAATAATATTATGTAGAATGAGATATTATGTTACGTCGCGGTGGAAGAAGCGAAAGAAGTGAGCTTGGACAAAAAAGAATGGAAGTCCATTATCTCTACCTTCCCCTTACGGGACACGGCGGGATGGGTAAAAAAAATTATGAACTAGATAGGTATTTCAAAAAGGACCAGTTACGTATATTCATCGCGGTGTGATCGAATAGGATATACCTAATACAGTTACACAATGTCGGAAGTTAAAGACCACGCACATTTTCTATGATACATGGTATAATGTTTCCCTACATGGCACATTGATTCCCTGTCGGATAAAAAGTTACTCACGTCATAAAATAGACTTTAGCCATTGTGCGAAGTGTTAACTATCCTGTATAGCTTCAAGTTGGTCAAAGTATTATGTTGTTTTCTTTAGTAGAATATAATATCTAGTTGTAAAATGTATGTAAAACATTGAATTAAATCCAAACGGTTGATGCACAATGCAATCCTGATTCCATCCATGATGTATGGTAGATGGACGAAAAATCTGGAAGTTGGAATAAATGCTGTGGAAATGAGATCACTGCGTAGGATATGCGGAAAGAGACTGATTGATAAGGTGAGGAATGATAAAATTAGAAAGGAATGTGGAGTGGATGTTAACATAGTGACTAGAATGAAAGTGAATAAATTAAGGTGGTTTGGGCATGTAGAGAGAATGAAAGAAGATACAATGACTAAAAGGATATATAAATCTGAAAGAAAGGGGGTACGCAGACGAGGCCGACCTCGAATGACATGATCCGATCGTATCGGAGCCGTCTTAGAGGAGGGCCAAGCCAGGAACAAAAGGAATAGAAGAGCATGTATGCGGAATGTTATGCGTTTGGAGGAAGCGAAAGAGGTTTGTTTGGTTAGGAAAAAATGGAAGTCCGTACTCTCTGCCTACCCCCTTCGGGAAACGGCGTTATGGGTAAAAAAAAACATTGAATTAATTGAATTACGACGTAGAAGCGTCATCCTTTCCTAAAAAGAGTCTGTGACAAGAATGCCATTTTGGGCAGTATTTGGGCTTGGTTTGCAACGGTATGTGTTCGATATGTTTTCAAATACATTATTTTATTAGATACCTTTTTGAAAATCCGGTATTCCTTTATACAGGGTGTCCCAGAAAGTACGACTAAGCGAAAGTCCAGAGATAGAACACCTTAAGGGCTATCCAAATAACTTGATATATTATGTTAAGCGATTTTTTTGTTTGTTTTCGAGTTATAGTTATTTTAATATTTTTTTTTTGTCAAAACCTGACTTAAAGGATATAAATGTTCACAGAGACACCGATTTTTTGAGGTGTATGCATAATTTTTTTATAAAATACCTTGCAGATAGAAAAACAATTATGGATCTATCTGATACCATTGTGCCGCAAAAAAATGTTGAATCTCAAAATATGGTACAATTTAAAATTATACAAAAACTGTATTTTTACAATTTTTTAAACATACATAAGTAATAAAAATTAACCCATTCACAGATAGCACATTTGTTATCTAATATTAAGATAGAAAATTAAAAATATATATGTATGTATTTTAAAGTTAAATAAATTAACCAAATTAAATATTCGCTCCTAATTCGTCCCTGTTCATCCCATAATAAAATGTTTTCGAATGACTAAATAGGACTATATTATTATTAACACACATCCCAATTTGACAGCATCACACATAGATAGAGGTACAAAAATGTGGACCATAATAATAATAAGGGAATTGTACCAACTACCAACATGAAGCCGTATTTATTACAGCGTAGGTAGGTATATACATATTGAACATTGAACAATGTAATACCAACAAATTCGGAACCTAGACAAAGTATTGCCATATAAATAGTTGGCCCTAGCGATTCTAAATAGACAAAACAATTAAAACAATAGTACTATGTACCACAACACAATGGAGAGCTCTTGTTGCCTCCCTATGCCCCTAAGTGGGGTCTAAAGGGAGTTTGGATTTGATTGGACCACAACACAAGCTTTGCTTTCTGTGAAAATTTTCAAAAGTGTAATTGTGTTCGCTTTGAGTGAATATCAAATCAATAAAATCTCTCCATTTGCATTCTACTCAAGAGCATAGGGAGGCAAACAGGAGCTCTCCAGTGCTTAAGTCCTAAGTGAATATAGAAAGTATTAATAATTATGCTCCAAGGGTATTCGAATCACTATGGGCTTACGATAGTCATTTTGGCTACGAAAAGGCAAGAAAAACAGAACATTAGCCAAAGTCCAACTTTCTTACGTTTTCGGTGGTAACTTTGTGAAACCCATCTTATCGTTGGCGAATTTTATTTGTTTTTAAATAAAACTGTTCATTTCACTTACTTACTTTGATTAAGTTTTTAAGGGCACTCAAGATGTACGTATGATTGAAAGGCCTTTGCCAATTAAAAGTTATAAGTGAAATTAACAAATTAACAGAGTTTTTGTTTAAAAACAAATAAAATTAGTCAACGATTAGCCAGAGGTTTGGTGTTCAGGATTTAGCAGTCTAACCGTTTGGATTACAGCTATAAAATAAGTCCCACTCACGATCACAGCGATAACAAACCAGCGACATAACCATTAGATAAAAACCATTGCACAACCTAATAGAACGATGCCCTTCCAAAATATAACAACTGTTAGTGGGACAAATAAATGTATGATGTGGAGTGATAAGATGAAGGATATCCAATCACTCCAAAATCCAATCGCATCAAGTCAATCGTCCATCACTCCAATGGCTCGTCAATGGGCAAACTCGAGTGAACGTGGGCCAAGCCGTCGCGCGTCGCGTCGGTCGCGTCACAGTGTTAAAAACGCGGCCCAACAACCTATGGAACGGCTTTTTTAAAAAAAAGTAAATTCGTATATAAAGCAATCTCTAATAAGAATCTGCATCTTTTTTCTTTACTGTATTCCGGAAATTGTTGTGGCTGACGGTGGAGCAGTCTTTGATAAGATTATTTTTTAATTGAATGAATAATATCCATTTGAAGTGATGGTGAATGACCCATTAATGGCCCAATATTGTCGTATGTGTCTTGAAACTTTTATATCTATTTCATTCCTGTGACCGGAAAAGGTTATCGCCCATCCTTTCCCTGATTGACTGCCGTTTTTTTTTTGTTTTTTTTTTTCAAATTTATCAATTAAGTTTACAAATACATACCTAATAATACTACAAGATATATTTTGAGTTAGATAAAACATAACTCCGCTATTGTTTATAATGATAGTAGGCCTATATTAAATTTAATGCTCCATTATTAATATAGAGATTACAACGTAAACAATTAATAACTGGTTATTAAAAACGAAGTCTCTTAGTAATTAACGGCAAGTCCAACCTGTATCGCGTAACTTTTCGCCCCATTGTCTTGCCGTTTAAAATATTCGCGCAGTGGCACAAGAGAAAATGGCGGAGACGGTAATGGCCTCATTAAGACAATTACCAGATATTAATTTTGTTTTTATTAACAATTGCTACAATTTGTTTCTTCTGGACAAAGCACTTCGGGCCACCTCCCTATTTTGTTTGGAACTTTCACCCTACCGTCTACCTTTTTCGCGCAATGACGATGCCTTCTTTACTACGGAGAGTTCTTATGTAGATACCAAATCGAAGCGAGACTTAACCGATTTGGGCACACTTATTTCAATTTTAGTGTCTTAAACTCAACTACATCACAAAGATGAAAAATGATAGCCCGTCTCATACCCACTATCATCCGGAATGCAACAGAAGATTCAGTAGGTTCCTCCAGGATAATACCTTCGGAAAAATACAGAAGGCACCGTAATTGAAATGCATATATTATGACATATTGCAAACCATTTTTATTTGCCTGAAATAGAATGAGAAAGCAGTGAGGGATCTCCAATTGACCAACTTTTTGACATCCTACTTGGTGAAAATGTTGTCTAGGAGAGAATCTTAGGAGAAAAATTATGAATTTAGATTTAAAAATGATGAATGAAACACTTATGGTGGGGGCGTGGTCGAAATGAGGTGAGGGGAGGGGGGGTAGTTGGAATCCAGTACTTAAACAATAGAAAAATGTTGAGAATGTTCCCCTATAAAAAATACCACACTAGGCAATTAGATCAAGTTTTATTTTCGCATTGAGTGAGGCCGGATTATATTTTTTTTTTCATAAGTAACTGGACTATAACTTTCCACTCATAAAGATTTATTCATTCAATGAACAAATTCACTTCATTACTTCAATAAATAAACACAACGACGATACGAATCATTAAGAAAATAACTAAGTGCTGTCCACGTAATATTTAACGAATTCACTTGTTTAGATTTTAAATTCTATCCATAGTCGAAGTAGGTTCAAGTGTTTTAACAAATTGTATTTGTTTCGGTAGAAATGAATCGAGCCGTTTAACAATCGAGTGATCGTTCGAATACTTTTGAGAATTTTCTCCTCAAAATTGAAATCTATAGACAACTCTCAAGTGTTTTTAATATAAGGATAAGTTTTACTAGGAGCGGAATTCTTCCTCCCATCAGGGTCCCGAAGACGAGGAAGACCCTCTCACACTGTGTTCCACTCCTTCGAAGCGGAGCTGAGGGTTTTGAACATGGTGTGGGAGGAGATCATAAACATTGCGCAAGATCGAGCGCTATGGAGAGCTCCTGTTGCCTCCCTATGCCCCTGAGTGGGGTGCAAAAGGAAGTATTGATTGATTATTAGGAACTTAAAAACAGTAGGTACTCGTACATGCAGTAAATATTATTTAAGACATACTTCTACATTTGTTTGTTAAAATTTCAGTAACTTTAAATATTGAGGAAGGTAAAAAAAAGTATAAAAGATCTTTTAAAGCTATTTTTATAGGTCCCCTAACTTTTAGAGCTGGTTTCTCCTGTAAGAGTCAGGAAATCGAAAAATCAGATCGGGACCGTGAGGCTGACCACCTCACATCCTTAAACATCCACCGGTCAGAAAAGGCACAATGAGCCTCGGACGCCTTTGAGCGCAATAGAGAGCTCTTGATGCCTCCCTATGCTCATGAGTTTAGGCCTTACGCGTTGTGGGTTGGTTTGGGCAGATCCGCGGCGGACTTGATTTGTGTGTAGCCGGCTTTTTGGTTTGATTGCGTCGATCGAACTAGGGGGTCAGTTTCGTGCTTGTGGGGTTTGCTGCGGATTGATCTCCTCCGGGGGGTCTTTAAGGGAATGATTGAAACTTTTAGATAAGTACTGGAAAGTCGATTAAAGTGGTAAATTTTCATATTTTTAAGCGCTGTCAAAAAAAAGTTCATCGACTCGATAATCCATCAACTGTCATTCGACATCCTTGTTCGATAATATGTCTAGAATTAACGATTGTGCTGATGAAACAAAACTGTTAAAAGGCATATCGTTTTTCAAAACATGACTAGTAGAACGTTATTCCTTTGTTTTCAACCTTTTAAGACAGTTTACAGGAGTGTATGAGTTTGACATGACGCGATTAGTCACTTAAATCCGGGATTAGGCTTGGATTAGTCGAGTCATCGGAAAATGAACTGTTGGGAGTTCAATGTACCTGTATTTCTATGTATGGAAAACTGGAAAAATCCTGTACATCGTAAAGTGAAGCGCCGTCAATAATTCATACAAAACAAAATGCCTGATCTAACCTGTACCTAAAGTACGTTTTGGCTTACACTGCTTACAGCCTAGCAGTTGTATTGAAATTGACTTAGATTCGAATTTCGAATCTATATCAATTCGGAATTGCCTGCTTTCCTTTTAAAGACACATGCTATCCATTTACTATGAAATATATCGATACTGAATTATATAAATTAATGTTAGCTTACATTATTTTATGCTATGAAAATAATTATATAAACAAAGATATAAAATATAATTTTTTGACAATATTTATTACCATTTTTCGACACGAGCTCGAGACATACATGTCTTAAATAATAATTAATATTTTTGGTGTTAACCGTGTAGTAATTCATAATATGAATGAAAAAACACTTGTCTTATACTACACAAATTATTTATTGCAGAGACGCGTTTCGTCCTGTTAGAACATTTTCGATCTGATTTAAAAATATTTTTACAATGATCAACCAAGTTAAAATTTTAAAGATATTATTGTTAACAATAATATCTTTAAAATTTTAACTTGGTTGATCATTGTAAAAATATTTTTAAATCAGATCGAAAATGTTCTAACAGGACGAAACGCGTCTCTGCAATAAATAATTTGTGTAGTATAAGACAAGTGTTTTTTCATTCATATTAAATAATAATGTTGCCATGTGTTGTGATATAATTCACGCTCACGGAAATAAATAAAAAAATAAACGAAATAATTTATGTGGCAGAACGAAAATTGCCGAATCAGCTAGTCAGTTATGATAAATACCTGATATCCAGACTATAATATTTTCAAGCCAGAAGCAACCTGTCATTTTTGTAAGTACTATGCGGTGTTGTAATGTTTACCTGAAACAAAAAGAAACATTATTAGTTACTAGCGGATACCCGCCGTGTGCTACTCGTACTAAGATTATTTGACATGAATCTTTGGGCAAAATATCGCATAAACAAGATCTCGGCCAAATAGCCCGGAAAAACAATCGACACTAAAATACAACGCCGATTGAAAGCTACTATTTATGCTACTAAATGAGTATTTTTTCCAATTGCTAGGCTAGATCTGAACGAATATAATATCAACAGCTCATGACTGACTAATATTATATGATTTTAAATGGTACGAACAAACCATTACATACCATCAACATGAGAAATGGGAGGTTTTCTGGGGAGCTTCCGACAATACACACTAGGTGGAGCGCTTCTAATCCGGTAATCTATTGTCAAATTATGACAGCTGTCAAACATACCATCTAGCATTGACTGATGAATATTATGTTCAGTTATTAGATAGTTATGATGCGATTGATAGAATGCAGATGGAATATTTATGGTTAAAAACAGACGCATTGGTCGGAAATACATTGGTCAAAAGATAATCCATTCATCACCACACAAACTCGAATTCAATATTCATATAGTTAGGACCACACGACAACGTCTGTCGGGAAAGCTTGTATACCATAAAAATCGGTATAGCCTTCTCGAGTTATAAAAGATATACCTAATTTATATATAAAAAAACCTATGTAGCTAACATATTAAATGACCGACCTCGGTAGCCTAGTTGTACTAGCGTGGACTTCAGATTCGAGGTCCCGAGTTCGATTCCCGGTCGGATCAGAGTTTTTCTAAGTGCTTTTTCACTTGAAATTTCAACCCGGGGTTGGCCTGTCTCAGATCGGACGGGACTGGTTGACTGGAAAAAATTGCCTCAGGTAATAAGTTCCGCCGGTTATACTGACACCTTTGTATAGAAAAGTGTTATATTATTATTATTAAAATATAAAACACAAAATAAAATCCAATGAGTGTGAGCTGAGCTTTAGATAAACGGCTTGAACTTAAGAAAAATTCCCTCCAAAACTTCTTACTAAAAAAGACAACTAAATTAATTGAGCGTCTCCTTCAGTGTTGCCATAATGAATAAAAAAACTTTAAGACGATTAGTTTTAAGCGTTCAAGTGTTTCTTATAATCTGACAGATTATTTTGTTATAAAAACTTCCCATTTTTACATAATTAGTTAGTTTAAAGTAAATGAGAACTAAAAAGAGAGTTTATTAAGATAAGCGGGGAAATTCGTTTCAAGTAGATACCTACGAAATAAGTATATACTTGCAAACAGAGGAAAATAAAAGCAGATTAGAATCATGGATAGATTAATTTTAAGAATCCAAACCAAATCCAAACTCCCTTTACGCCCCACTTGGGGCAATTGGGAGGCAGCCGAACTGTCAATTGCGCAACGATTATGACCTTTTCCCACACCATGCTCAGATTCCTCAACTCTGCTTCGAAGGAGCGGAACACAGTATGAGAGGGTCTTCCTTGTCTTCGAGACCCTGATGGGAGAAAGAACAGCGCTCTCCTCGGCTAACTGTCATTTGGCATCCTTAACACATGTCCCAGCCAAGTCCATCTCCTTTCCACAATGGTAGAGGTGATGGGCTCACGCTGGGTGTGCCGGCGTATAGCGTCGTTTGTGATGCGGTGCTATCATCTTACACCCAAAATTCTCCTGAGGCACTCCATTTCAAATGCAGAGATTTTTTTGTGCCTGGGCTTTGGTCAGGTACCAGGACTCACACCCATACAGGAGAATGGGCAACACATATACGCATCAAACAGTCTCGACACTTAGTGTAAACGCACCCTTAAAACTAAATTTAGCGGCTCCAATTCATATTTATTTTTTCTGATAAAATTTAATTCTTGGTATTTTTCATATGGATTCCGTAGCAATATATCCCCGATCATTAGAATTCAATTGAAAACATCCCCTAAATAGAGAAATATATACACCACCTTTGATATCGATACTTTGTAGTTTTATGGGAAGGGCGAGATTTTGTGGGGTTAATTTTTTTTTGTAGATTTGATTATCGTACCAACGATATGCGGTGCGGGCTAATGAACCAGGATACCCCAGGATGTTGGTATGGCTTCCTAACTAACCGCAGAGGTGTAGCATGAGAACAAAATATCAGAGCAATAATCATATTATATGGATGTTATAATATGATGGCAGATGGGTATACAAATATGGACGTAGATAAATATTCAGAAACCAGTTGAAAATCTTTATATTTATCCAAAGCTTAAAAATGACGACTAATTCATGGAGTTGATACTATAGTCAAACCATTTTTGAACGATCTTGATTACCTTAATACTCTTTCCTCCTTAAATAGCTGAAGATCTTGAATCTCTTTAAATTTAAATTCTTAAAAAAAGGAAGACTGATGAAAAAACTACGAAAGAGATCTACTTGAAGCTATTAACTGAAGAAACTAGTTAAATAAAACATTGCACGAAAAAATATCGTAAATTGTATATAAAAATCTATCAGATGATACAAATGTTTATATTTAAATTCAAGAGCAAGAAAACTTGAAAAAAAAACACAGAATATAGATAGAGTAATTTCACACCTTAAATCCCGTCCAAATGCAGATCTTTCTGATATTTTTAGTACTGGTAGAGAAATCCAGCATCAACAGAATAAAAATATGAGAAAATCTGTAATTATTTTTATCAAAAATCATTTAAATATATAGGTAGGTACTTAATGAAAACCCAATTTCTTCTACACAATATTCATACCTATGTGAATTCAACCATGCGGAAAATAAGATAATAGTTTGGTTGGATTCTTCGATAAAACGATTGTGCGCCATATTAAAGGCCTGGTATACTTGTATGGGATTAAATACGTGAATGCCATGTTAATACGGAAGTATGAGAATCTATATTTGAGGAGGTTGTCGTGTGTCATATTTTTATACTGCATAAGACAAATTACATGAGCAAGATCTCGTCAACCTGTGTTCCGTTCCTTCAGTACAAAACTGAGAGATGGAGAAGGTCGCTATCGAAGCATCGGGGTGTTGCCATAAATCTAAAGAGGTGGATCGAGATACAGTTTTTTTTTTGGGGTGAGACAAGTTGGCCAAGAGATTAATGTTTGACAGCGAATGTAGACTTATTTATCCTAAAACAGCGGACGTTCCACTATCAGTCAGCATTCTTAACACACGAAACAAACAAAAAGCAAAACAAACCCCATTAGATGGATCAAACAAGAATAATTTTTAAAATCATATCATTTATGTAGGTGCCTACCTATATACGTAGAGCTAATTATCAGTAGATTCAAATAATTTTTTGATGTTTGATTTTCAAATTTCATTCATTATCTTTGATCATTCAAGAAACATTATTGTCATTAACTCAATGGATGTTCGATTTTCAAATTTCATTCATTATTTTTGATCCTTCAAGAAAACATTATTGTAATCTTGTCACTTATGCAGGGAGAACCAACTATTATGATGTTGTATCAATGGATTTTCGATTTTCAAATTTCATTCATTATTTTTGATCATTCAAGAAACATTATTGTAATCTTATCACTTATGCACGGAGAACCAACTATTATGATGTACCTAGTTATTAAATCAATGGATGTTCGATTTTCAAATAATATTATTTTCCGATGTTCGATTTTCAAATTTAAATAAAAATAACTCAAGACGTTCTTCTGCTGCTATTTCGATGGCTGCAAATAATCACTTCGCTGTGATCACTTTCCGCTAACAAATTTCGCCATTTAGGTGATCAAATTCTTCGAATTCCCAAATTTCCAAATAACCCCATTCAGGACTTCACTGGACCAACAGACCCTTTATAATACGCGTAAGTAATAAGCCATTATGAGAATTAAAATTATATTTCTTGGTAAGAACATTAAGCTTCCAAATTTTATAAGCAACTGCCAACAATAGATGGCGTCAGAATATTAACTACATTAATAATCTCCAACAATTATCAAGAAACTTCAACTAACACCCTGTCACATGTATATCTAAACGTGTTAATTTATATAACATGAAACATATTCTGGGTACCTTAAGTACGCAATTTAAAATGATATATGATACGAGTGTTGCCGCACTACCCAAAAGCTTGTGTGCGGTTTTTAATGCTAGCTTGGAGATTACGCGTAATTATTAATGATAATATGGGAAACATTGCGATAGTTAGTTAGCCTTGAGCCGGAGATAAAGAAGTTTTGGTACAACTGTCACGATGTGTTCAAAAGGCCGCAATCCATTCATCCTGCCGACGCCTACTCCGCGAGGAACATCCTGATAAATGATAAAAGGATGCCTCTTCCAAAGCACATTAATCTTAATGAAAAAGGATTAGTTTCACAATGAGCCTGGAATTGTAGCTGGAATCCAAATCGACTTGTGGTTTTTGTCACGAAAAAATGTAAATGAGATTTTTTTATTGTATTGGGACTGGATTACGTATTTTGGGCACTACAAGTGGATTGAGTGTATTAAAACATTGAATTATATGAAATATCGTCTAGAAACGGCAAATACATTATCCAGATGTTCTTTTTAAATAGGTACCTGAAGACCTCTGCTCCCGTAGACAATTTGAATTTTGCCAACGAATTTTTCGTCAATGTAGAGTGTGAACAAAATGAATTTACTCTGAGTTTCATCGGAAAGTAGTCACGGAACGGAAGTAAAGTGAATATTACACGATACTTTTTGTATGGAAAACTTGTATAGGTAGCGCCGCCACAATAATCTTTCTAGAGACAAAAGCGATTCTCGCGTTCGATACATATATAGACGTTTTTCATACAAAAAGCATCGTGTTAAATGAATCTGTGCTCACTCGAACTGAACACAAATACACTTTTTACATCTTTCACACTAAGCTTTGTGTTGTGAAAGCGGAAATGGTCGGCTCGGCCGGGATTCGAACCTACTATACGCTGTACGTACGAAAGCCGCCGATCGATACCACTGGACTACCAGCCACCAAATTGGTGCCGTCTTAAAGGAGGGTTGAGTCAGGAGTAAAATGAATAGAAGAGCATGTAAGCGGAGCGTTATGCATTTAGAGGTAGCGAAAGATTCGAAAGAATGAATATTCATTCGAATAATTCACTTTAGAACAATTGTACATAATTCGAACAATTGATTTTTCGAAGAATAGAGTTTTCGAAGAATTGTGTTTCGAAGAATTTTCATGGAATCCTTGAAGGTACCAATTACCAATACTAAACAACAAACATAATTATTATACTTGCACCCATTATTGGAAAAACGAAAAACACAATACTTAAACAAATTCAGTTTTATGTAGATACACAACTTTATAAAACAAATATTTTTATTAGTTAGTTGTTGTTTGAACTTAAAAAGTTAATCCAAATTATCATTTTATATTTGTTGGAAATTTTCTTTTCGTTTTTTTTGTGTTCTTTCGAAAGTTTTTCGAGTACAAAAATAAAAAGTTGCGATGGTTTCGAAAAAAATACGTACGTGAATTATTTATGTAAATCAAAGGACTTGGGAAATATTGTTAGCAGTAAAGAAAGAATAAAAAAGGATACAGACCAGAGCCTGTGATAAATATCCTAACTGTGATTTAATTTTAAATCATTCACTGTTATTCGATATAAGAAGTCGGAATTTTCTTGTTTTATATTATCAAGAATGTGGAAATCGTGAATGTGATATAATCAACAATATATGAAAAAATAAATTAAATATATATTGAACCTGGGCTCAACCAAAATGAACACAAATGAACTTTTGACATCTTTCACATATGTTTATTGCGAAGAGGCTTTAGATGCCACATCTGCTAAATTTAGGAAACATTCGTGCAACAACTGGATTTTTGTTGTTGTTGACTAAATGACAGCAGTCGCAGTCTTTAAATTTGGTTGCTCTTTTGTTCTCAATAATTTCCAACTTTTATCTCTATATACCTACCATTAATTATTAAATATCTACTTGTTGCATACATGAGATTTTTCGACATGTTGAACATGTTGAGAATTCTCATGATTAGGAGTTTTGGAGACCTAAACATTACCACCTAATGGCGAACGTTGTTAACGTAAAGTGAGCACACTAAGCAAGCCTTCGGAATAACAGTAGAAGACGGTCGTAAGCCCGTAGTGGTTTGTTCCATTTAAAAATCGAACATTAGTAATGAATTGATGGAGTCATTAGTTGTTACATATTCAACTGGATTTTGTTTGAGTACGCACTATTTTAATAAATTTTGACCTTACAAATAAGAGTTTTAACTAAATCGAGGCTTTAAAGTTCGGTAAAATTGATGAAATCGATGAAGGTATTACAACTTTCGAACAATTATATAATTTTAATGTCTTTCAACATACTTTTCCTTGCTGCCTGTGTTCAAGACTCGCAACGTCCACAGGAAGAGCAAGGTTCCTTAACAAAACCATTATTAGGACTGTATTGACATATGGATGTGAGTCACTGACAATGACAGTAAGGACGGCTGAAATGTTGGACATGTTTGAAAGGAAGGTGCTCAGACGGATTTGTGGACCCGTAAAAGACGGAGAAGTCTGGCGCATACGACGCAATGACGAATTGCACACTAAAATCTCAACATATACAAAACTTCTTAGGTTGAGATCGGCTGGACATGTGCAAAGAATGCCAGAATCGCGGGTTCCAAAAAGAATTCTGACAGAGGACATCCAGGGGGGAGGAGAAGGGTGGGCAGACCGAGACTGAGGTGGGAGGGCGACGTGAAGAGAGAAGCAGCGCAACTCTTGCAGGTGGACAATGACAGAAGGGTGGATGGGGAATGGGAGCAGTGGAGGCGAAAGTTACAGGAGGCCAAGGCTCGATTTGCTGTAGTGCCATTGAAGAAGAAGAAGAAATTTGTATAAATAATTCGACGATTGAATTCTCCACAATAAAAAATGTGACTGTAAGTTATAAACGCATTGTTATGGACTCTTTAACATTTACAAAAATAATACGTTGTTTTAAAATTGTGTTTTGTTACTGCTACCTCCGAAACACCAACCAAAAACTAATTCTGAAAACATTCTGTTTTATAATTCCATTATCTTCAGAATGCGACATTCTCAAACTCGCGACTATGGTGAAAGAGATTTACATTTTAAAAATGTCAACAGACATAAAAAAAACTCGAAATTGATGTTAGGAAATAATGGAAAAACTCCTACTTAAGAGACTGAAGGTGCTGGTTTGATACAATCAATGAGAAGTTTCAAATAATATCCCCCAAAAATACCACGAATAGGGCGAGAAGGAAATTCTGAATTAACTAATTAAATAAGAGCAGATAAACTCCCTGAAAGCTTAGCATTGGAGACTCTACCCTATCAAGTAGGAAGAAACTCAAAAGAGTACATGGATGCAAGGAAAACTACTGGAAAATTCAGAATACCAGAACACCCGGTTTGCCTAAAATTCCGGCTGGGTATGCATAGCTGGACCTACCCTTAGAACAGCATTATCAGATTGTCATAATGTCCTATGTTCAAATGTCTTAAGTATAAAAAATTAAACATAATACTTATAACTTGATGTCTTGCTTCCACTTTTTTGTATCCGGACATACTTAGGTAGGTACTTTTTTGTTTCTATCAAACATATCAAATACCACATACAGCTAATCCTATCTCTTTTACTTTTAACCCTACCTTCATTCGGCAGACCAACAACTTTTCACGGCATTCCTTTCAGCCTTATAATTTTCATAAGGTATTGCACACCTTATAATCAACACTCACCCTAGGTTGTGGAGAAGTGGAGGCAAAATGGGTATAAATGGACTTTATGTTAATAATGTTACCTTTTGCGTATCGGTATGGCAAGTGGCGCCTTTAACAACATGACCAAAATATGGGACATGTTTTAAGGATGCCGAATGACAGTTGGCCGAGGAGAGCGGTGTTCTTCCTCCCATCAGGGTCCCGGAGAAGAGGAAGAACCTCTCATGCGCCTTCGAAGCAGAGCTGAGGAATCTGGAAATGGTGTGGTCATAAACATTGCGCAAGATCGAGCGCAATGGAGAGCTCTTGTTGCCTCTGTATGCCCCTAAGTGAGGCGTAAAGGGAGTTTGGATTGGATGTTAATAAAATCATATAATATTGAAAAAAAATTATAAAAAATAATATAACCAAAAGGGTTTGGTTATATTATTTTTGTCAATCAACGAAATTGTCAGACACATGCGGTATTTTTATTTGAATAAAAAACTCATTTGTTTTTTGTTTGAAATAGGCGTCGAATAAGTGCAGTATGGAAAATGTTTCCCATGAAATAATATTATCAAGAAAAATATCGATTTATTACATTCTCAAAACATATATACATACTAAGATCAGAAATGTAGGTATTTTAAATGATTATTATTTTTCAAATTTTAGGAAAATAGGGTGAAAAAGGTGGTTCTTGGTTCCTGCAAATATTTTTGAATAGTGTATTTTATTATTTGTGGGTATCGTCATATTCCACAATTTTGATAGACAAAAATGGCACAACCACCGCCATCTATAGTGAAAATTTTGTAATTGGTTTTTTGTTCTAATATGCAGTAGGCCTTTATTATCCACTCAATTAAAATTCGGAAATATCAAAAAACCATAGATTTACAAAAAAAATATATCGTTAAGATCTAGTCCTGAAAAAAAAAACACAAGAATCTAAACATAATTAGAACGTTGTGCACCAACAAAGCCAATAGGCAATAAAGATGAGACATTAACAAAAATGAATTTATTCATATCCAGGCGGCAAATATATGACAGCAGTCGCAGTCTTTAAATTTGGTTGCTCTTTTTTTCTCAATAATTTCCAACTTTTATCGTCATATCTCATTAATTATTAAATATCTACTTGTTGCACATTAGATTTTTCAACATGTCGAGAATTCTCAAAAGGAGTTTCGGAGACTAAAACATTACCACCTAATGGCGAACTTTCTTAACGTAAAGTGATCACACTAAGCCAGCCTTCGAAATAACAGTAGAAGACGTTTGTGAGCTCGTAGTGGTTTGTTCTATGTATTCAAAGATCGAACAACAGCAATGAATTGTTGGTCATTAGTGGTTAAACATTCGCGAAAAAAATGTATGTCTCCATATGCCCCTAAATGGGGTTTTAAAGGGAGATTGTGGTGTGTAATTGAAAGGGAAACCTGTTACGGACAAAACTGTCCATGCACTGTGATTACGTTGAGGTTTGTAAATTTTAAAAAGTTTCAAATGAAAAATGTTTAAAAAAGAAACAACATAACCATAACATAACAGTAAAATTAACACAATATTCGCAATGATAATGTTTTAACACAATATTCGCAATGATAATGTTTATATCTAAAGCATGACATTGAAAATAACCGACAATTAAAACGTGTTTTTGGGTAATATGAACCGTTTAAACACGTGATGGATGTAAAAAAAAAAAAAAATGTGATCATCATAAACGAATTTCATTTGTTTCATTGTTCAAATATTGTTCTCACGGGACATACTAACCCGAAACGCCCTAGAACCCCGGCTCACACTTTCACTTGCTAATACAATAATTACAAGCCTCTCTTCTACAACTTGTTAAGGCAAATATAATTAGATTATGTGTGAGTTGTAGCTTATTACAGTATTTTAATGAATTTAACGTTTTAAATAATTAATTAGGCAGAAAAGGGTTGAGTAAGAACGTGTTAGTATGCATTTCCACCAGAGCCGAATCTAGAAACAGAGCGCTCATTCTTTTATCTAATTGACACCATAGAAACAATAACAGGCTGTAACCATAGATTTTTATATATAAGACTACCTAGTTGGGGTACTTTTATATATTTTTATAGTAAAAAAAATGAAGCCACATTGGCCGGCAATTTTGACAGTACGGCAATCAAAACGGAACGTAAAACATGATGAAAGAAAATTAAAACTGATCAAATTGCACTTATTTCAAAGTAAAAATACGATTTGTTAAAAAAAAAAAAACAAATAAATATACCAATAATCATATCCTGGCGCCAAATACATGACAGCAGTCGCAGTCTTTAAATTTGGTTGCTCTCTTGTTCTCAATAATTTCCAACTTTTATCTATATATTTCATTAATTATTATTAAATATCTATTTGTTGCATACATGCGATTTTTCGACATGTTGAACATGTCGAGAATTCTCATGATTAGGAGTTTCGGAGACTCTGAGGAGGAATTCTGTGGCTGTAATCGATGATAAGTGGGCGATGACAGTTCTTTCCCGTTGTTATTTCTTTGGTGATCAAAACAACGATCAAGAAAATATTCTCTCTTTTCCAGCTCTGGGTCTATGTTCGTTTGATTTAAATGCACTCTAAGGCGTCCTCGTGTGTAAGGTGTCACTTTGTCTGACGATTCGACTCTACTACACGCGTGTGAACGAGCAAAAGTTTGCGGTCTTTGAGAGGAGGATCCTCCGAAAAATCTACAGCCCAGTGAATGGGGGAGGAATATGGTATCGGAGATACAACCAAGAACTGTTACTTCGATAAATACAAACTCTATGTTTGACCACCAATGTAATAAATGGAAGAGCAACACTAGAAGTTAATCAAAATTACTTAAAACAACAATTGGCGATACTGTGGTACACTCGGAAGAAGAAACACAGGGCTTATTTGCTTCTATTTGATTGTTATAACAGTGACCTTTATGGGGAAGTACTGGAGCAAACACAAAAGGTGCAGCCATAGCAGGATGCCTTATAGAGAGGCGAAATGGAAAACTGACCACATGAATATCCCCAGCAAGGTCAGAATATACAAAACATGCGTCCGTCCAATTATGACCTCCTTCGTACGAGTGATATGAAGATTCTGAGAAACATCTCCGGAAAAAACCCTTCGCGATAGAGGCATAAACACGGAGATCCGAAGAATCTGAGGACTTTGTAAGGTGGGGAAGACAGAGGAGACGGTTTTGGAACGACCACGTTTCAAGAATGGAAGACACAAGAGCCGCAAAAACCCCAGAGATAACATACCACAAGGAAGCAGACCTCCAGGACGACCACCTAAACGCTGGAGGGACAATTGGCACTCAGCTCCCCAAGACGACAACGTAGCAGGAACAATAGGCCAGCAGGCCTAATCAAAGAGGAAATAGAAGAAGGATTGTAATTTTGTAATAAATAAATACCCCCTTGTTTCAACCAGATAATCCAGTTTACTAAACATAACCCCCTTGTCATTAAACAATCTACCAGCCATCATGTATGTACCAAACCAACCATCCATTCCCAGATGATTCACTATATTAGGTACCTGCGATGTCTCCATTACACACCAATTTGACCAGTTCAATTCAAGTAGGTAGGTACATTTAGCGACACATCACATAATAATATGAACGAGCACTCACCTATATATATGATTAGCTATACATCTATGGTAGGGGGCAACAATCACATAAGTCAAAATAGCCTACTTTACAGGAGACAGTTTTTTGTATTTCTCTATTGAACTTGTTATATTTTTTTTTAGTTTAGCCTCATCAAGGAAAGGTTTTTAAGCAGTGCTAATTATTTTTACAAAATCTTCATCATTAAAGAAAATCGTTGACTTATGTGATTTTGAACCACACATATAGGAAATTAATGGGTGACTTATATGTTCAGGTACGAAAATAAAAGGTGGTGTAAAAATTATGTAAGTAATAAATTTAGTTCAAATATTTAAAAAAAATACACATATCTCACTACAATACAATTCTCCCTTTTACACTCCACTCAGGAGCATAGGGAGGCAACAAGAGCTCTCCATTGCGCTCGATCTTGCGCAATGTTTATGACCTCCTACCACACCATGTCCAAATCCCTCAGCTCTGCTTCGAAGGAGCGGAACACAGTGTGAGAGGGTCTTCCTCGTCTTCGGGATCCTGATGGGAGGAAGAACAGCGCTCTCCTCGGCCAACTGTCATTCGGCATCCTTAACACGTCATGTCCCACAATGGTAGAGGTGATGGGCTCACGCTGGGTGCGCCGGTGTATAACGTCGTACATGATGCGGTGGTACCATCTTATACCTAACATTCTCCTGAGACACTTCATTTCAAATGCAGAGATTTTTTGTGCCTGGGCTTTGGTCAGGTGCCAGGACTCACACCCATACACGAGAATGGGCAACATACACGCATCAAACAGTTTACATTTCGTCTCGACACTAAACGCTGACGCCTTCCAGATCTTGGTCATGTTGTTAAAGGCGCCACTTGCCATACCGATACGTATCGGGAGCTCAGTCCCGAGGTCACCAGAGGTGGTAATGGTTGCTCCCAGGCATTTAAATTTATCCACCCGGGAGACCTGGTGACTGTCGATGGTTATCGCTAGCTGTTTATCGGGGCAGGCATTATTCGCTATGAGCTCCGTCTTACTGGCATTGACTCGAAGGTCAAGGCGTGCTCTTTCGTCGCAGAGTCTTAAAACACTGCGCTCTAATTCCTCTAAATAACGCTGGTCATCCGCGTACTCCAGATCGCACAGTTCGCCCATTAGACCATCTCTCTGTGTTATCGGTATACCTCTTGCTCCTTGCATGGACTTTCTCAACAGGACTGCACCATTTTAACTATTTTCGGAGGTATACCATACACAGCAAGTATTTTCCATATTTATGGTCTATGTGGGCTGTCGAAGGCCTTTTCAAAATATATAAAGCAACAAGCGACTGGAGAGTTTAACTCTTTACACTGCTGAAAAATGCACCTGGCACAGAAAATTGGGTCCGTGCAGGACTTACCAGGTACAAAGCCGCATTCTTGCTCTCTTAGGACAGCCATGACAGGCCCTAAATGAGGTGTAGTAATATTTGAGATAATACCTTACCGAGAACCGAAGTGGTTGGTGGCCTAGCGGTTACAACGCCGGCTTTCGTACTGTTTGGTGCGGACGTCGTGGTTCGATCCCAGGTGCCGACCATCTTCCTCTTTCACGACACAAGCTTTAAGTAGCTTACTGTGAAAGAGTCAGGGAGTGTATTTGTGTTCACTTTTAGTGAGCACAGATTCATTTTTATAAAGAAAAAAAAAAAAAAAAACACTCAATAAAAAAAAAAAAAAAAAAAAAAAATAACAACTAATGACTCTAACAATTCATTACTAATGTTCGATTTTTAAATGGAACAAACCACTACGGGCTTACGACCGTCTTCTACTGTTATTTCGAAGGCTGGCTTAGTGTGATCACTTTACGTTAACAACGTTCGCCATTAGGTGGTAATGTTTGTCTCCGAAACTCCTAATCATGAGAATTCTCAACATGTTCAACATGTCGAAAAATCTCATGTATGTAACAAGTAGAAATTTAATAATAAAATGAAAAATAGAGATAAAAGTTGGAAATTGTTGAGAACAAGAGAGCAACCAAATTTAAAGACTGCGACTGCTGTCATGTATTTGGCGCCAGGATATGACTATATCCATTTTTGTTAATGTCTCATATTTATTGCCTATTGGCTTTGTTGGTGCACAACGTTCTAATTATGTTTAGATTCTTGTGACCTTTTCAGGACTAGATCTTAAAGAAAAAATAACAACTAATGACTCTAACAATTCATTACTAATGTTCGATTTTTAAATGGAACAAACCACTACGGGCTTACGACCGTCTTCTACTGTTATTTCGAAGGCTGTTCTCAACAATTTCCAACTTTTATCTCTATTTTTCATTTTATTATTAAATTTCTACTTGTTACATACATGAGATTTTTCGACATGTTGAACATGTTGAGAATTCTCATGATTAGGAGTTTCGGAGACAAACATTACCACCTAATGGCGAAGGTTGTTAACGTAAAGTGATCACACTAAGCCAGCCTTCGAAATAACAGTAGAAGACGGTCGTAAGCCCGTAGTGGTTTGTTCCATTTAAAAATCGAACATTAGTAATGAATTGTTAGAGTCATTAGTTGTTATTTTTTCTTTAAGATCTAGTCCTGAAAAGGTCACAAGAATCTAAACATAACTCAATAAAGTAATTCCACGGTAGTTTCCACATCTAAAGGGGTCCCCCTTTTTAAGTATTGCGACGATGAATCCATTCCGCCAATCTTTTGGGCACCTCTCCTTTTCTCACGCCATTTTACATAAAAATATTAAGAAGTAGTTGGCCAAGGGTGTCTATGCCTTTTTTGAGGAGCTCTGCGTGGATTCCATCGTCTCCTGGCGCTTTGTTGTTTTTCAATCTCATCACGGCCAGCACCATCTCGCTGTGAGTCGGCGGATCTTCATATATCCCAGTCGCCTGAGGTATATTCAGACCCGCCAACTCCTCCTCAAAGTTGTAAGGTGAGGAGGGTTCGGGGCGGTTCAATATTGACTCAAAGTACTCCCTCCATCTCCCTTTAATCAGTTCGGGGGCAGTGACAGTGGCTCCACAAGAGTCTCGTATTGCCGTCACGGATCTTTTTTGACCCCTGCCCCCGACCTCCCGGGTAATTTCGAAAAGTGTCCTTGAGTCATTACCGAGCGCAGCAGACTGTGCTCGCCGTATCTGAGAATCTAGGTGTCTTCTTTTATCTGTTCGTACAAAGTGCTTCACCTTACGGCTCAGCTCCCTGTACTCAGACACCAAAGCGGCCAGTTTTTATTTTTATACACATATCTCACTAACCTACATTAAAATCAAAAGATCCGGATCCTGTTATTGACTATTATTTGTAGGAATTTGTTTATAAAAATCATGAAACATTGTGGGAATCAAATCCAACATAGACAGAATGTCTATGTTGGAAGACAAAGTATTTCTTTTCTTCTGCTTCCCATTGTTTTAATATCAAATTATAAGTACAGTGAATGTTTCTATTTAAATGAAATCCGTTGAAAACTGTCCCACATGTCCACAGATACAGCACTTGATTTATTTCACGTAAATACAATAATTGTCAAATAAGTCATAGATAAAGTCAAGAGTGAAAATTTTTTGTGTACCTGAACACATAAGTCTGACTTATGTGTTTATTCTCCCCGGAAGTTTGAAACATTTATTGTGTGTGATTGAGTACAACCTGAATATCAATCTTAATATATTCTTCTGACTTATGTGCTTTTGAACATGTGTGAATATAGCTACATATTATCGGATGAGCAAAAAATATTTTTTTTGACCAATGTGACTTATGTGTTTGTTCCCCCCTACCATAGACATAATATGTAAACGTTATCTGCAGTATTAAAAAATGTTTTTCATTGCTTTTACTTTTTGACACGATTTCGCATAGGTATTAGCCAATTCTCGGATAATAATATGTCGTATGTGTTATTAGAGTCTTATTATGTTCTATGGTTCCTGGATCGAGATGATTCCTAAGGTGGTCATTTCATTGCAATTGTCTCTCCTTTCTTTTTATGGTATATTTATATCGTTGACAATTACAACAACGTTAATTATGAATTATTAAAAGGAATTGAAAAACATTCCAACCAGCTTGAAAAGAAATGTCTTTAAGTCTTGCATGCTGTCCGTTATGGCATATCCAATCCAATCCCCTTTACGCCCCACTTAGAAGCATAGGGAGACAACAAGAGCTCTCAATTGCGGTCGATTTTGTGCAATGTTTATGACCTCCTCCCACACCATGTCGAGATACCTCACCTCTGCTTCTAAGGGGTAGAATATGGTTATGACAAAAATGACCACAACCAGAAAAAAATGGAAAAGCTGAATCACGCTGCGATCCATGAAAAGACACATTTTCAACGTTAGTCTACTAGATGAAATAAGGAACGAAGAAGTTACACGTCGAAGTAAATTATTAACTTATGTCGCAGATGGGCCTGCCTTTGTCAAGTGTCAGTGGGCGGGTGATGTAGCATGACAGGACGGTGATAGATAAACTCAAAGAGTGTTAAAGTGGAGACCTTGAAAAAACCGTAAAAGCCTAGGAAGGACTTAAAAGATATGGGCCTGCGGACGGAGAGACGACGCGACGTTACAATTGGCGGCAATGAGGAATGGAAACAATTTGAAAAGAACTATGTTCCATAGTGGTCCAGGAAGGGCTGAAAAATTCGTCGAATGGATGTCCAAAAATAGAGGAATATCATGATATATTAAGCAAATAACTGTTATGTCGAAATTGGAGAAAAGTGGTAGAAATGAAAGACATTTGTTTTTTGGCAAAGGAGGCAACGTAGACAAATTTGTGACATCTTCTAGTAGAACACTCATTAGTATGGCAATGTGTTACCCTATCTTTCTCTATGTGCGTCCGTCAGTTGCGTGTCTGTGAAACTGGGAAACAGTCAAACACGCATCCAAAGCAATTCCCATCACCCAGGAGAGTCAATCTCCTCTCTCCTAACCATACGGGACATCTATTCTAATTTACAGATTCCTTAATTTATCAATTAACTAGCTTTCCCGACAGGCATTGTCCCGTGATCGAATTATTTAAAAGAGTGGTTAATAATGACTTTTAACCAATGTCTTTCCGACCGATGCATCTGTGTTAAAAAAACCACATATTCTCCATCCGAATTCTGTCATTCGCACCAACCGTTTGTGTCAAACGACAATAATTTGATTTCCAAATTAGGTTTTTGATCGCTTTTCGTGTTTTTATTTATAAAAAATAATGCCCTAAATGTTCAAAGAAATTAGACAAAATCTTGAAGAATATTCCTTAAAAATTCAACGGTGAATTTTTCACAGATGGCGTTGTTCTATTGAAATTCGTCATATATATGCTAATTATTTTAATATTATATTTTATATTACTTATACGCTATCATTTTTTAGATGTTTTATTAGTAATTCTGATATCCAATTTAAACCAAAAATAATAGAAACCTGTTCAGCCGATCCCGAGAATAAAATATTAAAAGGTTGTTCCCACTTACTTCCTATACCTACCTTTTTAAACGTTTCAAAAAGAGGGTCATCGTTTTATTTTGTGACAACTATAATAAATGTAGATACTTTCCTCTTTTTTAAGTGACGTGTGACGCAGTGTATACCAATTTATACAGTAATTATCAATTATTCCCGATCTGACGTGACGTGAGTGACTCTTAATGCATGCTGGATGTGTCATTAGTGATGTGAATTTATGTTTATTTTCACTCGCTCGACTGCAATGGATAACCGAATCGTGTCCAATCCTTAAATGTATTCTAATTTCTAATTTTAAATTCAAATCTCGTAACGTGATTGGTTACTTGGGACCAGACCGGATGTTATTATTTGTGTTTTGTTTTGAATTCAAGAAACGATTCTCTGATATTTATTCCAATTTCAAATTTCTGTTGTCTGATTGGCTATATTAACCAATGACAAACATTGTGGTCATACAACAAACTTTCAAAATAAGTCTTTAATTTGCAAATCTTCCACGTGAAAGAGAAACCAGCGAAGATCACATACTTTTTTGTTAGTTAGTTTTGTGTAAGTAAGCGGTTTAAAAGAGAATTGATTAGAATAGAATATGCTATATTATGGTGCTTTATGAAGCATAAAGGTGTGTACACCGCAAAGGGAAAAAATCCGAACAAATAAAAATGAGGATTAACAAAATAGCTATGTTTGCCGACTCTTTTGACGATTCAGTTATCCGATTTAAACGGAACACTCGGAATCACAAGCATTACTTAAGTAGGTACAAATAATTATAATGTCACAAATAATAAAACTGTCAATCCTATAAGGACTGAGATGTCTTGTATCATTAAGAAAATAATTAATATCAACAATAGTATGTTTGTTTGTATGTAAATTCGTAATTGAGATGGCATTAGAATCTGTTGTAAGTTGTCAATGTTACATTTGAATATTTTAATATACATATTATACAATATTTTAATATAGAACTAAGGGTGATTGAGACATCAATTAATACAGTTTTCTTCACAAGATGTTAAGGCAAAGTGGTTTTCAAAACTCCCATCTGAGTCTTTTTAAACCCATCACATCATTATAATGCAATGGATATTAAATAATTTATATGTATAAGGAACCTTTGAACAAGTATCATATATTATTTCTTCGATATCCCAAGGATACCGTTACTATTTTCATAGCAACTATAGAGTTACAGACGACGAACAATATTAGTATGAAAAATATTTGCTGAATTGCAGTTGCATTGTTTTTTTTTCATGTGTAAAAACTATTCTGAAACTGGCTTTCCCGACAGACGTTGTCCTGTGTTCCTAACTATGAATATTGAATTCGAAATTGTATGGTAATGAATTATGTAATTATCATTTGACAAACGTAATTCCGACTGATGCGTCTGTTTTAAACCATGTATGTATATTCCATAATATGCATTCTGTCAATCGCATCAAATATCTAACAATTGACAGTTTCTGTCAAAATTGGAATAAAAATAATTATATGGACAAAGTACTAATAAGTTTGCCTAGGTCGAGTTTTCTTTCATTTTCTAATTTTTCACACAACTTTCTATTTTTTTTTTTCATTGATAAGAAAATTCTCCGGGTACTAATTCTAGTTTCTCACATACACACATCATACAATATTATCCTCGCTGCAGTTTATTATACAGATGGATGGATATAATTCACTAGGTAGTTCTAATCACCGCTGGTGGCCAGTGATGAGGTTATAACGCGTCCGATGTGGTCCATCCACACTGTGTAATATCATCCTTCCTTACATTAGGACGCACCATACAGTGAGTAGGTACCTACTGTCATAAAGCAGTTAGTGGGATAGCGCGACCAATGAATGCGTCCCATTAAATTGTTATTAATAAGCGGTGAATGGAGACAGGTAGGTGGTCCAGATAATGAGGCCTACGGATAGATGAAGGGTGAAAGAATGGTCGGCGAACTCTCTTGGGGGCTCCTGCATTATAGGATTCTTCGATCTAGGATCTTATAATAATAATTAATCTAAGGCGTGAAAAAAAGCAATTTCAACTGTTTGTGTTTTTTTTTCATATCCTATTTTTGTATGTGGGGCAATTAGAGTAAACGGTTTGAAGGAAGACTGATTTCTTAATTTATACTGCATTCTTCTTTTTTTGTCCATGTCCAATTGTCCAAGTTTCACATCCATACATCATTGATGGTAACAGAATTGCGTTATGCGCTAGTTTTTTTGCTTGAAGTGAGACGTTGTTGTTTCTCATAATAGGTCTTAGTTCACCGCTCACCCTACTACCAGCCACTTTCCTACATATCAAAATACATAAAATGTCCCAATATTTAAAAACAAGTATAGATTTTTCAGGTTGCATGAACTTCCTATAGAACAAGGGATGTTTTCGACAAGTGTGTACATTCTATAATGACGTAGGTAGACTTTCAGCCTATCTCTCATACTACAAGTGGTTCTAGCGTATCCATTTTATCTCCACCCATTTCGACCCTGCCATCAGCTACAAACACGTCAGCTATTTTTAATAACTAACCACCGAAGTACCTTCTTATGATCTCGACCAAAACACGCCATGTCCCACAAAAATTCCATCAAAAATATACCGAAATAAACCGGGAAATATAATAATTTATTATTTCTCTTTCGGTTTGATGGGAGATGCTAGATCAAAAAGTTTGCGAACAATGTATTGCTAGCAAACACATCATTTTAATCATAATATTCTTCTTCATATTATTATTTCTATAGATCCTGGGGATCTGTTTGTGCAGCCGCCTGTTCCTCCTGTGATGTCGACTGCCAGCTGTCTCTCCACCTCTTTGGAGGTCTGCCTGGGAGTCTGCGTCCTTCGGGGTTTCCTTGAAGGGCGATACGTGGAAGTCTGTCCTCTGACATTCTGTTTACATGTTCATTCCAGTATCGCCTTCGTTGTCGTTCCCACCTCACTATGTCTTCCGTCTTACACGTGCTCCGGATATCAACATTTCTAACACGGTCACGCAGCTGTTTCCAGTATAGATCGCAGAGTTTTCATCCCTGAAGTTCGCAGCCGAGATTTTGTTCTGGAAGTATCAGCCCGTGCCTCAATATAAATAATAATAATTTATAATATTTTTCTTTTTAAAGGTGTCAGTATAGCCGGCGGAACTTATTGCCTCAGACAATTTTTTTTTCAGTCAACCGGTCCCATCCAATCAGAGACAGGCCAATCTCGGGTAGAAATTTCAAGTAAAAAAACTCTGACCCGACCGGAAATCGAACCCGGGACCTCTCCGATTTAAAAACGCTGAGAATATGAAAGCTACGAAAAAAAGATACTAGTAATTTTAGCCGTACCTAAATATAACAATTATTCTATCGTTATATTAAAAAAGTGCAAGAATGGTAAAAAAAGATATTAAAATTTAAAAAAATAATATATATCATTTTTCTTTTTTTTTATAAAAATGAATCTTTGCTCACTCAAAGTGAACACAGATACACTCTTTTGACTTTTTCACAGTAAGCTACTTAAAGCTTGTGCCGTGAAAGAAGAGAATGGTCGGCATCTGGGATCGAACCCACGACCTCCGCACGAAACAGTCCGAAAGTCGACGTCGTAACCGCTAGTCTACCAACCACTTCGTAAATATTATTATATAATAATAAAAATTTAAAAAAATACAACTTTAAACACAAACTTTCTGATCCCACACGACTGTAAAGCCCCGTTCACACTTCATAACAGAAACGTTAGTTTATTTATTTTTTCAGGCAGATTTTCGAAAACACGCCCGTGTTTATCTAATTTTAATTGGAACCAAATAAAGCTGTCAGCGAGATTCCAAAGTAAAATGGCCTAACGGATGATAATGTTGTTTTTGGGGAATGATTTTATTATTTTTATACTATGCTCTTTCATAGTCAACGCCGTCAACAGTTCAATTTATTGAAATAAATCGGCAAAATAAATAAATAAAAAGTGTAATAAAAACGATTCGTTTTCTTTGATTTGGGGCGGACGATAGATTTACGTTTAATTAAAAAATTATAATGGTAGCTAAATAATATTGTAGGTAATAAAATGTCAAGTTTACAACTCAGAAGGTACCTACTCAATGTTTAGGGACCACTTTGAAATAGCGTTTCGGTAAAATCTTATGTATATGTATCAAATCTTTTTATTTATTTATTCATATCAGTGTATGGGTAAGAACACGTAGAAAGCCGATTCTAACCCCCGCCGACCAGCTCAAAGATTGTTGTCTATGATTTCAATGCATTTAAATGGGCAAGCCGGAAAGTGCATGGGTTCCTGCTTTTTCTGTGGGTATCCCCATTCTTTGCATAGTAACATTATTTAGGCCGGTTGGCGCGTGTCGGAATCGGCTTTCTACGTGTTCTGACCCTATGACAGTAAAGCCCCTTATTCATGATCACTCCATTCGTCTCAATGGAGCGTTGTTATTCCAACAAAATGACCTTGAGTGGGGAAAACCAAATGTGAGTCGGATATCCATCAGTTCAAAATTCAATCGCGTCAAGCCATTCGTCTATCACTCCAAACGAATTGGCAATGGGGAAACTTGAGTGGAGTGGAAACTTGTTTGTCAGTATTAAAGCTTGGTCCATATTTGTCTAATTTTGTCATCATCCTTCGACCATGGTAAATGTGTTGTGTTTTAAATTTGATAATAGCAAATACGCGCATTAAATACGTTATGGTTGGAAAAAAAACTCCCGTCAAAAATGGATGACATGACATGAAGTGATCGTGGATGGTGGATGGGGATTAAGCGATCCACTGAGCCATCCATCGAAACAGCATAATAAGACAAATGAATTGGTTTAAATTTCAAAATATAAACATGGACATGGAAGAAGAAAGTAGTATAATTAATGCAGTAGAGATGAAATCTCTACGAAGAGTATGAGGAAAAACTTTGTGGGATATGGAAAGGAATGAAAATATTAGGAAGGAATGTGTTATGGAAGTAAATGTTGTGAGAAAGATGAAACTTAATAAGTTGAGATGGTTTGAGCATGTGAAAAGAATGGATAGAACCAGAATGACAACAAGAATTCATAAGGCTGAAAAGAAAGGTGTAAGAAAGCGTGGCCCATCGAGAATAACGTGGATCGAACACATAGATTCCGTCCTCGAGGAAGGCCAGGTAAGAAGTAACAGAAATAAGAGAGGGTGTATTAGAAATGTTATGTCGGTGGAAGAAGCGAAAGAAAAGAGTGGAGGTTCGTTCTCTCTGCCTACCACTTACGGGACACGGCGTGATGGGTAAAAAAAATGTCAGCCATCAAGAATGAATACTCTATTGCCAACTCTGGCTCTTTGTTTGGTGTAAACGCGCCGTTATAGAAAAATATATCAACATTGTGATGGGTTTTTGTTCAGGTTATGATTGGAGAAGTAGAACTGGATTTTCAACAACTGCATCCTGCACTCAGTCATGAATAAGCAATGGACACTCACAGTCGGTTATGTCATGAACGATGACAGAAAAAAGTCTTTCAATGAAAACAAGTCGTGGTATTTCGCAACAATTCCATTCATCGATATCCTCGATAGATGGGCTAACCAGTTTCTTGCCGCAGCTGATGAAGGTAAAAAAACCGAGGCGTGCGTTCAAGTAGGTACTCAAGATAAATTCTTATTTAACTAAGATATCTTTTAGTTTTTTATTCGAATCCTGGAGAAAACATTCTTTTCCTCTAAAAAGACAGAAAAAAGCGACTTGGAATCCACGAATAGATAGGCATAAAGAAACAACTTATTTTTTATATCTGACTTATGCACAACGGAAGCTCGTGGTTCGAGTGATATATTAAGAGCTTTACAATGAAATTTTAAATAATAAAAATAGGAATTTACCGTCAACTGCGATGGACTTTGTCGAACATTTTTGCAGTTGCCCACCTCATAACTTTCAAAATTTCGTCTAATGCTAATGGCTCTCGCATTTCGTCTAATGTTTCAAGAACTGATGCAGAAAGCTGGGATTGATAAATACATACATAATGCTTTAAGTTTTGAAGATATAAATTGTCTGGTGAGTCTTAGAGATACATAATATATATTTTCAAGAGAATAACACTTCGCAGTAGAAATTCCATCGTAAATTACAAGTACGTAAATAACTATGAACCCGAACTGGGTAAAATAATTTTCTTGAACTAACAAAGTTTTCGTGTTCTATCGATCAGATAATACAGGAATCTATTATGCAGACACACTAATACGTTTGATAACAACAAGAAATCCTTCAGTGTAATCCCATCAGGAAATCGGGCGAATGAAGAGGTATGAAGAGTAAGTAGGGGATATAAAGTTTATCTCATACATTTACGGTTAGATTAGGTAAGATTCATGTTCGGATACGACCGAACATGAATCGTGTAAAATATGTAATTCGAACTGAAAATAAACAGTGGAATTGTTTCACATTTACCGATTGTTAACGAATATAATTCGTATAGAATCGCATGTGTGAAATATAGTCAAACCAGGGCCCGAGGTCGTCCAAAGGCCACATAGTGGACAAACATAGAAAAAAAAACTATGTAAATGAGATAATTTATCCTTTCGACCGTGGCTACTTGGTGGAACATACTTCGAGTAGATGTTAACATGTACTAGCCTGACGAAGAAGACGTTCGGTCTTCGAAAACCGGTTAGCTGAATAAACATTGTGGAAAAAACTAAATATTTTGTTTCTTTAAAATATGTGAATGAGGACCAGCTGACCATTGACCAACGATACGATACGACACAGGATAAGAAGAACTGTCAAGGGGAAGAAGACGAAGTGTGAAACTCAATCCATATTTCTTCGGCTGCTGTAGAAAATGAACCGAACCGAATAGAACCGCATGTGACCGAGCATGAACCTAACCGAAAAGAACCGAATATCTGTAAAATAAATAAAAGTAGGGGATGTAAGCGGGGATAAATCACGCCGATATGCCGTTACTTCATTCCAGACACGTCAGAGTGTCACAAGGAAGTCCTTTTATTCCAGGCACACACACGCCAAACAAATAATATATTCCTATAAAAAATGTTACGTCAAAACCGTTCATATCAACTTGTATCAAAATACCACGGTATAGTTAAATCAGCCTGTTAGATAAATGAGATTTTTTTTTGTTTACCAAATGGCTGATTTTAGGAAAAACATTAGCATGAAAAGTTTCGATAAAAAAATTAACGAATTGGGATTGTTGTAATTTTAAGACAATCAAATATTTCAGAAACGAAACAAGGGTGCCGTAAATCTAAAATAAGAAATGAAAGTTCAATCTCTACGCCTACCCTTAGATAAAAAGTACAAAAACTTAGTTGATACCGAAGTTGTGTATGTTTTTTATCCTTGTTGGCAAAACCTATCTATACTTCTATGATTGTAATGTACATTGTACATGCTTCAAATTGAAATTTTGTACCCAGGTAGCAGCCAGAAATTTAAATTAAGTGCTTATAAAGACATGACAAAAATAATTTCCTTTAATATCGAAGAAAATCAAAAAAATAAAATCAAGTAACTGGATTTTTTGACAAATTTGACCAAATACTCAATAATTATTATTGTTCCAATTACCTTAAATTACACCTATTTACCTACCTACATAAAAAATATTTCCCTAAGTAAAATATGAGAATTCAACCCCGTTGGTTTTACGTTCTTTTTCATAAAGGTGAAACTTTGACTATAAAAAAATACAAAATTCCTAAGAGAATGATGGCAATTTATCTAAAAAGTTCAATTATTTTATCTAACGATCCAAACATTAGACTAAATCGTTTTCTCAATGGCCCGTTCTAAGCGATTACTCTGATGGAGCTGTTTATACACGTATATTCTTATTTATATTTTTTGGTTAAAATATTATGGACCCATCGCTTTTTTGTTTTTACATCCTTTCAGGATCATTCCACTATCTCATTTTAATCGCATTTTACGTGGGTAAGTTCACCATAACTAAAGATCGACATAATAACTAATTTAGATTATAAGTTTGAACATCATTAAGTTTCCTTTGTCAAAACTGATTGAGCGTTATTTCACAATTTTCTTTCAACAATAATGACATGGATACTTCAAATTTGAAATGTTCTTATGTTCAAAGTTTTTTCTATGGATATTTTTAATACTACTTATTAATCAATTCTCAATTTTTATCCCGCCATTTTCATCTCCACCGTTCATTTGAATATACCGCCTTCAAAAGCTTTCTGCGTCCATTATGAGGCGCTTTTCATTTAACATTTTTTGTTTCTACGAAGTTGATGACCTTTATAAGTAGTCTGAGGTGGAAGTGTGTCTGAGTATCAAATACATACATTACAGTAGTGCATGTGCAAAGTGTTTTTTTTTTTATCGATTTAATCTATTTTTTATGCATAATTAAAAAAAAATCATTCGCCACTCTTTCTCTATATAAACTATAACCGTCTTACGTATAACTCACTGATCAGTTTTTACTTAATTCATAAATATATATTTTATCCGAGTTTGTTATGTATGAAGATGACATTTCATACAAAATTTTGTAAACAAACAAAATAGTTCCCGGCAACGCGAGTGCTTACAACCGAGATGCGCTATATCAGATTTGAATGATTTCGAGTAGGTGCAGAATAGGTGCCAGGCCTTATTTTTTAATTTTTTTATTTCATATTATCAAAATATTGTTAAGTCCTTATAAAATCACACGAAACCTTCATGTTTTAGCCAAAATGAACTAATAATTTATGTTTGATCACTTCAATTTTAATATTTGTACCTACTTTAAAAGTACTCTTTGAATATTTTCTTCGTCATTATATTTCTTATAAATTTAGTTGGTGCATCATGGTTGTTAGACCTCGATGATTACGAGAATGCAATATTTGCTTTATTTATTTAAAATTTCTATTTTTAAAATGATAAACCAAAACAAAATGGACCAAAATATGAAGGGAGAACCTAATTGGACGGGGAAAAAAACTTAAAAACAGTATATTTATTACAGAAAGCGTTCTTGTACACTCGAAATCATTCTCAATTGACATAAAATCCAACATGGCGGGCAAAAATCTACAGAGATCAGCTCGCAATCAATCGATATGGGTTAAACTACCTCGACGACGCACTGTGGAATATGGTAGAACAGTCGCAAATATTTAATGATTTTTTAGGTACACATTTTCCACATATTTTTAATTGCATTTGATAAAATAAATGTTAACCATTATAATGATATCAAATTTCTACATTTTTAACATTTATTTGTATATAATATAACGAATCAAAGATTCATTACTTGTATAATCACAACTAAACAAGTATATTTTGTTACATTTCAAATTCAAATATCTTATCTATTGCTAACAACTAATAGTATGTGTTATATATTTTCGAAAACCTTATTTTATATAGATAAATGTTTGTCCAAAAAATTTTTAGTATTTTATTTATTAAAAGTGTTTTCTTAATAATATTGTAAAATCATAAAAAATATCAATTCCATGAGTTTGACGAAGGTTTTCACTTTTACCGACGTCTCCCGACGCGCCGAAATTTATGTTAGATTATAGCCTAGGTATATATCCTTAACATGTAAAAAAATTGGCTGCTCGTTTTTGCTCATTTAGAAGTTATGAATAAAAAAAGTACACTCGGTACAAGTAGTGTCGCAGATAATCCTATTGCGAAAACCGGTGCTGGCTTTACTAAAATCTATAACTCTTTTATTTTTTAAGATATCGTTTTCGAATTTTGCACAATAATAGCAGAATATTTATTTATTATGATGGTATACATATTTTTTAGTTTTTGTGTACAGTTATTTTTATTAAAATATATGAAAATTGTTTTTTGTAAATAATAATCATACTCACTTAATAATATATTTACTGAACTTTAATTCGATTTTAAATTAAGCAAAAATAATTTTCATATATAAAAAATAGAAAAAATAAACTAAAAAAATAAAAGAGAATATTCTATTCAGGGTGTAACGTGATAAACATTTCAAACAATTAATTTTAATATTACTGAAAAACTACAATGGTAAATATGCTGAAAACAATAGGTATTAATATCCTTTAACCATTTTATCATGCTTTTACATTACACTTCATGATCAATATATACAATTAAAATAATAATAATAATATTTTTCCAAGATTACTTTCTTTATGCTATTATAGAAGATAGGTTTATTTTATACTCTTCTTCATGCTCCAGATCCTATAATAACATAATACTATTGGGAATCCATAGGTAGGTAATTTAAAAAATGAACGAATTTGATGAAGTAGGTACTCTGTATCTACTTTTTTGATACTGAAGGTCATGAAATCTAATACGCACACGCTTATATTTATATGTCCATCAAAAATATATGCTTTTAAATAGTTATTGTGAATAAAATCGAAACAATATATTATTTTAATTTTATTTAATTTATTAATTGTTTACATGGTTCAACGTTTAACCATAAAAATAAGTTTTGTGATAGTCAGACCTGGTTTTAGCAATATGATTTTCTTTGGCACTCTACTATTACTGGGTGTAATTTTATCATTCATAACTTCTAAAAGAGCATAACCGAGCAGCCAATTTTTTGATATGTTAAGGATATATATCTAGGCTATAATTTAACATAAATTTCAACGCGTCGGAAGACGTTGGTAAACGTGAAAACCTTCGACAAACTTATGGAAGATATTATTTTTAAATAATTTTACAGTATTATTAAGAAAAAACTTACAACAAATAGAATACCAAAAATTTTTATGGCTGATATTTATCTATATAAAATAAGGTTTCCAAAAATATGTAACACATACCATTAGTTGTTAGCAATAGATAAGATATTTGAATTTGAAATGTAACAAAATATACTTGCTTAGTTGTGATTCTACAAGTAAAGTATCTTTGATTTGTTATATTATACACCCTGTATAGATCATTTTTATTTTGATTTTTAGTTCATTTTATCTGTCTTTTATGTACAAAACTACTTTTACGTACTCTAAAATCGAATTAAAAGTCAATAAATAGACTATTAAGTGAGTATGATTTTTATTTACAAAAGTCAGTTTTCAAATGTTTTTAAAAAAATAACTGTACATTAAAACTTATTTATTTTCATATCAGCATAATAAACAAACCTTCTGCTTTTGAAAGTAAAAAATTTGAAAAGAATATCTTTACAAATAAAGGAGTTATAGATTTTAGTAGAGCCAGACCCGGTTATTGTCCACAGTGCGACGGCTTGATCGCAAATTTTCTACCGCTGAATTCTTTTTTTTTTCCACTGATCAGAGTTTTTAAATAAAGCAGTCTTTCTTTCTTTTCCGAATCCGGATCGTCAGACCAACAATAAACTTAATAAAGCAGTAAGTGTTCGAAATTACATGCTCCTCCGTCCGCGCAATTTGCGTAAAAATAGTCACAAAGTTTTTCTTTTACGTATTAATAATATATAGATAATGTTTTTCATGTTACAAATAGAACGTCTTTATTATTTAGCAAGTACACCTTTTACACAAAGAATTTATCAAAAATATCGGATATTACCAATTTATTACAAAAATTCATTACATACCATGACTAAATTCTATAAAGTAAGCCACCAAAAAAATCGGTCATTATAGATGTGCATCGCATTGAAACTGATGGGAATGATTGATATATTTTTCTTTATGGATTTAAAATTGCCATTACCTGTAACAAAGAAAAATTTAATAAGTAATTTTTATTACAATACTGACACCTTAAAAACAAAATAAATAAAACAATAATCTTGAAAAATGTTAAATAATGACCTGTATATTTTTAAATAGAGTAAATAAATCAATCCAAGATCCCTTTAACTCAATAAGGGTTGTACCTACCCTCCGATACCCCTGGATCTTTCAGGAATCAGGACATTAGGAGGCAACAAGATGGAAATTTTCAAGTTGTCAAATGACAGTTGGCCGAGATTTTGCCTCCTATCAGGGTCCCGAAGACGAGAAAGACCCTCTCACAGTGTGCTTCGTTTCTTCGAAGCAGGGCTGAGGGGTTTGGACATGGTGCGGGAATAGGTGATAGATACTACACTAGATCGAGGTACTCTTGATACCTCTCAAGCCCCAAAAGAAAAATACTAAATCTTAGGACATTTTCATTAAAACCCACATTTAAATTCAAAAAGATTTTTCATCTTAAAGTGTGTTTTTTTTTTAAACTAACAACATTTCAATGCAAAAATTACTTTTATTATGTTGTTATTTTGGTTCCATTTTTTAAACAGAGTAGCTGTTTATGAAATTTGAACTTACGTCTTTTAAATGGATATAATATAGAGGTCAGAGATATACGAAAATTCTGAACGAGTTAAGTAAGTTAACAAAACATTTGCCAACAAGTAAACAAGAGTTATTGGTAATTTTACTTAGAAATAAAAACACCTAAAGCAACTTACAGAGGTGATAAACATTTTGAGAATGGATTCAAACTTTCAAGACGCTTTTTAAAGAGTTGGGGAACCAGCGAGAAACCAACACCTTTTATAATGAATAACAACATATTATTTGGCTGGACTGATTTCGCTGATTCTTTTTTTTGTTGTGTTTTTATTTTGTCAGGAGAAGGTTCTTAGGAGAGATAAAAGTAAGAAAGTATCTCGGAACATTAGAAAAATTAAGAAAACTTAAAATCTTATATATAAAAATGGAGAGCTATTTTCCGTGGTCATCGCATCACGGCTAAACGGCTGAACCGATTTCGCTAATTCTTTTTTTGTCGTGTCGGTTTTTATCAGGAGAAGGTTCTATGAAAGAAAAAAATTAGAAAGTTGCGTGGAAAATTAGAAAATTAAAGAAAGCTGAAGTAGATAAACTTATCAGTAATTTTTATAATATACTTTTTATTCCAATTTTGAAATTTTGACAGGAACTGTCAGTTGTTAGATAGTTGGTGCGAATGACAGAATGCGGATGGAATTTATACATTGTTTAAAACAGGCGCATCGGTCGGAATTAGATTGGTGAAATTCGAATTCAATATTGATTGTTAGGAAATAGGAACACAGGACAACGTCTCCCGGGAAAGCTAGTTTTAATATAAAAATACACTTTGTTTTTATGTTTTGAAAGCAACATTAACGCCGAAATGTGGTGATGTTCGACTAAATGAGATTTATAGACGTCTGGAAGTTAATTTACTTAAAAAGTAAAACAGGAAGTTGGGGGGAGAGAGTTGATCAAGTTCCCTCCCTTTCCCAATAGCATTATCCTGTTAAGTCGGCAGCTCCTACATTGTTAATCTATCGCAGCCTTAAATTATTCCAGGTATCCTTGTCCCTCGCATTAATCTCACGGCCTTCGGGAAAACGCTACTAAATAATATTAATACATTTCACACCGAAAGGACTTCCTTTAAAAATCTAAATTCTAGGTGGGAATATTTTCAAAGAATTGATATTAAATGTTTTTTGATAGCTCGCCTTTCACGCTATTTCACTCTCAACAATTTACATTTTGCTCATCAATATCAAAGAAAAGCGAAAAAGTAGTGTAGATAAGTTACTTTTCAATCAATAAATTAATATTACTGGTGTTTGACGAATAGTAATTCATGATGAGAATAAAAATCACTTTTTTTCTACAACACAAATTATTTGTGTAGTAGAAAACAAGTGATGTTCATTTTCATCTCAAATTTTCAATCAATATTCATTTTCAAAAACTCTCTATCGACGCAATTTTATTTTGAAAAAAGCTTTGTGCAGTGCTTTGATAATTATTAATTAATTAAGAGACATGCATAAGTGAAAAAACCCGTTAATTGTAAAATGTGCATAAAAAACTTCAAAGTGTAACATTTGCATCAAAAAATTACTGAATCGAGTGTTATAAAGACGCCTTTGTTAATTTATCAGAAAATTTAAAAACCTCATACTTATTTTTTGTGATTTTCGTGCCTATTTATACTTACTCCATCCAACTTAAAAAGAAAAGTTATTTGAAAAAAAAAACAAAGTTGGAGGTATTTTACTTATATTTTTGAAGAAACAAAAATAAAACTACAATATTAAGGTGGCAATTCACCAAACGTTAAACCAACAACAAAAAATACTTTGAAAGAATATCTTTAAACGTACTGACGAAAACTATAGGTACACATTTGAAAACTTTATAAACATTTGGCGGAATCTTTTCTTAACACTTATATAACAAAGATATGTGAGACGAAATTACTATCAAAAAACAACAAACAAAAACTTTTTTCTCTCTCTCACGGCTATGAGTTTTATTTCAAAATAAAATATAAAAAAGTAGAGCTATGTACCTACAAGTTTTTTTGTGTGTACAGTGAAACCCCGGATAAATAGCTTTTTTTACGGAAATCGTGCGTTATATGGATCACTTGTAGTGCAAAACAACGTTTTATGACAACTGTAACCCCTTCTAAAAAATTTTTTTGAAATTCGAACGCATTTAGGTCAGTGACTGCAGTTTTTAAACTGAAACTGATAGATTACGAGAATAGCCCTTCTGTTTAGTAACGGACTCGCTATAAGGGTTCTCTTTATATAAGGGGTTCTCGTTATTAAAGGTGTTCATTGTAGAGTTCCACTGTATCGCTTCGACCCTATTCGTAACATTATTTCGCCGGAGGTTTTATAACATGAAATTTATCGAAAGGTCCACCGAAAATATCCGGAGGTTCGCCATTTATGCGTAATATGTAGGTTTATTCAAACGAATTTCTTGTTCAGGAATTTAATAATATTACGCTGAAAGCAAACGAGGATAATTATCTTCTCTTTGGTGAATTCACAGCAAAGGAAATGCTAATTATTATTGCTAATCAAAGGAAAATATTTATTATATTATGTCGATTTAATACATCGTTTATTTATAAATCTTTGTGTACATACCTATACGTTGATATATTATTATTATTATTGTAAATTAAATTCAGGCTATTATGTTTAAATGAAGCGAATCGTTTATTTTATATTATTTAAATTTGTTAAGTTCGTTCGAAGCTCTGTACTTTTTATTAAAATACTAGCATTCCAGACAGACGTTGTCCTGTGGACCTAAATATGATTATTGAATTTGTATAATGATTAGTCGGTATAATTCTGACGTCTGCATCTGTTTTAAGCAATTTAAGTTCCATCCACATCTGACAATCGCACCAACTATCAAACAACTGAAAGTTCTGACAAATTCTAATTATCTACTTAAAATTCAAAAACAGAAGGAAAGTATTTTAAGAAGGTTACCAACTTTGAGTTGTCTTTAATTTTCTATTTTTCCATGCAACTTTCTTATTTTTTTTCTTTCATAAGAACCATCTGCTGACAAAAGCAAACACGACAAAAAAGAATTAGCGAAATCGGTCCAACCGTTCAGGCGTGATGCGATACCCACGCAAAATAGCTCTCCATTTTTATAACATAGATTCTAAGACTACGTAAAATTAAGGTGCATATATACCAAACGAACAAAGACCCAGAGTTCGTTTAGTATAAATGCACCTTTACTGATAGGCATACACTGCATACAAATGATAAAGCCAATCCGACTTTTTATTTATTTATTGAGAACAATAATATAATATTATGTAGATCCCGTTTCTTAGCGCTTAATCGCTTGCATGAAACGGGTATTTTTGTGTAAAACGAATTAATAGTCTAAATTATTCGTTGCTTTGACAATAAGAAAATAAAATTAGACTTCCCTATATATTTAAATTTATCAGTTTAGCCGGCGGAACTATAGTACTACTACATACAATAAAAACAATCATGAGTTTATCGACGAAATATTATCTAATACTAGTACTTCGTCAGAAGTTCCTACATACAACTGTTGCTACAGGAAGAAAACAAATGTCAAAATGTTCGCAGTCCATAACGTATTAAAGTAGGCGCGAAGGTATCATTGAGATTTTCATCATTAAAATAAATTTATAAGAAAATCGAGCAATCAATAATCACCCTTTTCTATGCATGACGTGTGATGGTTTTTGCTGCTATGTAGTTGCTAATATTTTGAAAAATTAAAATTTAATTTAAATAAAATTAACGAATTGAAGATTGAATGTCCTTTATTGGAACAATTATTTAAATGAAGTAGGTAATTTAAATTATTATCTCAAAGTCTGTAGCTACCCTATCTTACCTACCCCAATTTATGTCAATTTTCCGTTTATTTTTCTGTATCTGTACGGCTGTGTTTTTTTATCTTTGTTGCATAAAGACGAAAAATATTATTTTGATTAATTTTGAAAAAAAAGACTAGATTGATTGAGACAAGATGACAATTAGAAATACCTGAAATGTGTCGATCGATTTTTTTTAATTCATTCATAAAATAAATAAGAAACACAAAAAATCAAATTCAAATATTTTTAAATAAAAATCATGTTCGTTAATTCCATGTTTGAATTTTAAATTAGAGCAACGCCCTCTTGTTTATAATAATATCATTATCGATCAATCAATTATTTATACGAAAATAAAAATAAAACATTTAAAATATTTTGAACTTGAATTGTTCGGTTTATGAAGCGTGTCTGTTAGTGATCAAATATTGACGTTGGGTCTAAAGTATGTAAGACGAATAATAATGCAAGTCAGTTTCCTCAATGCGGTCGGCTGTCTGTCCTGGTCTGATTGACAAATGATGCATTATTTAACGATATTTCATTGGATCGATCTACAAAACGCATTCTTCTATGGAGTTAAGGAGACGGGCGGGCATTTAAGATCGGGGAAATGACTTGCGATAATCTGACAATACATTTCCTTGAGCCTCTGTCCTTACTTAATACAACTTTGAAGGTGGTGCGTTTTTTTTAAGTACAGTAGAAAATTCTCTCAATTCAGTCAAAATTAAGTAAAGTTGTGCGAAAGCAATCTGCAAACATTCATATTATTATTTTTTACCCATCACGCCGTGTCTACCCTTTTCAATCTAAGCACACTTCTTTCGCTTCTTCCACCGACATACCATTTCTCATACAACCCCTCCTATTTCTCTTACTTCTGACGTGACCTTCCTTGAGAACGGAATCGATGTGTGCGATCAACATCATTCTGGGTCGGCCACACTTTCTTACGCCTTTCCTTTCAGCCTTATGAATTCTCTTATGTTTGTATACATTCTTTCCACATCCCCAAACCATCTCAACTTATTAACTTTCATCTTTGCCACAACACTAACTTCCATACCACATTCTTTCCTAATATTTTCACTCCTTTTCATATCCCACACAAGATTTTCGTCATATTCTTCGTAGAGATTTCATCTCTACTGCATTTATACTACAATGACATTCTTCTTTTTTCATCCATGTCCACGCTTTACACCCATATATCATTTATGGTAAAAGAACCAAATCAAAGTATTGATTGTATCCAAATTGTTCTTTCAACATCTTCAGTCTTTTTTTTATTTTTTGGTGAAGGATGTTTAAAACATATATCGGGATCTCTTGCGTATGTATCAATCTGTATTATAAATTTTCCTTATGAAGTTACGTACAAAACATAATTCATCTCCGATTTTTCATGGGTATAAGTATCTAATCTAGATGTAAATCCATTGAGGATGTGATGGCGGAAATTAGGCTGCGATGGATGGGACACCTCATAGGCTGCCTAAGAGATATTACGTCTATATTATGGTGAAGTTAATAGAAGGCGAAACGTGGATGCTCAAAGAAAACGTTATAAGGAGAACCCCTGCGAATCCGTTAAGATCTGTGGGGCCCTCGATGATTATGAACGACTAGCTCATGACACTCTTGCCTGGCGTTATGTTTGCTTGCGATCTTGAGACTGCATAACCGCCACAGCGGATGCCCAACGGCAGACATAGAGGGAACGTGGTGCGGCGACTCCGGAGTGCGGCCGTGTGTGTGCATCCAGGCTTGATCTTGACGCACATACATACTAGAATACACCAAAGGCGGTGAGTGTTATGGGATTCTCGAACTTTATGCCCGGCAAAAAAGAAGTATCTAATACAAGAGTCATTTTTGATACTCAGCATGATTATCTTAAACAGATCTTCCGTGTCCTTAAAAACGTAGACAGCCAGATAAAAACTACGTTACTCTTTCTCTTCTCCCCATCCAGGCGGCACCTTAAATCTTCATTTCATACTGCGGTAGACACTCGTTTTTTACACATCGACACGAAAATTAAAAATTAATCCACTCTATATACATACATTCTCGCATGACTCACATTTGGTGGTGTGCAACGACGAATTGCTAAAAATATTTTAGACCATGATGTCCCCCACGTGGATTCACTAACAAATTAGGAAAAAACCGCGTCCGTACCAGTTGATATTTTGGCACGTTGACCTTGTGAGTGTCCCTCTGAGGTCTCCCACGATCTCGCCGACAGTTGAGAGACTCTTGAACTTGGCTGGTGGCTTGGCTTGGCGTGTATGATTGTTTTAACACACACGAACTGTTTTATAATTATTAATTGATTCAAGTATGTAGATATCTACGTTTTTTTATATATAAAATGAATCAGTGCTCACTCAAAGTGAACACAAAATACACTCTTTGAGTCTTTCACATTAAGCTACTTGAAGTTTGTGTCGTGAAAGAAGAAAATGGTCGGAATCTGGGATCGAAACCACGACCTGCAGTACGAAACAAACCGAAAGTCGACTTCTAAGCCACTAGACTCACTAGACTCTTCTCCATTTTCCACCGCTTTCCTAATTTAAAGATCTCCCACCCCCCTACCCTGCCCAGTTTTTAATCCCATTTAGGTTTTTATATTCTCATTAATATTTCAATATTTTTTTTTTTGTTTTACATATGATTATATTTTTATACAATAGCTGTCATTTATATAAACATTTTTATTACTCAAAAATATATTTTGTGGTGGCATTTTGTCGGTTATTTAGGATTATAAACTAAAGAAAAAATAATGCTTTAAAGATACGAGAAATGTTACGGAACATTCAAACCCGTACCTTGAAGTAGATACTATCTCATCTAGAATATAAAAGAAAGTCGGGTTAGTGCGAACACTTATAACTCGAGATCGGCTGAATAGATTTTTATGATGCTTGATTTACTAGATTCTTTTCGACACCGGATAACAGAATAATTATTAAAAATTTGAAAAATGCATAACAAATAATATAAAATATAATATTTAAGTAAATATGGAGCGGATTTACTGACAACAACGCCGCCTGTGAAAAATTCCATAACAACATAATTTTTATTTACTTGACTTGACAACCATTGAGTTTCAAAACAGTGGTAGTTCGCAGCTTTTTGATAAAATTTTCTTTCGAGCTTTCAGAAATAATGTTTCAACATTCAAACATACTTAAAATACATATTTCTATAAATTACAAATTCGAACGTCTGTCGGAAAAGCTAGTTATGTAGATGAATGTGGGAATGTTGTGTAGTTGGTTTAATTCAGCCTTTCGGATACCTAATTCTGTTTCCAGCTCCCATACTACTTAGGTATACAATATTTCAGCGCTTACCTAGAACTCATTAAAATGAATTTATTACACTACACTAACGATACCAAAACACATCCCGGGTATTATTGTGAGTTAGTTGTTATCCACTTATTAGGTGGTATTAGTCATGGAATAGCTCAGCCATTATCCGCGGTAATAAAAATAATTTAATTTCAAGGCCGCGTTGCGGGCGACTACGTACAAAATAATAATCTATGACTTCTGTCGTGAATGAAAATATAATTAGGTACTACCTGTTTGTATGTAATTCTTACTACCTACTTGCTAACTGGGAAGGTAGCTACCTCTTCCTATCTAAAGATACATATAAAAGAAAGTCGGGTTAATGCGAACACTTATAACTCGAGATCAGCTGAACAAATTTTTATCATTATTGGTTTATTGGATTCTTCTCCGTCCGGATAACAATTTAACTAAAAAAAACCATCGAAAATGGATATAAAATAATATAAAATACAATATTAAAGTTTGTAAGGAAATTTCGATACATCAACGCCATCCGTGAAAAATTCACGAATGTTTTTGATGGGTGGATGGTTTTGGAACAAAACCTCTCTGATACATGTAATTATCCTTTTTTTTTTTTTTTTTTTTTTTTTATATCGAGAGGAAAAATCCTTCATGGACACCCATAAGGGTAGTGCCGGACTCCTACCGGCTAAAAAACCTCTCTTTGCTCCTTACTGCGCATGATCCCCGCCGTTGAACAGCATATACCTTGCGCAGTAGTCTCCTTATCTTCGCCGCTCATCTAATTAATGTAATTATCCTAAAAAAAAACTACCTACCAATCAATAAATAAGATAATCCTATCCAAATAATGTTAATGTCGACATTTAAACACGGCAAAATCAATATCACAGCGACGCCATTTTGAATTAATTATCCAAGTACTTACAACATTTTAAAATTTCAAATTCAAATAATGTTCGATGCAATCTCGAAGACTGTGTTATATTTTCGCATCGTCAACGTACGATGAATAGACGATAACATAGAGCTAGCAGACTAATAAATATGTATTCGAGACAGTATTATAATCGCAGACAGGCACTATTTTTTTACACTGGCAACAATGAAACTGACATTGTTCTGTTCTATTCCTTGTTTGAATATTATTTGAATATGAAATTATTTTTTTTGATGGAATCAAAACTGATCTTATGTGACGCTATTATCTATTTTTTCTGATTTTTTTAAATATTTATCCGTAAAATCAAGACATCCACCACTTTATGGGGTAACCAGCGAGAGGTTAATAGAACGCTACGTGAGTGAATGGATGGATAATAACCTCTCTCATTTCACACATACAGCGTTAATGCAGAACTTGCTAGATTTCACGAACGAATAAATAAAAATGGAGACTTATTTCCTAGTGAATGGCTGGATCAATCCACAAATTTTTCTGTTGTGTTTGCTATTGTCAGGCGAAGGTTCTTATGAAAGATAAAAAAAGAAGAAAGTTGTCTGAAGCATTAGAAAATTTAAGACAACTTAAATTAGATAATCCTCTTAGTGCTTTTTAACAATATAATTTAATTATATTTCTGAAATTAAATTGGCGTTTGACAGAAACTCTCAGTTTTTTTAATTGTTGGTGTGATTGAGAGCAGCTGAGGGCTTTGGACATGGTGTGGGAGGAGGTCATAAACATTACGCAAGATCGAGCGCAATGGAGAGCTCTTGTTGCCTCCCTATTCCCCTGAGTGGGGTATAAAAGGGAGTGTTGTTGTTGTGATTGAGAGAATTCGGATAGAAAATTTATGGTTTAAAACAGATGTATCGGTCGAAATAACATTGGTTAAAATTTAGTTAATTTATCACAGTTCAAATTCGAATTCAATATTAAAATTTATAGTTAGAACCATAGGGCAACGTCTGTCGGGAAAACCAGTTCTTTACAAAATTCTAAAATTTATAGTTCAGCAATTCGAAATGCCACTCTAAGGGAAAATTTGTTAACGTTGAGTAATGGCACTTCAACATTCTTCGAAACAACAGTAAAAGAGACAATACTAAGCCTATAAATGTTCTGATTCAAAATCAATAATTACAAACAAATCGAAAAGCTACAAGAATATTAGTCGTTCTTTTTCCAGACTGATCCTCCCAGAATCAATTGCGCATTTAGAATAGAAACTTCAACAATATTCTCCTTGGGTGTTCTCAGTGGGTAAACATCGTACGAGACCTTCTACAAAATGGGTCTTTGAAGGTTTTTCACAAGTGGTCACACCCAATAGTGACCCAATGTATGTTTGTTTGCCTCTTAGCTTTGTATAAGAACCTTACCAGTACCTACTGATGTTTACATTACTCCGTTTTTTTTTTCAATTTCAACACTGTGAAGTAAGTCACAAGAAGGACTCAAACCATAATATTATTATTAAAATAATACTTAAAACATTACACAAGTATGGTATTTTTGTCATGCTCGGACATAATGGTCTATGGCATTGTTCACCCAATTTGACAAATCAATACTTAACAAATCGTACGATTTCCGTAGAAGGACAGCTATGAATACCTACATTATCTTAAATTCATAGGTGTGAAGGTTAAAACAACAAGCAAAGTTCTATTGAAAAGTGTATTAATAGTGTATAATAAAGGATCATCAGAGCAAAAGTTCAATAGGGTGTGATGGATTTCGATAAAGCCTTTGATAAGATGAACCATGATATTTTAGTGTCAGTAAGAAAAGACTGGTTTTAAATAAATTAAAAATAAAACGATAGTCATATTATTGCTCGTTGCACAAACGACAAATGGCCGAAACGCCTATGATATTGATACCCTAGAATATCTCGGATAAACCCCGGATGACACCAACTCCGATGCAGAGACGAGCAAGACGGACAGGAGAGGAAAAACATGGAAGAGACCAACATTCAGCAGAGAACGGTTCCAGGCTGGGAAGACGAGACGTGTTATGGGGAAAAAAACAGACAACAGACCAAACGCGTAAATCGTTGGACTCACCATCCATAATTAATTAATGTATCACTAATAATTCTTAATCATATAAGCAAAGTATGCATTATTGCTAATCACAATGGAAGTAATTTAAACAAAAAAAAACTTCATGTTTCTCCTTCCAAGTCCCTAACCTCTGTCCCTCACCCTCGGCCTAGATCCCTTACCCCAGCTGAGCCTAGATTGGGCTGCTGTCTTTTTTTCGATTGAAAACAATAGAGGGGTTCTGTTTCCATCAGAGGCTGCTTAGTGAAGGCTCAAAACATAACATCACAGATCCCAAAGAGTAGAATTAAATAAAGTAAATCGTGGTGAGTGTATAGAATTTACGGTCGATAGTTCCACTTCTATTTCCCCGCTTTATGTGAGAATTTTTCGTGTTTCAGAGCTAAGCAAAGGAATATTTTTATTACGTTGTAAGACAATATTAAACCCCGGGCCTTTGAAGATAATAATATTTTCACAGAGTAATACTTTAAAGCTATCTCGTGTCGGGATCGCGTGGATGTTTGTCAGGGAGGAATGTATACTCAATGTTTTTACATGAAATTCATAAATTTCCATGCTATTATGCAAAGGGGACCTTCTTTCAGACGACGAGATGGATTCTCATTCGATCCAATAAACAAAGCCGAGAGAATTCGACTAGGAAATACACTTAACATGGAAAAAAAGTGAATTGAAATCATCACGGAATTCATTATCACACATTTTGTAGAAAAAAATTAACAGACTGTAACGAAATATCCGTAAATAATACCTTCAATTTTTGGGGATATTAAGGTTTTGGACCTCTCTCCAGGTTTCTCAGGATGATAAGTATAACCATAAAACTAAGGGGAAAATAAGCAATCCAGTCCTATGCCTATGTTTTTTTATCCAAATGTTGAATAATCAAGCAAAAACATTTTCCTAAGCAGAAAATGCTCAAAGCAGAAATATACATAATTTAAGGTAAGAAGCTGATGCAACAAGTATGGATAGAATCAGAAACGAATAAAAATGAAGTGGTCGGTAGACTTACAACGTCGGCTTTCATATCGGAGGTCGTGGGTTCGATCCCAGGTGAAAATCAAGGTATAGTTTTGGCGTACCATTAAGGCCAAGCCCATCGAGAGTCTGTCAGTTTAAAAATCTGTTAAGCATAGAGAACAAAATCTTCACAGGCTTTAGAAAATCTAGTGAAAATGATAATATTTTAACACGAAAATAATATTTTTATAATTTAAATTATGGTAAAAGTCAGATTTCTCAAAAAAGAATTTGCGTAATACTAAATTACCAAATTATTTTTATCCTTCGAATTTTTTCGATATGAATATTTTCATTGAAAATGCCGATCACGTGCCATATTTTTTTTGTAACTTAGGGATATTCAAGAATATGGTGATGTATTTAGATGTGTGTGCGAGTACAAGAAAGGAAATCTTTTAAAGAAGAACCAACCATATTTTCTAAAAGCACCCAACGGGATTTTTAGATTTCTTCGAATGTCTTTAATTTCTTTACTGATAGGGTTAATTCAAAACTCCACATCCACCATATTCTTTGAACAAAAAAATCCACACATCTGCTATTAGAAGTTCTTCTTCTTCTTCTTTACGATGTGGCAATTCATTCTCGAGAGAGTGGTCTGCTGTTCAACTCATCTTTTTTCCAGTGGAGTGGCTAGGGTCTTTGATTTGGGATAACGAGCGATGCATACTGAAAGAGAGATGGAAATTCTCAATTATTAGTTGAAAATTTCAAAACTTTATATGGTGAGATTTTCGGGGACGTAAAATGGCGAACATCCGGAAATAATAATTCTAAAAATGTTTAAAACATCAGATGTCAAAACATGACCTTAAGCAGAAGATCACTTACAGCAGGGGCCTTATAATATCTACAGCTAAAAATGGAATATTAAAAGAGATAGAAATAAGAATAAAAAAAATACAAGATTTTTTAAAGCATTTTTATAAAGATGGCGTCGAAAATGTGTTAATCCTATCATTAATAAAATGGCTACTGTCATTTTTTCGAAGCTCGTAATATCTAACATCTATGGGAAAATAAAATATAATTCTCTCGCAGACACACATCTGGCGCGAACCTATCTGGTAGATACATACTTGCTAATAACGACTTTTTTTTATTTTGGCAACACATGTGCGGGCGCAAACTAACAAATTCACGATAATGGTAACACCGCATGATGATAATAGTATTCGATATTCGAAAATTCGCGAACGTTTTTTTTTTTTTTTGAACAAGCGAACATAAAAATGACAAAAACGTTTTAAATATGGAACATGCTTGTTTTCGACAGCGTTGCCTTCAAATATATATTTCGTATCTGTGTATGGGACGGTACTTATATTTTTTACCCATTATTACCCTTTTGATATTCTTTATATGTTTTTTTTCCAGCGATAATATATGAACAGTTACTCAACAATTCCTCCCATTTCTTTTAGTTGATTAAGGTTTCTTAAAAATTCTTAACTTATCAACTAGAATATAGAAATTTTGACGTCATTGGACCTGTAACTTGGAACACGATTACAAAAATCCATGCAGGATTCAATTCACTGTCAGAAAGTTTCTTTTAGAAAATCGAAAGGTGCCGATTGAGTCCAATGCGTGGATTCTCTTTTAGAAAGAAATTTGATTTGAGTCGCATCAAGCAAATTCAAAACAAGCGCTTAAAAATGTTCTGGTTCTGGTTAATGGCGTTTAAAAATGTGTCAAGGGAAAATATAAAAATACGATTTATACATCCAGTTAAAATAGAAAGAAGATAATTTATATGAGATATTTCCCAATCATTAAATTAAACTCGTATACCGTGACGAATCTTTTAACCAATAATCCGCCAGATGTACAATACTGTTGTCATGTACCTATTTGGTGCCAGGATATGACTATATCCATTTTTGTTAATGTCTCATATTTATTGCATTTTGGCTTTGTTGGTGCACAACGTTCTAATTATGTCTAGATTCTTGTGACCTTTTTTTTCTAAGTTCAGTCATATCTAAGTTCTAGTATACACACGTGTGTAGAGTGGGTGAGAATGGGTTAAAGCAGGCGTAATGAGTTTACCAATAGAAGATTCTCCCAATTAAGAGTCAACGAAACCTTATCCAATTCTCAAAAATCACCGGACCTTGACAGTGAATAATTCTATTGTGTAATAATTTACGTTCAAATTCTATGAACTTGCAAAATACATAGAAATTAATTATTTATGAAAATGGTTGTGTATCACTGGCCAACTATGACGTGCGTTGAACCGACGGTTATACACCCATGATGGTGGCCATAGATTAAGAATTACGCACGTACGTCCATTTTGTGTAGAACGTGAAATATTATTATAGCCTCTGCTTAGAAAGCCGATTTCAAAAATATTCAGCAACGTCAGAAAGAAATGACATAAACCAATTATTATTACAGTATAACCTAACCTGTAAAATAGTCTTATTTTTTATTAAATTTCAGTGTGTGATGGGTAATCAGAAAAATAAAACAGAATTGCAAAAACAAAATATATTGAAAATGTCATATACTTAAATAATATGTAATTGAAAAAGTAAGATGGCCGATTTGACATTCGAGCACGAAAGTCAACAACCAAAGTATGGCTGTAATTTATGTATCAGTGCATACATATATAAATACACTTTCGACATATTTAAGGCGTGAGTATGGGGGTGGAAAAACACCTAGCCGACCAAATGTCAACCTTACGTGCACTTTGTACCTTCTGCTAGAAAATTAACGAAGCTCTTACTGTATCAGCTAACTACTAAATCCCCGTAATATGAACGGGAAGGAACTTAAGCCTGTTATAAACACAAGTCAACCCGTCTGAAGATGAGACTTTTAGTTACTTTCCAACTACCCCCTAAAAATGAGGGGGAGGGTTCTCTTCAGCAGTGGACAAAGAGGGTTAAAAAGAAAAGAAGCAATGACGAAAATCTTACAATAATAAATCGGTAAAATTTGGGTTTAATGGAGTCTATTCATCCAAAAACATATTAAACAATAATGTAACACGCTTCACATGTGACTTATTTCCTACTACATCGCCATCTCTAGATTTTTTTCAAAGTAAAGCAACAATAGAGTGATTGTTTTTTTTACAAACTTATGGCCCGTCGAACTTCATCCCGCATTCGAATCAATAATAATTATTTCAAAATGCAATAAATTATAATTTGAATTTAATTCAATTTTAAGCCATAAATTGCATTTATTTCATGAATTAAATTCACAAATTTCTTTTTATGTATTGTGGCTGCGTTTAATAATTTGAAAAAAGCTGCTAACCTAGGGTAGCCTAGAACTCATAGAATATTATAACAGCCTTTTCGTGTAAAACATATCATTGCATAAAAATTCATAATTTTACGATTAAAATGAATTTATTCTTGGAATTATTATAGAAACTTTAAAATGATATCGACTATTGGAGCTTTTTATTATGCTTTAGAACTACATATTCAATATTAATCGGTACTTTAAGGGGGACCCACTGAAGTCACGGAACTCAAATTTTACGTGCTTGTGTAGGAGCATAAGACCAACCCGTATACCATATGAAAATCAAAGAATTTTTTTTTCTTTTTTAGCACTTTTTCTAGAACAAGTGAAATTTTCTTTGGATACTTTAAGAGGGTTCCCCTGAAGGTACAGCAGCCCTATTCACGAAAAAGTTTGAATCGAACTTCGAACTAAACTTAGACTTAAACTTTTCTGAAAACTTTTCTAAATATCTAGTCATATAAGTAGTCTGTGATCTGTCAGATTTACTACCTGTCAGATTTACTCCGACTTTTCCAACTTATTGAGCTGTCAAAAATTCTGTCTGTTAGATATGTACATTTTGCCCATCTAAATTTCTTTTTCCTTTATAATTGATTTATTCCGTATTTACAAGCCACATAATATGCGTGTTTATTTGTAATAATATTATTTTAATATGAATAAAGTTGGAAAAGTCGGAGTAAATCTGACAGGTAGTAAATCTGACAGATCACAGACTACTTATATGACTAGATATTTAGAAAAGTTTAAGTCTAAGTTTAGTACGAAGTTCGATTCAAACTTTTTCGTGAATAGGGCTGCAGATCTCAACATTTTACTGACTCATCTACATCGAGGGGCTAACCGTTCTACAAATTTTCAATCAAATCGGATAAGAATTACTATGAATTATGGGTGCGCACAAATTTTTGGCGTACGCGTACGGGTAGGCGGAAATTTAAAAAAAATATTTTTTGCATTTTTGGAATATACACCCTCGAAAACGTCGAGAAATCAATTTCAGCGAAATCTATTTTTTTTTTTGAAATCCGATCACAAGACTCATGTATATTCCATATACTATGAGTAAAATAATAGTCGAATATATTGTTAGCTGATACTTGGGTTATACAAAATAAAATCCTCAATTATAATTTTTGTTTTTTTTTCACTGGACTTAGAATAACATTCACACGCTGGGCTTAGTGTAAATAATCCACTTAGTTACAGGCAATAACGAAATTCCAATAGAATCACAAATTGTCTCACGCCAAAAGTTTTGACCAAATTAATAGAGAAAAATACAAAATAATTAAAGTCTATCAGGCTTCGGGCTTCTGAAAAATTTACTTAGATTGACATGGTAAAGGTCATCAAATAATGTTCTTTTTTTTTCGACAAAGTGACACTACATTATAAACCACCCTACTAGACAACACCCCGTATTGAGTTTAGATGCTTTTTTAAACTATTCTTCTTAAATAATAAATTTTGTACAACTTTTACCTGAGATGGCTGATATACTTACCATTTTTCGAGCGAAACCCCTCTGAAAATAGTTGCGTATTGCGAATAGTCACAAAATGTTTACCTGAAACAAATATAAAACATACTTATTATTAGTATTAACTTATTAATGAAAGTGGAAAATGGTACTTCTTCATGCAGTGTTTTGAACGAATAGAACCTAACACTTAAAAAAATGGTATGAATTTTAAAAATCAGACGTCATGTGGAAACGAACCCACCATATCTTGATCAGATATCCGTGCCTGATCAACTAGACCATCATTAGAATCATGAAAAATAATGGTATTTATAAGAAAATTAAAAAGGAACTTTTCATAATATGTTTCAGTATTCATTATTAAGAAGGTAGATGCTGTTTGGGCAAGTAGTGAAAATAAGTATTTTCAACCATCAAATGTTTGCATTCTGAGTTGTTTTGAGTTACTCACATAAGAGACACAATTCAATTTTGTTTTGGAATTTTACTTGGAAATGAAACTATCTCAAAAAAAAACCCTCAATTGAGTTTAGGTCCTAAAAATGTACATAGCAAAGAGTGTGAAAGTGACTCAAAACAACTTTGAATTATTTAACCAATAACTTTCTCGACAGACAGACGTTGTCCTGTAGTTAGTCTAGTCTAGATCATACTATGAATATTGATTTCAAATTTGTAATATAATATACAAAAATACGTTTAAAATATGTTTAAATGTTAAAAAATCATTGAGCTTGAAAGAAATTTTATAAAAAATCTGCATACCACTGTTTTGAAACTCAATGATAAATAAAAATTGTGTTGTTATGGAATTTTTCACAGATGGCGTTGTTGTCAGTAAATCCGTTCCATACTAAATCTATGCGACCATCTTGATCGGAGAGCTTTTTAGACTGACGAGTCCATACAGTAAAACTGCAAACAATAATGTTTCCTTTATAAATTGGTAAATTAAATATTATATTTTAAATAATTTCTATCCCTTTTTCGAATATTTAATAATTATTCTGTTATCCGAAGCGTAGAAGAATCCAATATAGCAAGCATCATAAAAATCTGTTAACCGATCTCGAATTATAAGTGTTCGCACTAACCCGACTTTCTTTTATAAGATTTAGCCAGCTAGCGACGGAAATATCCAAGTACTAACATTCTTCGCAACGTTTTTGTGTGGTGTATAACTTCGTAGAAGACTGGCTAATCCGTAAGAGCCACATGTTATGGTGTTTTGAGGATAAACAAGCGGATTGAAATCTGGAAATGATATCACCACCTTTGAAGGGGGGGGGGGGGGTATTATTTTGTGGTAAGTAGGTAGGTACCTATAATACTATGTACTTTGTAGAGAGCGGGTCATTGAGAGAGTCCAATCTCACGAATATTGTTGTAACAACCAATGACTCTAACAATTCATTACTAATGTTCGTTTTTTACATGGAACAAACCACTACGGGCTTACGACCGTCTTCTACTGTTATTTCGAAGGCTGGCTTAGTGTGATCACTTCACGTTAACAACGTTCGCCATTAGGTGGTAATGTTTAAGTCTCCGAAATTCCTAATCATGATAATTCGCAACATGTTCAACATGTCGAAAAATCTCATGTAGATATTTAATAAATATTAATGAAATATAGAGATAAAAGTTGGAAATTATTGAGAACAAGACAGCAACCAAATTTAAAGACTGCGCCAGGATATGATCATCGAAAACTTATACTAGGGGTACTGGATTTTGCAAGTATCCCCATCACTCAACTAGTACGAGATTAAAGATGAACGCTTCGTGCGGTATGTACGTACTGACGAGCTCTACTAAACCTATACTTACCTATTGATTTTTCTAAACCGTCTTCCAATCAAAGCTTCCAACACGTTTCATACATTATGTTTAATGTCCACGTACTATTGCCGTAGAAATCCCTCTGTATTTAGAGAGAGAAAAGAAAATGAACTGGTATGAAAAGCTACTTAAAATAATTCAAAAAGATAATTTTGTTTGTATAAAACAGAAATTAAATTAAGGTTTATAATCATTATTTATATTTTTAAAGTTATATCTTCGTGCATACCTTCAGAATTTTATTTTCTCAGTCATCAAGACCTATGTATCTTCCAAATCTCTCAGCATCGAAGAAACTGGAGCAGTATGACGGCTCCTACGCGTCCGCCGAAACCCTGTATGGATCAGCGCTTTCCTTGGCCAACTGTCATTCGGCTCCCTTAACGCATACCCCATACATGTACGTACACCTCCTCTTTGACGTGTCAAAAAATCGCGGCAAAATTTTAATTCCGTCAAAAGTGATTGCCGGCATTGAAAATGCTTACAAAATGCACACAGCAGGTTTATTGTCAACGATTTTAATCGACTAAACAGAGTCGATGATCGCATTAAGTTTCGATCTGTATCAGATTTCTGGATATCTATCGACAGTCAAAAAAAGTTTTTTGGCAGCTAAAAAAGTAAGAAAATGGGCCATTTCGAGTTGACGATCGATCAGCTAATATACTTGGGGTGCAAGTCTCATTTTGTTATTGTTAGTTAGTAAGAATATCGAATAGATGTCGATTTTTCCTGCATTAATAATATAAAAAGAGGCGACAATAATTTACATTTTTATCTAACGTAGGTGTTCCATCCATTTCAATATGAATCACAATCACCATTATTTTACCGCCAACGCACGTCGATATAAAGAATTATTTATTCCCTATGAATCAAGTAGTCAAGTGAAAGCTGACATTTCATTCCACAGGCCATAGACAATGTACGGAGGTACCTTATATTATCATTATTTTAACTCTTATAACTCCTACATTTTGTCTATGGTTCGACAATTAACGAATATTCAACTAAACAACAATTCTAACATTCTGTACAACTACATTGTAATTGAAGTTCTTTTTCTGGCGTGATTTTTAGGTTATTTTATTTTTTTATTTTTCAACTGTCGTCGTTAGGCTTCTTTTGAGCACTTGGAGTCGTCGTCAAAGTTTGTACATTTTGTAGGGTGTGTAGAATATTTGTAAGGTATGTAGTTTAATATGTATGCACTCATGAACCACCTGAATGAAAAAGACTAGAGCTAAGCTTTCATATGGAAGTTTACGGGTTCAATCAAAGAAGAAAGAAAGTACCTACTTATAACTTAAAGGTAGAGAAGAAGAAAGAAAGTAAGTACCTAATAATAAAGGTAGAGCCTCATAGAAATAAATTGAAAGTTTCACACCGAGCTAGCTTTTTGAAAGCACATTAAAATAAGCATAATCCAAATCCAAACTCCCTTTACACCCTTTACGGTTGCAAAGTAAATGTTGATGTTTATTTAATGTGTTGCTAGAGTTATGATTGTTATATATTTTTTGTAAGGTGTAAACGGCTATTGCCGTTGATCGAATAAATACCTAAATAAATAAATATTCATCGGCCAATCATACGAATTACACGAAAGATATTAAAAAATTAGAGCTGTTTAAAAAAAGTCGGCAAAGATCCGCATAAGCACTTTTAGAAAACAACTGATATAACCTAAGCGGCTTCTCTTTTGTAATAGGTAGGTATGTTTTATGGTAAATTCTTTCATCTCGAATAAATCAAACAATAAAATAATATTGATGAAAGTCTTATATACTATCAGCCACAAATCTCATTTCATCCCCGTGCTGTGCGATGACAGATCACCAACCTTTGTAAGAAAATACCCCTTAAATCTAATTCCGGTCTATTTCCGGTTGTATTGAGTCCAGGAAGTCTGTTCTCTATACCCACAACCTTCTCATTATGATACACTGAGCATACTACCCTTTCTTACTTGAATGGCGTACAGACATTTCGAAGCATTGCCTTTTGAAGTTTATAAAACTGAGAATCAGCTAATCAGTTATCGAATAAATTTTAGTTCACCATTGGTATGACATAGGAAAAATTTCAGTATAGAAAAAGTAAATCAAACGGTATCAGTTGGAAAATATGTGGAGGTAAGCACAGAATGAGGCACTGGATTGTATTTATTTCATTCAATGTTCACTTGCTATTTTGTTCAACTATGGGTCGCAATGACACAATGTTTCGCTGTCCCGTCATTGGAGGTGAATATCATGACAGCAAAAAGAAATTCAAATTGTCAATGCCTGCCACACACGCTCCGGTATACCTGTGCAGGCGGCCTGCGCAGGTATACCTCACAACGCCCACAAACGCTCCGGTCTACCGTAAGGTAGACCTGCGCAGGCGACCGGAGTGCCGCCACACACGCTCCGGTATACCTGTGCAGGCGGCCTGCGCAGTTACTTAGAAAGATATTTTTTTTTGATTACTGACTATATTTTTGATCGACCTCGGTACGGTACCGTAGTGGTTATAGGCGTGGACTTCAGATCACGAGGTCCCGGGTTCGAATCCCGGTCGGGACGGAATTTTTCTGTTTTTTTACTTGAAATTTTTTATTTTCTTTTATAAATGTGAAAAAAAATTGTGGTTGGATGTTAGAGATTGCTACGGCTATAATCCCGCCATTGCCACTTGTCTATACACTATTTTTTGTACACTATTTTTAATATGCATAAAGTATAAAATAAATAAATAAATCTAAATATTTAAAAAAATTCAAAACTCCGAACTCGGTAGCCTAGTGGCAAAGGCTCCAACTTCAGATCAAGAGGTCCCGGGTTCGATTCCCGGCCGGGTTAAAAAATTTCAATGTGTTTTTTCACTTGAAATTTCTACTCGGGGTTGGAATCCTGTCTCAGATTGGACGGGACCGGTTGACTGGTAGAGAATGCTTCAAGCATTGAGTTCCGCCGGCTATACTGACACCTATGTATAGAAGAACCAACATTCCTCCGGAGAATTTTGGGTTTAATATGATACCACCGCATCACGAACGACGCTATACGTCGGTCACTTTTACCATTATGTGGAAGAGATGGACTTGGCTGGAACATGTATTAAGGATGCCGAATGACAGTTGGCCGAGGAGAGCGCTGTTCTTCCTGCCATCAGGGTCCCGAAGAGGAGGAAGAACCTCTCATACTGTGTTCCGCTTCTTCGAAGCAGAGCTGAGCAATCTGGACATGGTGTGGGAGGAGGTCATAAACAAGATCGAGCGCAATGGAGAGCTCTCGTTGCCTCCATATGTCCCTAAGTAGGGCGTTAAGGGAGTTTGGATTGGATGTATAGAAGAGTGTTATTTACCTATTATTATTTAAAATATTTATTTATTAAATAATAATATATTATATATGAAGTATACATCATTGTATAACTATAATAAAAAAAAGAATTAAATACAATGCTATATACTAAATATAAAAATATTATTATTTAAAAAAATAAAAATTATAAAAAAACTCCTCTAGTTCTACTCTCGACTGAGCCATATGCAATTAAGGAATGCACAACCACTCCATGCAAACGCTGGAAAACTACTGAAAGACCTGCGCAGGCGACCGGAGTGCCGCCACACACGCTCCGGTGAACCTGTGAAAGAATTGATTTTCGATTCTTCTCCGGTCGCCTGCGCAGGTCTAAAAAACTGCACAGGTCTACCCCCACACACGCTCCGGTACACCTGAACAGGTCGCCTGCGCAGGCGACCTGTGCAGGTATACCGGAGCGTGTGTGGCCTACATAGAGTGTTATTCAGTTATAGACAATATATCAATTATTATTGTTTGAAGAAAATAGACTGCCTCATTGAAGGGAACATTTTGTCACAGGAGATTAAATTTATTTCAAATAGGTACCTAATTAGAGTGTGAGAATAAAAAGAAGATAGTTTTAAAAAAATTGCGTATTTTCATCGATAAATGTGTTCGAATAAAGTAATCGCACAATTCGTTTGATAAAGTGTCGAAATAGTATTTGGTAACATGCACGGCAATTAATTTTAATTAGGAAGATACGTAGAAATTATGTTATTGGCATAGATCACTCTCTCGAGAGTGGATTGCCGCGTTGAAAGAAAGAAGAAGAAGAAGTGTCGAAATAGCTAATTCTATAATCCTGATAAGACTTGAATTGGGCGCCATTGAAAGAAAAATAATGCATATTTGAAAAAAAGTAATATATTACCATAGACCTACTATATCTATGGACTGCTGACGTGAACTGTCAAAGTAACGACTCGTGTTATTAATATGCAAGGGTTTTTCCTTACTAACGAAGAGGCAAAGAGGCATTGGAGAACTGTAAAAATGTACTAAATGGTACTCGTTTGAAGCCTTTCAACCTAAATTCTGTTGGATTCTGGTAGGAAAAAAAGTTTTAATGTTACATTATTGACGTAACTATCATTTAATTGTCATAATAATTGTTGTTTTTCCTCTTCGACATGTTGATAACACAGGGAACTCAGACTAGCTATCCATACAATATAAGATCAGTGTATATTACACATGTCAAAGACTACAATCATAATATCTTAGATAGGTAATCAAAACTTTTGAGATATAAAACAAATGACCAATTTTCTTGTTTCTATGGTGTGGGCGTTTAGAACCATACTCGCCATAAAGTATCCTTTCTATGCACCATGCTCACCTACTATAGCGCTGCTCACCATAACGTGTGGTGTCATGTTTCACAAATGCACATTCCCATGCAGTCTGAGCCACGTTCTTATGGTGGGTAAACCATACCTCACAAAAACACCATAACCCTGGTTTTACGCTGATTCGAAATAATAAAATGAAAGCACATTATTTATATAAATACCTAGGTATTATTTATAACCTAAGACAATTTATTTTTGTAATATTATGAACAAATGGATATGGTGATATCCCAACGCCATCTAGTGTCAATGGTGACTAAACAAAAATTTGGTTCACAAATTGTGCACCAACAAAGCCAATAGGCAATAAAGATGAGACAGTAACAAAAATGGATATAGTCATATTATCCTGGCGCTAAATACATGACAGCAGTCGCAGTCTTTAAATTTGGTTGCTCTCTTGTTCTCAATAATTTCCATCTTGGGGTGGCGCGGTATAAATAAATGATAAAATTTAATTAATTATAAATTAAATGATTAACGTGGACTGTATCTATATGCGTGGCATGCTGTGCTGGCGGAGTGGTGTGACCAGCTGGAAAGAAAGGATCTGGAAGATGGACTAACCTTAACTCCACGGTGATCTCCCTCTGCTGGCCAGCTCTTCCTTGTTGAACACAAAAACATAAACAAAAACACAGCACAATTTATAATTATAAACGCGGCGCGGATGGTTTATTTTATTATTAATTATTTTAGAAGATTAGAACGAATTAAAATGAATATAAAAAAAATGATTTCATTAGCGGTGCGATGCGGTTGATTTCTTATTGAAGATTGTTATTGTCACTCATCCTGGTTAGCTAAAGGTAGGAACCAAAAAATGGGTAACAACAATTTGATGGAAAAAATGAGATGGAAAGGACAGGTTGACACTGGCAACACCACACTCCCCACCTTGAAAGCTCCAAAGCTTTCAACACAAAAATAAAAGAAAGCGGATTAAATATGAAAAATGCGGTATATATAAATAAATAAAGCGGTATTTTAAATGCGGTTAGCCCATTACGGATATAAAATACGGTTGTCCCATTGCGGATAATAAATGCGGTTAGCCCATTGCGGATAATAAATGCGGTTTTCCCATAGCGGATATATAAATGCGGTTTTCCCATAGCGGATATATAATCGTTGAATATCAGAGTACTGATATTGTAAAGATGCGGTGAATATCAGATCAGAAATCTGATATTTTAAAGATGCGGATTATATCATTTTATGATATATTTAAAAATGCGGTTAACATCAGATCACAAGTCTGATATTTTAAAGAATGCGGGTTATAAGAAATGCGGTGAATATCAGATCACAAGTCTGATATTTTAAAAAATGCGGTTAATATCAGTTCAAAGTCTGATATTTAAAGATGCGGATTATATCATTTTATGATATATTTAAAAATGCGGTTAATATCAGATCAGATGTCTGATGTTTTAAAGATGCGGATTATATCATTTTATGATATATTTAAAAATGCGGTTAGTATCAGATCAAATTTCTGATATTTTAAAGATGCGGATTATATCATTTTATGATATATTTAAAAATGCGGTTAGTATCAGATCAAATTTCTGATATTTAAAAAATGCGGTTTTTCAAAGCGGTACATTCACCAAATTTACGTGAAAAGACAATATATGCGGAACTATAATAATAATTTATAGAAATTAATACGAGATGTGAACTTCATATATGCAAGTCCCAATATTTACTTTACTAATGCGGTTTAATAAAAATTAAAGAGGTACTTATAAAACTCGTATAAAAAAATGAATTATTGAGTTGGTGGATCTTTCATAACGGAAGTCAAAACAGTAGAAACTGCTTCAGGTACATCCGTACTTATAGGTGTAAACGGCTTGATAGGCCATGAATTTGGTTGGCTGAGAAGCCACTTTGGACCTGTCATCCAAAGACTGTGCTCCAGCAATTGAGATGGATACAATCCCTGAGATAAGCAGTCACTGGGATTTTCGATCCCAGATATATAAAAAAAGTGTTTACAATCTAGATTATGTTGTATCTGAGTCACTCTATTAGATACAAAAATAGACCAGCGGTGCGGTGAAGAGTTTATCCAGAATAAAGCTATCATGGAATACGAAAACGCGTATATGTTGTATATAGCATAAAGTGGATTGAACGTATCAAAAACAGTTTTTACTAATTTGGATAATAACAGAGCTGAGCACAACTCCAAGCGGGCAAGTGAGATCACCTTAAACGGTGCCACCTTTGATTTTGAGCACACTAAACTTATGAAAATATTACCCTTGTCATCTTTGACATGTAAGTACAACACACAGGCGTAAGCTTTTAAACTGGCATCACAGAAGGCTACGATATTTACATTGCAGCCAGCTGGTGTCACTTTCAAGTGACGCGGTACTTTTATATTCGACAACAACGGCAGTTCAACAATTAATCTTTGGTAAGCGGTTATTGTCACAGCAAACAATAGCAATCCAAACAGGAGCACTAACAAACCAGCAAGAATAAAATATCCATCCGTCTCATGAGATGGAATTTCTTCCAGATAATTATTGTTAATGTAATCTGGAATAACATTATTATATTGTTCACGCAATCGAGAATCAATATTTAATTTGCGTTCTAGTGAAACTAAACGTCTTTGAGCTATAGCGAACGAATCACCCAATTCACTTGGACTTTTACAAAAAGGAAGGGACACTGTATATCTGCCCTGAGACCCACGAGATACTGAGGACTGATAAGCAGACTCACACGCGACACTCTCAGGACTTGCGACCTCAACCATCGGCAATTCCTCCAACTTCCAAAACCTATGCAGAGCTTTCTCCAAGCTTCCACAATTGTTACAGGATACAGATGTATCATCGTCGTGGTTCACTCGCGAAACCGTGGCAGTCGTGACAAGGGTGACAGTCGTAGAGCATTGAGGTTTTGAGTTTTTATTTGAAATACTACCCATTATCAAATATCCCAGCGTAGTTTCAATAAGCGGTGATAAACCTGATATTTCAATTTTCCCACTCAATAAAATATGTGGAAATAGTTGAGCTCCCAAAACGATTTCTATCTCAGCAGACAGATTCCACTCTCCATCAGCCAGCGGAATTCCGCTCAAATGACCGACACATGTGAAATTTATATCCTCCGTAGGTAACGAGTCTGTTATTATGTCCAACACTAGACATTTTATCTTATATGTTTGATGCGAGATGCGGGATTGTATGTGAAATATAACAAAGCCGTGAATCGGTTTGCTAGACAGACCAACTCCTTTGACAAAAGAGTTGTTCAAAGGGATTATATCTAAATTTAATTTCTTACAACAAGCAAGAGTGATGAGATTATTTTGTGAGGCATTATCAATCAAGCATCGAACTAGCCTCTTCTCACTTTCATTTCGATAGGCAAGTACCTGGGCAGTAGGTAAAATTATAGGACATGTCAATCCTATATTATTGCGAGCGCATAAAGTTGTAGAAGTAGTTGTAACATTTTTACTGGTTGATGGTTTTTCATTTGAAGTACAATTTTTCTGATAAAACTTACTAGTGTCTTTGTCATCAAAATGAAGCATAGTATGGTGCAATTTGTTACAAATTTTACAAGATTGTTTTGAATTACAAGTTTTACTTTGATGATTACAACTAAGACAGTTGATACATCCAAATATAGATTTAATTAAATTAAACTTCTCTCTTGGAGTAAGAGTTTTAAACTTTTCACACTGATATAGATGCGTGTGAGAGAAGTTACATAAAGTACACTTCTGACTAGCAGAGCCAACATTTATCAAAAATGATTTAGAAATGTTTTGAGATTTATTTTTTCCTTGCCATGGTACCCTTTTATATTGACTATTTAAACTATCACGAGAGGTGCGTTCTAAAATTTTAACTTTATCCTTGACAAATTCCATTAATTGGTCGAACGAAGGAAAATCTTTTCCTCCTCTAACCGACATTTCAAAGTCATGCACTATTTGAGGGTGCAATCCCTTAAGGGCACATGTGAAAAATATGAAGTCTGACAAGTCTTTAATTTTTAATTGTTTAAGAGCTGATACCGAGGCAGATATATTCTCTGAATATTCATTTAATTCGTTAGCACTCTTTGCGGACGTCTTACTCTCTAAAATATTATTTAAATAATAAGCTCCCAGAGATCTATTATCCTGATATCTCTCAACTAAACCTTTCCATATGTTTGCATAATTTTCACCTGTAGGAATAATCCCGGAAAACACATTTAGAGCTGAATGACTTAGTTTTCCAAGCAAATATTGCATACGCTGCGAATCATTAAGATTTTCGTTAAGATGGATATTATTCTTAAATGACTCATAAAACAGAGACCAATTTTCTAATTTACCATCGAAACATGGTATTTGAATAGGCGGTAATTTAATATGATAAAATTTATTATCTTTTGATTGATTTGAAGTATTTACATTTGACACTTGGTCTGCAGTCAACAACTGAGACCGTTTGAATTTAATGGCATTTACCTGACTGTTTAAAGTATTTAAACTATCGTACGATGGCTCATACGTTTTATCGTACGAAATTTTTAACAGTACAAGTTCATCCAATGCGGTAACTATATCTTTCTTCAATTCATCAATTGAGAAAGTGTCTGAGATGAAAGCAGTTGTTTCCCGAGTTCCGTGACTCAATGTCAATTTTGACTTCTCAAAAAACTCACCAACCTTTGAGAGAAGTGAATTAGATTTGGCTTCTAATAATTTGATACGTTCCATTGTGAAACGCCTAATATAAATAAACAATAATTAGATGCAAGACAAGTTGAGTAAACTGAGTAAGTTGTCAACTTATAAACTACGCGGCTTATGTTCGTTTATGAACGAAGGTACATAAAAATAAGAAACCGTGAAACTCAATTAAGATGTCTTAAGTTCACTTTACATAAATAAGCATTTGGTTGCCTATATGAATGTATGTAAAAAAAAGAAAAAGAAATATAATAAGGATGCGTTAAATTTAAGTATACATAAATAAGCCTTAAATTGCCTATATTATTAATGTATACAAAGAGAAGAAAAAGAAATATAATAATAAAGCGTTAAATTTAATATATCTACTATCCGAATAAACAGTAGAGTACTGTATGCAAAGGCTTAAGCATACCTAAGCATACGGGTGTGTTCATATAATGCGTAGGTATAAGCTAATGTACACGATCAACGACAAAATTAACCCTCTCAAATCAACACAGAAAGCTAGAGCAATAGCGACATAGGTATGACGTAAAACTCTACATAAAGAGTTTGATGCAATTGTTGTAAGTATGACTATTTTATATCAAAGTTACAAAGTTATGCGAGCGATGCGTAGTTAGGTATATAAAATATATTAAATATTATGTCAATATCTATATGGGTACTATTCTAAGCAATAGGGGTTCTTAAATAACTCTTATCAGTTTTATAAGTGTAACAGAATTATTTCCCATTAAATTCTCGATAATACACTGATATTATACTTCAAATTTTATATATGTCATACTTGTATGGTTTTTACGTGTAAAATCATTCAATTGTGAATAACAATTAATTATTATGAATCATTGATATTTTTTAAGTTTTCAAGCCAATGCCATCTATGGAACTACAACAGAAGCACGTGAATTTCCAAAATCAAAGTTTAACTATTGACTTTTCAAAGAAACCCACCTCTCCTATTCAAATATAGATGGCGCTATGCGTTAATAATATTAATTATTATTTAAAAAATACTATTGTATGTTATAAATCTAAATTAAACTTTTCTTCATATTTATTGCCTGTTCAATGAAATAATTTGTCAAATGATTAGCGGACTCGACAAGAATTATACCCTATCATTAACACAATGAATATAACTGAATATTCAAGCCTTATTCAAGTTAATTATAAGCAAGTTTATCAGATAACATGTGACATGACTGATACAAATTTCACTTTGGATTCATATGTACTTCTAATGCGTGATATTAAATCAAAAAGACAATGACATTACCATTTCTGCAATGTTTCAATAAACTTGGTGAATGCACAGATGAGAATGTGAATAAATGAGATTTACACTGATCTTTTGCTATAGGCTCACTATAAATCCGGTATAAGTGACCAAAAAATCTAACCATAAATCCGGTTCGTATGGACCATTAATATGGGGTGGCGCGGTATAAATAAATGATAAAATTTAATTAATTATAAATTAAATGATTAACGTGGACTGTATCTATATGCGTGGCATGCTGTGCTGGCGGAGTGGTGTGACCAGCTGGAAAGAAAGGATCTGGAAGATGGACTAACCTTAACTCCACGGTGATCTCCCTCTGCTGGCCAGCTCTTCCTTGTTGAACACAAAAACATAAACAAAAACACAGCACAATTTATAATTATAAACGCGGCGCGGATGGTTTATTTTATTATTAATTATTTTAGAAGATTAGAACGAATTAAAATGAATATAAAAAAAATGATTTCATTAGCGGTGCGATGCGGTTGATTTCTTATTGAAGATTGTTATTGTCACTCATCCTGGTTAGCTAAAGGTAGGAACCAAAAAATGGGTAACAACAATTTGATGGAAAAAATGAGATGGAAAGGACAGGTTGACACTGGCAACACCACATCTTTTATCTTTATATTTAATTTATTATTAATTTTCTACTTGTTGCATACATGAGATTTTTCGACATGTTGAACATGTTGAGAATTCTCATGATTAGAAGTTTCGGAGACAAACATTACCACCTAATGAAGAATGTTGTTAACCTAAAGTGATCACACTAAGCCAGCATTCGAAATAACAGTAGAAGACGGTCGTAAGCCCGTAGTGGTTTGTTCCTTTTAAAAATCGAAAATTAGTAATGAATTGTTAGAGTCATTAGTTGTTATTTTTTCTTTAAAAATTTGGTTGTTTAAAAGGTTTCCATAAAGTCCAAAGATGTGTCATTTATAAAAGAATAATTATCATTGCCGTATATCAGTGGCTTGGTGTTAGCGCCTCGACACAGTACAGCAAGATCCGTAGGTTCAAATTCTACAGGGACATAGGATTTTTAAACACATTTTTTATGTTTTTACTAGACTAACGTCTTCGGTAGTACTATTGCTTATGGTATAAGGTTCTTGTAAAGAAATATTAAGATCCCTCAGCCTTATCCTGGCTCAGCCTCGGTCGTCAATTCGTGTTAGTCTCCCATCTCTTCCATACAGCGGTTTGACCCCCTCTTCTTTCGTAGCCCGGTTCCCACCTTTCTTACCTGGACTGCGAATTTGTCTGCTTCTCCTATTACATCCCTTGGACACGTCTTTCATCCTCTTCTTGCTGCCGGATCACACTCTCCCATCCCTCCATTTTCCACTGATATGTGGTTCCTTTCCTATAATTCATGCCTTAGTGTTTCTCGCTCTAGTTGCCACCTCTGGCACTCGAACAAGGTGTGTTCCGTGTCGCCTGTTAACCTGAGAAACCATCGCTCTTCAGTGTCTCTGCTCGAGTACATAAAGGCTTTCTAGTCTGGAGGGTTAGCCAAGGCCAGGTTCAGTAAAGAGGTGTTATTTTTCGCCCTTGTCCATTCTCTCACCGTATGCTCTCACACTGTTATCCGCTCCTTCGAAGCAGAGCTGACGGATTTGTACATGATGAGGGAGGAGGTCATAAATATTGCGCAAGATTGAGCGCAGTGGAGAATTCTTGTTGCCTCCCTATGCTCCTAAGTGAGGTGTAAAATGGAGAATTGAATGATTGATACTTCAGCAGCGTGTGAGCTATCGTAATTGTTCAGATTGGTCTGAAAAATCAGTAAGCATTATAACCGTGGGGAGTCCTGTGATAGATAAGGAACAAACCATATCGTAGCTCACTTGAAAACGAGAAAGACACACATATAAAGGAATTCCATTCCTGTGCAATGATCAATGATCTATAGAGAAGGCGCGAAGTCACGTTTCAGAATTCTGCATATTATGAACTATTATCATTCCACGTTCAGATCTTGAGTTTATTCACACGCAGAGATCTTTAGAGCAATCATTGCTAAAGATTTGCCTTCCACAACAATTTTTGAAATGAATCGGTCGATCGGGATAATCTTTATAATAAATCTTTATTTATAACTGCCATTTTTTCGCACAACAATACCGGACTCCAAATAGACCAATCGTGGAACCCTTTTCATGCTTAACGACCAAAATATAAATACAACAATGTAATGAGATTGTATTTGAATCTGAATCACGTTGCAAATGCAGAACAACGCCTCGGTAGTGTTGATTTTATAATACAACTTAATAAACAAATACCAATTTAACGAATATATGTAACAACTAATGACTCTAACAATTCATTACTGATGTTCGATTTTTAAATGGAACAAACCACTACGGGCTTACGACCGTCTTCTACTGTTATTTCGAACGCTGGCTTAGTGTGATAATAATTAAACGTTTAAGTCTCCGAAACTCCTAATCATGAGAATTCTCGACATGTTCAACATGTCGAAAAATCTCACGTATACAACAAGTTAGTAGCAATTTAATAGTTAATAAGTCGGGTTAGTGCGAACACTTATAACTCGAGATTGGCTCAACAGATTCATCCGATGTGTGATTTATTGGATTCTTATCCACTCCGGATAATAGAATAACTAATAAAAAATTGAAAAATTGATATGAAATAATACAAAATATAATATTAAGGTTAGTATGCAACGAAAATCATACGACGCCATCTTTGAAAAAATCTAACAACAAAATTATTGTCTTCTACACCCCCTCATTCTCGCATACGTATTTGCCACTCTTACAGTTTCACTTACTCCACCGTTTCGGGCGTTTTAAAAGATTTTCATACAAAGTCTACCAAATTGCGCGCATATATTCATGCGTTGATCCCGTCTGAGCTTTGAATACGAATGAAATATGGACGTTTTAGAATTAATATTTTAATGTTATTATTTAATTGGTTTATTTTTGTTTCTGGAGGCGCAATGAACGGGCCGTCTCTGGTTAGGACCAAAGGGTCCACAGGACAACGTCTGTCGGGATAGCTAGTATAAAGATAAAAGTTGGAAAATATTGAGAACAAGAGAGCAACCAAATTGAAAGACTGTGACTGCTGTCATGTATTTGACCAATTTAGTTAAAACAGTTAGATTCCCCCGATTTTTTTTAAAAGCTACAAACTTGAACTTTCTTATTCGAAAATTGTTTTTTTTTTTCATAAACTATTAAGCCGTGTTTATTAAGTCTGGAAAGTTTTAAACTGTTTTATAAGTACCTTAGGATTATGTGGGATTTAAAATTATCCTTGAATTTAAATGCCTACAATTCTTACTATTTAATTAGGATTTAGACGAGTAGGTAGGTACTTAAATATTACATTTATAGCCTGTTTAGATGTTACACAACGTTCTAATTATATTTAGATTCTTGTGTCTTGTTTTTCAGGACTAGATCTTAACGATATATGAACAACTGATGACTGACTGAACAACTAAAAACCACTACGAGCTTATGACCGATTTTTCCACGTGTTGAAATCTCTCATAATAATACCACCCAATGGTGAACGTTGTTAACATAAAGGGATCACACTAAGCCAGCCTTCAAAATAACATTTTGTCCTCTACGTCTCCCAGCTTTAAGCGGGAAGTACGTAGACGAACGAAGAAGAAGTGGACTGTGAATATGACTCACCTTTATTCCTGGTTCCAGTGAGAACGTGATGAATACTTGTTAACTCCCAACACTACTTTTGCACTGTATTATGATTATGATAGCCGACCGTTATATGAATATGATGATGATTTTTCCGAGTTTGACATTTAGGTGCGAAAAGGTGAATCCGAAAAGATGACAAGGGAAGAGAAAAGCGAACGTTTTTTGTTGCACTCAGTACGAATAGAATAATTTTGAATTCGTAAACTTAATTCGATATACGTACCTAGCGCCTACCCATATTGTATATCGAACAACATTAGAAGAGGATCGTAAGCCCGAAGGGGTTTATTCATACTACGGAACTTGCACATTCTGATGAGGAATGACTAAACAGAAAACTTCGGTAGCATAGGATCGGATTTGAGGAGATTAGGGTGACAGGAGATTGATTGTCTGACGAATTCCCATAAGGAATCCTCATTCTTTAAGAACGTAATCTTAGTATTCAATGAACCCTTGACCATAGACTTGGAGTCGTGTAACAAGATACTTAAGAAACCAACAGATGTATCAGATAAACAGGATGGAAAAAGGAAACATGTCGGTATTGCGTAGGTGTCTAAGGGACATATTGCTGGACTGCGTGTTTATAGCGGGGGTTGTCATGTAGGCATAATTTATTTTTTTCATTCGCAAACTAAATAGTGAACACCTACATTATTGATTAAAAAATCATACAGAAGCATGATATTAGTGGTTAATGATACATTTTTTTAACAAAATGAAAGTTATTCAAGTCATTCCCCTCCACTGTACGAAAGTGAGTACACAATTTCAAAATAATATTATTACTGGATATTATTTTTTTTAATGAATCTGTGTTCACTCAAGGTGAACGCAATACACTCTTTGACTCTTTCACAGTAAGCTGCTTAAAGTTTGTGTCGTGAAAGAGGAAGATGGTCAGCAACTGGGATCGCACCCACGACCTCCAGCCCCCGGAGATAATTATTTATATTATTTTGGAAACGAATTTTTTGTCAAAAAAATTGGGAAAAAATTAATCGTCCCCTGGAACATTATTATTATATTTAAAGCGATTATTTAAACCAAACAAAGACACTTATTTACTTCCTTACCTTAGCTATCTGAGCCAAGTGAATTTAAATTTCATAATAATAAATGTAATTAATTATTTTTGTTTATAATATTTATTTTTGGGTATTTCATAATAAGCCACTATAATATGTATAAGCCATAATAATATAGGTATATACTTCACTGGTGAATGTAGGTACTTCATTAATTTATTTATTCTAAATATATTTTTCCACAAAGATAGTTTTAATTGTTCTGAATATAGTGTCGTATAAATACCCACAGTGCTATACGTATAAACACACATTTTAAAAATAGTTTTGTTTTTTTTATCAATGATAAAAAAAAAACATTTTTCGTAAACACCCCACATGACAACATCTCCAATGAATTCTCATTTAATTAGGCATCTACTGTGAAATATGACACCTCAATATTTTGGAGATTGTCGATGGTCAGAGAAAAAAAGTATATGGTTAGGTTTTTTTTTATTAATTAGACCTAAAATGACAGGTGTGGGAGACAACAGGTCAAACAATAAAAAGGACAGAAATGTGACAGAAAGCTAGGTAGCGTAAAAATATAGAGTAATAAAAGAAATTTTTATCTCTTACGTTAAAAAAAATTATGATAAATTTCTATCGAACATATCAATCCATATTATGGTAAAATCGGGATTTTTATAAGGATAAGTACTAGCTTTCCTGACAGAGGTTGTCCTGTGTTCCTCACTATGAATTCGAATTTGTATTCGATGCATCTGTTTCAAACCATATATTTTCCATCCACATTCTGTATATCGCACCAAGTATCAAACATCTGACAGTTCCTGTCAAACTTCAAATTAATTTAAATTTTTCAAATTTGGAATAAAATTTATATTGTTAAAAGTAGATACTATGAAGGTTGCCTACTTAGAGTTTTCGTTGATTTCCCGTTTATCCACGCAACTTTCTTAATTTTTTCTTTCATAAGAACCTTCACCTGATAAAAACCAACTCGACGTGATGCGATGAAATCGAAAAATAGCTCTCCATTTTTATAATGTAAATTTGAAATTTTTTCTCACACAATGTAAATCAGGAATTATGATTTTTCGATTTTTGATGGTTGGTAGATCAGTGTTATATCAGTCGGCTTAGTGAAGGTCATGCGTCGAATCCCGGCCCGGTGCTGTCTATTTCCGCATTCACGACACAAACCTTTGGTTAATGTCAAAGATGTCAAGAGTGTATTTGTGTTCACTTTGAGTGAGTCCAGATTCATTTAAAAAAAACAAATTTAACCACCTAAATCGCAAAAGTTGTAAATGGAAAGCGATTACACTAAGCCAACGGTAGAATTCAGTCTTAAGCTTGTTATGATTCCAGATTGATTTTATCCTTAAAAATCGAAACTTATATTCCTTACTTAAATGTATTTTTCAGATTTCAAATGGTACATGCTTAGCAAACTATAATATTATTCATCAGTGGAAAGTGTTGCAGTCTTTTATGTTTACAAATTATTAAGATCCCGATGCAACTGTAGATTTATTTGCCCCCCTAAAATTCAAGGCGGAATGGTTAGTTCGATTGTCAAACAAAATTTGTACCTACCTACTAATAAATTTCGATGTTCCGTTGTTTTGATTCTAAATTCAAAACTTAAAAGCTAACCTTAAACCTCTGTTTAAGCGCGTGGGCCCATTCATGTGTGAACATTACCCATATAAGTCAACGAGTTTATCTAATCAAAGATAACAATCACATCGTTGTGTCGGTGCAAAACTGTTATAACGTCCCGTTTTAATTGTAAAAACCAATCTCAAATGTTCACAAGAATCGCTCAACTTTGATATAAGTATTAATTATTGATTTGATTGGTCTGAATTTAAATATTTCGAATATCTTTGTTGGTTTTGCGTGTTATAATCGTAGTGGAGTTAAAGTAAGAAATGAGGAGACAACAATAAACGTTCGCTTTTGCTTTGTAGGCACGGTAAGATTTGAAGGTGCTAAAACGATACAAGACTTGTTCATTTTTATTTGATCGTGACTGTTTTTTACCTCTGTAGCCGTAACAAAAGAACAATGATATAATATTTTAAAACGATCTAATATTTTTCCTGAAAATAACAGTTGTTTTGACATCACCTAAAATTTTAATAAATACGCATTTACAAGGTACAAGAGTTTCGCCATGAGACAGCGACAAACTGATTTTGTTCAAACAATATTCCAAGTTTGTTTCAGAAACACAAGCTAATTTGTATTTGGATCGCGCTCCGCCTGGTTATAGTTTGGCAGCACAGTTCCGTTTTTAAATAAACCATACACAAAACAAACTTGTCATTTGAAAAGTTGATCGATGGAGTATCAATTTCCTGTCACGTTATAGGTTATGTTTCTTGTTTCCGAGACATTGATGGGATGTCGTTTTCATATAATTAAGTTTTATGTTCTTATATCGGGTTTTGCTAATTATTATTTGGATAAGGGATATTAATTGGTTGGTTAGCTTATTCTTCAGATTAGGCCATCTAGTAGAAGAAATAAGTAAATTTCAGAGACTTCATACTTCATTATACTACTTGATTTTTTTTTACCCATAACGCCGTTTCCCGAAGGGGGTAGGCAGAGAGTACGGATTTCCATTCTTTCCTATCCAAACAAACCTCTTTCGCTTCTCCCAAACGCATAACATTCCGCATACCAGGTGCCGACCATCTTTCCCTTTCATTACAAAAGCTTTTAGTAGATTACTGTGAAAGAGTCAAAGATTGTATTTGTGTTTACTTTGAGCGATCACATATTCTTTTTTATACCTATCACGCCGTTTCCCGAAGGGGGTAGGCAGAGAGAACGGATTTCCATTCTTTCCTATCCAAACAAACCTCTTTCGCTTCTCCCAAACGCATAACATTCCGCATACCAGGTGCCGACCATCTTTCCCTTTCATTACAAAAGCTTTTAGTAGATTACTGTGAAAGAGTCAAAGATTGTATTTTTGTTTACTTTGAGCGATCACATATTCTTCTTTATACTTAACACGCCGTTTCCCAAAGGTGGTAGGCAGAAAGTACGGACTTCTATTCTTTCCTATCCAAACAATCCTCTTTCGCTACGAGCGGAGAAGAATCCAATAAATCAAACATCGGAAGAATCTGTTCAGGCGATCTCGAGTTATAAATGTTCGCACTAACCCCACTTTCTTTTATATTATAAGATTGTTATATTAAGCAAAATGGGAAGATTTTGGTTCCTATAAAAGTATAAAATTGCTATTAACATGAGGTAGGTATACTTAATAATAAGAATTAATAAGTTTGAAATAAAATCATGTCTGAATGTATATGAAACGGCCAAAACACTGCGCCATTTCGTTTCAGATTCTTATTCGAAATTTCAAGAATAACTTTCAAGACATGATTCCTCCAAGTTAAGTAAAGCAATATAACTTGGACAATTTACAACTCTCCCTATAAAACTATCTCGAAAACATTCGAGAGGTCTGATCTACGCCGGATGCCATGCGCTCTATAAACGCGTTTTGGGATTAGGTGGTACCATCTCAAATCACAACGTAAGCGCCAGAATAGCACAACAGCCAATCACCCCAGTAATCCAGAATTGCAGATTAAGCAGGCATGGCCATGTTCTCCGCATGTCCCTCGAGATTCTTGAATATGCAAGTCTTTTTTACAATTCGGGCGGGACAAGAAGGAGAGGCGGCCGCACTCACTGCTATTTTACAAGAAGCTGGTATATACTGGGATAAAGCTGTGTGAAGCGCAAGATAGAGAGGCTTGGAGGAACTTCGTGGCATCTATATGCTCCGCACTGGGAGCTAGCCTAAATTAAGCTTATGATATAAATGAAAGTCGGGTTAGTGCGAACACTTATAACTCGAGATCGGGTGAAAAGATTTGTATGATGCTAGATTTATTGGATTCTTCTCCACTCCGGATAACGGAATAACTAATAACTATGTATATTATTATAACTAATAAAAACTGAAAAATGGATAACAAACTATATAAAATATAATATTAAAGTTAGTATGGAACGGATTCACTTACAACAACGCCATCTGTGAAAAATTCCATAACAACACAATTTTTATTTACCAAAACATTGGACGCATATTTTTGAGAGAATTTCTTTCAAAAATACTTTTTTAACATTTAAACAAACGTATTTTTGCATAAACAAAGTACACAATTTGAAATCAATACCCATAGTTGTTGTTAGGACTACAGGACATCGTTTGTCGGGAAAGCTTGTTTAGAATCAATACCATTTTTAATCGATCAGAGGTTCGAGCGTTATACTTAACCAGAATTTTCTATTATTTTCATTGTAAATTTGGTCAGTCATGCACGTGTACGTATAATTAAATTAACTGATGATAACACGATTTTTTTATTGTTTTTTAAACATTAATCAAGTATAATATCGTGAGAGTTGATTACTCTATCCTCCATTACTCATATTATTGGCAGATACAAACAAAAAAAAACAATTTCCTCGACAAATTTTTATTATAGGTAGATGGAAGAGTACTTTACACGAATACATACTTGGCCAACATCAATCTTGTTTTTAAACAAATTATTAACAAAGGTAGGTTCGGCTTTATGATTAATTATCAATGTTTTATTATTTTATTTACACCAAGATACAAAGTGATCCATTAAAAGAGTGTGGTATGCTATCCACAGTTATATGCCAGAGAGTAATCAGCAATAAGTCATAAATGATACGAAAATACATTTTGATTAATAAGCATATAGGCATATGATTGTTTAAATTTAGATATTCAATCATATTAAAAGATACATAAAATTATAAAATTATTGTATTTGTTTGGTTTTATCCATTTTATGAATAAAAAATATATAAATATGTACCTTTTTACTACTAAACTACAGTATAAACCAAGCGACATTCCATTTACGACCTATATGAAAATATTCTGTTTCATAACACTGAAAATTTTGGCGTTTATTAATAATGTTAGTTTAAAAATCGAAGTGAATTTTTACAAAATATATGATGTCAAAAATGTGGACATAAAATATCTTCATTTTGTAAGTATGTTTTTAAGTATGTAACATTGTAATTGGCATTTTTCGCAGTATACATATTTCTAAAAAATAAAATAAAACAAAAATGTCGAAAGGGTTCCCAAGTGACCCTTAAGCCTTCTAGAACTTATTTAGAACCTTTCTATAATTTCTTGCAATGTTTTTCCTATCATGTTGTAACTGTATTCAAGAAAATTTTGAGATTTAAAAGGGGCATAAGATGACCCAAAGAACAATAACTGATGCGCATGATTTTTCCCAATATCAATAATTCTTGTCCAAATCCTCCAGCCAAGCATGGAAATAATGGAAAAGAATAAGGTTGAATGAATGTCTTTCTTGCTTCTAGAACCTTAAATAAAGGGAGAAATGAGCAGCCAAACGTACGATTGGCGTTCAATTGTTGGCGCAAAATAAAGTTGAATTAAAAAAGAAGACGGATACAGCGCCGAAGAGAATGATCTCCAGGTGAAATTGGATGAGAATTCTCAATGAAAATAGTAGGTACTAAATTTCTTACTTTACAGAAGGAATGGAATGTTATGTAAGGGTAGCGCCAGTGGTATATATAGAGACGCGTTGAATTTATAAAAAATAGAAGGGGCCTAAGCAATTTCAAACAAGCATGCTGATGTGATGTGTAACGCAAATTGCTGCTTTCAATAGACGTAGTGTTATAAATACGAGAATAATAGTTAGATAAAACTCGGACAACGGCTTGTAAAAATCTATTTATGATATCTATGCTATATCTAGCAAAAACGTCGGCGTTTAGTGTCGAGATGAAATGAAACTGTTTGATGCATGTGTTGCCCATTATTTTCCAGTATGGTTGTGAGTTCTTGAACCTGAACATTAAAAAACTCACCTTTGAAACGAAGTGCCTAAGAAGAAAATTGGATATAAGGTGGTACCACAGCATCACGAACGAGGATATAGGCCAGCGCTCCCGTGCAAGCCCATCACTTCCACCATTGTGGACAGGTGGTGGATATAATATTGTGTTAACGATGCCGCATGACATTTAGCCGAGGAGAGCGCTGTTCTTCATTCCTTCAGTATCCTGAAGACGAGAGTGACTCGCTCCTTCGAAGCAGAGCTGAGGGGTTTGAAGTGGGGTTTAAAGGGAGAATAGAATGGCATAAGATGAAAAAAAATCTTGTTTGTCCTCTACCTACATATGTGACGCATCGAAAAAAAAAATATTGCTTTCATCGATACGTTCTTAGGGCGCACATGTAAGAGGACATTCTACACGACATCTGTACCACCGTATAAAAACATCCCTTCTGAGTTTCGAGAACATAAATTCTTTGATTACAGCCTGTCTGCAAATAAAGAAGGCTACATTATTGTCTCCGGTTTCGTGAAATTGCGAGTGGGTAAGGTGAATTATTTTAAAATAATCGGTGTGAATTTTTTATAAAGCTTTTAAATAAACTAATGCCACATTATTTTTTCAATGAAACTACACCATGAGCACACATAAGATTCTTCATACAGTTATTGAGGGATTGCATTCCATTTACTGTCATTTTTAAACCCTAAAATAGCCGTAAGAATGAAATATGTACAAATCCGACCCAATCGGAAATCTAACCCCAGATATTTAGTTTACAAATTTTAGTTTGGACAAAAAGCAATGTCTCTAAATCACTAAAATAAGAATAACAAGATAAAATAATGAAAATAGTAGTGGAGTATTTTCAACTTATTTCGAGTTAGCACTCTATTCAATTTTCCTGAAACAACTAAATTGCCAATTATTATTGTCAATGATAGTCGTTGATAGAGAAAAGAGGAATAAACCTGAAATAGATGACAATAGCAGATAGGAAGTCAGTGTGAAGCTTGCATTCGTTGGAATAAAATAATTGCATAGTAGCTACCTATATCTAAAACTAGCTTCACACTGCGTAGGATGTTGCTCCTAAAGTATATGTAGGTTTTATATGGGAGGTCTCACCTCGCAGTTGCCAGCATTAAGTTGTAAGATGAAATTCTCGCATACTGTGTTATTTTCATGATTTATTTCTTCTTTTTTATCGTTATTTATTTCATTTTTAGTATCTTCCTTGCTTTATTCTTCTCGTTTAAATGTACCGAAAAGTTCCTGTTAATGTGCCGTTTGGTTCCCTTTAATTTATGCCTAGGTTTATGTAGAGAATGGATGATGAGCATCGTTCTTAATAAAATATAAATATATTACAACTTTTGGTTAATATTTTATTTATGTTCTAAAGTTATATAGTTTCTAATACACTGGGAACCAAAATACATTGTTTAAGTACTTACTAAAGTGTCACTTTTGTGTTAAGATTACAATGATAACGAAAGTGTTAAATAATATTACCTCTTAAAAAACGATAGTGTAGTTCAATTTATACCTAATAACACATAAATAATAAGTGATAAATTACTATTAAAATGACCACACAAAAATGGTACACAAACCCAGGAACTCCAATAGGAAAACTCTCTTTCCTTCTTTGTAAAATATATTCACTATTGTATTGATAGCTTATTCATAAAAATGTTTTGATTCACGGGAACCTTCAGGCTTAAAGCGCCAGGCTGAAGGTTCCCAGTAACGTTTTGTTTTGTCCTGTATCCATTACACAATGCAGTATAAAATGAACATTCCGAAATGTTTGTACAACACAACACTTGGTAATATTTTATTTTATTATGATTAATGATATGTTGTCGTGGGCTTATTTACCTCTCAGACAGAACAGTACCAGCCAAGTGAAGAACTATCCACCCAAATGAACTTCAAAACTATTCATCAAAATTAAATGAATATCACAATTTCTATAGATGTAAGTTATTTGAAAACATAAATATATAATTCTGTCAAATACAATAAAATTGTGCATCTTTTTTATTATAAAACTGGTATTGTTGATTGCTTGTCAAGTACTGTGATTCTTGCAGTCCATTTTGAATCACAACTTCCCCAATACAGAGTATTTACCACCACAAACTCCGAGCTTTCACAAACGCTCAGATTGGGGCAAGCTCACAATGCCCAGATTGGGGCAAGCTCACACAGGCCACGGCAAACACCCCATTTACACGTTGGTGTTTGTGTTGGCTTGCCAAACCGTGGCAAACATGTAAATGTAGCATAAGCCTTTTAGAATGGAAAGTTTTTTTTTTATAGAACCGTATTCACACTATTATACTACAACTTTTTGCTTATTTATATCACTTAAAGGATTTAGCCGTGTCTCTTTGTCCTGAATTTTTCTGTTCTTTTTATTAACATTCTTATTTTATGTGAACATTATATTTGTTGAAAAATGTGTGTAATATTTATCTTTTCTATTATTCCGATCAATTTCTAAATTTGGATCACTATTATCATAATTGATAGACCAGCGGTTACGACGCCGGCTTTCGAACTGTTTCGTGCGGAGGTCGTGGGTTCGAATCCCGGCCGTGTCGACCATTTCCGCTTTCACGACACAAGCATTTTGCTTACTGTGAAAGTTGTCAAAAGTGTATTTGTGTTCCCTTCGAGTGAGCACAGATTCATTTAAAAAAAAATTATCCATTGTTCCATTAGAACTCCATTTAGGAGTGCAGGGAGGCAACAAAAGCTATTTACTGCGCTCGGACGTGAGCAAAGTCAAAAACGTCCTTCCGCCGTGTCCAAAATCCTTAACTCAACCCTACTAAAGGAACAAACCACAGTGTAAGCAAGGCCAAATTGTGGCAAATTAACCCTAATTGGAGTAAGACCAGCGGTCTTTTTATTCGGTATCCTTAGCATTTAACCATTTTTTCAGCCCTCCTCATATCCAATATTGTTGAAAACAATATGTAGGCCACCCCTTTATACATTGACAGCTTTCTCACTTTGTCAGACCACCTTGCCTGGGGTCTGCCAACACTTCTCCACCTAGTACCCCTATTCTCTGATTTATCGGAAGGTAGTCACGGTAGTAAAGTGAGTATTACACGATACATCTTGTATGGGAAACGTGTATAGCGCCGCCACAGAGATATTTCTAGAAACAAAAGCGATTCTCGCATTCGATACGTATAGACGTTTTTCGTACTTTACGTACCGTGACTACCTTCCGATAAAACAGAGAATAGGGGTACAGTTCTCGAACAACATTCAAGAACTTATTTGGTCGGTTACTCTGGGCACATCACCAGCCCAACCCCACTTTTGTTTGGCAACCTTTCATATGAACCACATCTTCAAATAATAAAAATAATCGGTGAGTTTGAACTTTCTTTAAAAAAAATAATCATGTTACAAATAGGATCTGAACGGCATAATAAGCATCTAGGTGTTCCGGATTCAGAAGGTGGTTATACAATAGGGGGCGTTCAAGTATTACGTAACGCAATAGGGGGGAGGGGGGGTTCTCTTGAAAAACGTTACTATTGTATTACTGGCGCAGCAACAAAGGTATTTAGTGATTTTCCAGTAATAATTGTGATTTTAGGCGTATGCGTTAATGTTAATTAAAATGCGTTACGTAATGCTTGAACGGTCCTATATGACGTAAGTCTAAAAATCCAAGATTGTTAAAAGCTTCCTTAAATGTACAAGCGGAACTTAGAAGGAAATGAGATAAATCTTGATATTTTCATTTCGATATATTTTTTGAACTAGTTTCTACATTCTTACTTCGCATCCGTCCGGTTCTTTGAGACGACTTGGACGGCGGAATTCAGACACAGGAACCCGTGCCAAATTGGCAGAGCTGCGGAGAATGGCAAAATTCAGATTAAAGAATGAATCACTCCAACAAGGTATCCCAGACGAATTTAAATAGGCTGAACGAACTCCTAACCTCAATAAACCAACAAAACAGTATTTTAATACATAATATGAATATATAATAAAAAAATGAATATACGAGATAGGCATAAAAATATTATAAACTAGCTTATATACCCGTCTTGCTTTACGTTTTTGATTCCGATTGTCAGGCTTGATCAGTAATATTATAACAAATCAATCTCCAATTATTTAATTACATTTTCATACGGTAATACCAAGATTCCATTCAACGATTACATGAGTAATTTTGTCTCCAAAAGATGGCATACTGTCTTTTTTGAAAAATGTGTATGAATAAGATCCTAAAATATAGAGTTTTTTTATTAGCTCTAAATATATTAAAGTTAATGCAGCAAATTGTATTTAAGAACCTTCCCCGGCATTTTGCACGGCTCTGCGCAGATTCATATCTGACGTAGCATTTGTATTTTGAGCGTGATGCTCCGACATACGATAAAAAGCAAACATACAAACATTTCTGAATTATTATGTAGATTATATCAATCTTACCATAATAACTTGTTTTAAATGGAGTCTATTCTTTCAACAATATGTACAACTAGCTTTCCCGACAGACGTTGTCCTGTAACTCTTGTGGCCTGTAGTCCTTACTATGATATTGATTTCAAATTTGTGATTTATTCAAAAATACATTTAGGTAAAATATGCTTGAATGTTAATTTTTTTTTTCTGAAAACTCGAAAAAATCCATCAAACATGCGTATCTGGCAGCATTTCCATTTGTTATCTGTTATCACTGTAGTATTGTGTACTAGCTTATACCCGTCTTGCTTTACGTTTTTGATTCCGATTGTCAGGCTTAATCAGAAGGTAATTAAACAGGTTCTAGTCTAGCTTCCCATTGCTTAACAGACCTCTATAACTGACATAAGCACAGAAAAAGAAGAATGAAACTTTCACTATTCATAAAAAGAGAGAAGATTGACACTTTTAATGTTTATTAAAATTTTGTATGAAGATCCTAAAAAATAGGGTTTTTTAAATAGCTCTAAATATATTAAAGTTTATGCAGAAAATTGTATTTAAGAACCTTCTCTGGCATTTTGCACGGCTCTGTGCAGATTCATATCTGACGTAGCATTTGTATTTTGAGCGTGATGCTATGACATACGGTAAAAAGCAAATAAAAAAACATTTCTGAATTATTATGTAGAAGATAACGTAACATGTTTCATATAGGTATGATTTATTTCCTACTACACCGACATCTCTTGGATATTTTAAAAAGTTACGCAATTATAGTAGAGTTGTTTGCATTACAAACCAATATGATCCGTCGATCTTCTTCACGCATCCGAATCAACAATAATTATTACATAATGCAAGATATTATTAGCTAAATTTAATTCAGTTTTTATGTATTCGTAATCTGTATTTAATTCATGGAAGTCAAAAAAAAATTATTCTGGGTTAGGTAGAAGTTCGACGGGCGGGTCAGCTATAGTAAGTATATAAAAGAAAATAGGGTTACCATAACATACATAGCTCAAGAAAGGCTGAACCGATTTTTGTGTTGTTTGGTTTGTTACATTTGTCTCCGCTCCGGATGAAAGAATAGACACCAAATTTTAGATAGCGACTGCTGATGGATTAATGGACAGCCCCGTACCTAAAATATCTGAAAAATTTTGTACTTTGATGCGATGTGCTTGTGAAGATACGATAAATAAAGAAATTGTGCATTTACGTAAATGTGTTTTCATATAAATCTAGATTGCATGTTATCAACAATTTATTATTTCAATCTATAACAATGGCACACATCCATTACATTTGCCATTACAATTGTTAAAAATGGTACATTAATTAAAATAAATAAATTATGTATGAATCGAATGGCATTGGAGTGTGCTCATAACGCATGTCATCGGATTTCTAATGTTAATGAACACCGAGTTTTTGCTGCATGATAACCTTTTATGTGCCACGATTGTTTGTTTTTGCATTTTACATACAAACATGCCATCGATATACATAAAGAGAATGTATCCCTTATACTGTAGGTATTCGTGAATAATGTCGGTCTATTACGGTTGAAAGAGAGTCTCTGATGTCTTTATTTGAAGATCATCTACATAATAATTCAGTGATGTATTTATTTTTATTTAAAATCAATCTTGAATCTTTTAAATACGTTTTTATTCAGTCAAACTTTGGTTCCGTGCAACATTTACATGGGTAATTTTGTTTTCAAAAGAAGGCCATGTGTGTTTACGGAGATTTTATCATGAAGATTTTATAATTTTAGAAATTTATTAATAGTTACATTAAATATATTTGAAAAATTGTAAAAAAAATGTATCTATGATTACCATAAATATACTTGCAAGGATCCACGACGATTAAAATCCAACGCAGAATCTACAGTTTTAGCGTGATGCTCCGATATACAAACAAATAAATATACATACATAACTGAATTATTATGTAGAAGATTTGAATCGTCGTTGATCCTTACAGGTATATTCGTGTAATATAGGTACATTTTTTTTCAATTTCTCAAATATATTGAAAGCTATCAATAATTTTCTATATTTGTAAGTCTTTCAAAGAAAAAAAATCAATAAAGGGAGGTGGAAGGGTTGGGAGAGAGGGAAGGAGAGATGGGTTTTTAAGACACAAAGACTGTATTTGAGGAGATCATCATCTCTTTAACAGCTCGCTTGAACGACGTCAGACTTTGGGTCAGTCTAAGGTTCGATGGGAGATTATTCCATCAAGGAACACCCTGAACTGCAAAAGAGTTACGAGACTATTGTGTTTCTGGGTATCAAAATTTTAGACATTAGTAAAAATAAAAGCCCTTCTCAAGGAGAAAAAGAAACAGTACATACATGAACCAATCATTCCTTTAGAATTCAAACAAGTCGTAGCGAATGTCATTCTATTTCCTCCATCCCTTATAAAATCCCGCGCAGAAATTTGATATTTATGAGAAAAAAATATTACTCACAAAAATTGCGGAATTGTAATGGAACATTACTAACAGAAAAAAAGAGAATTCGCTGATAAAAGAATTTATTATCCTTTGGGTTAGATTTTGAGATACTTACACTTTTTTTAATTATCCTCTCTGAAATGCTTTTTAAAAGAACCCAGCGCTTTTTTTTTTTTAATTTTATTAAAATGTAGATTCCTTAATTGTTCTGGTCTCTTTAACACGAGTTCTCTACCCAAAAGTGTATCTGATATCGGAATTATTTTTATTCTCACGAAAACCCCATTAAACTATATAGTATCTTAGATACGAAACCCATAGAGCACAGACAATCCATTTACGCGATTTTAAACAGACCGCGTATATTCAGCAACTGCGAACTATGTTCATTGTTTGTTTATATACTCCTATTCCTGTGAACGTTATTATTATATTTACATCCACTCTTAGTCTAATTAGATAACAGCTGAAAGATGTTCTCCCATTCCAAACTTCAAACTCCTGGTACCACTGGAATGAAAATACTAAGTACTTTAAAATGCTTTGAAAACTATAAAGTCTATTTTTAAGGCATCTATTTGGCGTCCTTAAATCTCAATCGGTCAGAAAAGGCACAATGAGCCACGGACGCCTTCGAGCGCAATGGAGAGCTCTTGATGCCTCCCTATGCCCCTAAGTGGGGATTAGGCCCCTCGCATTGCGAATTGGTTTGGGGGGGATCCGCGGCGGGCTTGATTTGTGTGGGGCTGGCTTTCTGGTTTGATTGCTTCGATCGAGCTGGGGGGTTGGTTTCGTGCGGGTCGGGTTTGTTGCGGATTTGTCTCCTCCGGGCTGGCTTGCAGTGTGCGGAGGGCCTTAAAGGGAGTATGTATGTATGTATGTATTTGGCGATAGTCCAATAATATCATTAAAATATTTAATTCTATTGTCATTTCAGAAAAACTGAGTAGCAGAGATGTTGAAATACGAAGACGAAATGAAGTGGCCGACATTGTAAAATCAGTTGCTGCCTTAAAATGTGGGCGGGACACGTGTACGTTGGAGAGAATGGTCGCTGGAGCCGCGATATATTAGTGTGGCAGCCCAGAACAGGAAAGAGGAGAATGGGCAGACCACCATCCAGATGGAGGGACGATAAAGTGAGAGCGGCAAAACGAAGTTGGATGAGGAAGGCGAGATGCAGAGAGGGTTTAAGATGTCCTGGTGCTGCAATTGATCACACCGACCTGATTATGATTATTGTCATTTCAATTATACACCTACTTCTACGTTAGAAAGTAACGAAAACTTGAAAGAAATGTTTGCGTACTAATGTTTTGAAACTCAATTGTTGTTAATAAATAATAAAAATTGTGTTGTTATGGAATTTTTCACAGATGGCGTTGTTGTCATTAAATCCATTCCATACTTACTTAAATATTATATTATGTATTTTATATTATTTTCTATTTCTTTTTCGATGTTTTATTAGTTATTTTGTTATCTGGGGCGGAGCAGAATCCAATAAATTAAACATTGGAAGAATACATAACTTGACTTTCTTTTATATTATGAGGTAGCACTTGTTCTGAATTATCGGAGGTTATATAGAGTTGGGTAAGATATATTGTATCGTATAAGTCTTTCAATACCGGCTGAGTACAAGGGGAATTACTTAAAACTAGCAATTTGTGAGATTCTGACAGGGGTACTTTATGGCAGTTGATTACTTCTTTTGTTTTGGGTGATATGAAAGAATTTATATGATGAGTAAAGAAATAAACGACAAATGACAAACTTCCTTTACGCCCCACTTAGGGGCATAGGGAGCCAACAAGAGCTATCCGTTGCGCTCGATCTTGCGCAATGTTTATGACCTCCTCCCACACCATGTCCAAATTCCTGAGCTCTGCTTCGAAGGAGCGAAGGAGCGAAATATAGTATGAGAGGGTCTTCCTCGTCTTCGGGACCGTGATGGGAGGAAGAACAGCGCTCTCCTCGGCCAACTGCCATTCGGCATCCTTATCACATGTCCCAGCCAAGTTCATCTCCTCCCCATAATGGTAGAAGTGATGGAATAAACGCATATAAACAAATTTATTATTCATTCAGAAATGAACTTATTTTCGCGAATGCGGAGGGACAGTCGAACGTAGATTGATGTAGAATTATTTAAGAGCAGAACTAAAAGGATCATAATTATTATTATAGAAAAGAATAGATTTTAAATAACTTTATGCGGTATTTGGATGGTTCAAAACATTTTTTTTGAAAATGAATAAATCAATTTTATTACACTTGAACGTACCCCTATTATACTGACCTCGATAGTTGTCTTGGGATAATTTCCGGTGGGAGTCAAACCTTTACAATATCCTCACTTGAAGTTTTATTGTTGATTTACGTTGTCATTCTGTCTCAAGATTGAATCTGTTAAAACAAATGAAATTCTTTTCATAATTATACATAGCTGTTCTCCATGATTGTAAAATTTCCATTTTATATCAGTTTGTCACACCCTCAAATTTTCTGTCATATTAAGTTGTTAATTACGAAATTATTAATAAAAAACATTGGGATCTGGTAGAAAACCGCAGAAATACGGGCGTTGGGACCACAGGCCGTATATTTCATCTACCTGCTTCAAATGTGAATAATAATTATAAAAGGTTCATAATGGGTTAATTGAGTATCAGGAACAAAATGCAATGGTGGAACAAGAAAGAGCTATTATTATTGTTTCACATAGTAAAAACTACCGGCATCTATGGTAACTTTTATTTATCATGTTTATTTTTAATTACTTAAATACAAAACATTTTTTTATTTGCGGTTTTTAATTACACTTTAGTCGTATTTTTACTAAGTAAGACTATCTATTCCTTATGCTGGTGTATTATTATAATGTCCCTTCTTCTCCTTCTGTAAAGGGTTTGTATTCTCTTTACTCTGCTGTCTCTCAGATGGTCTCAGTTTTTTGCAATTTCTCTTTCTACCAAGTATTACTTATCTACCTTTCTACCAAGATCGGATGAAAGTACAATTGCCCTAAAAATGGGTACCTTTAAGAACATGATTAGGTACGATTTAGCAAAATAAAGCCTCAAATTTAGCAGATACGGATGCATGCGCCGAAATCTCTAGTCCTTGTACCCTTTAGTGAGCTAGTAGCTTTGGGAATTCCAGTTTCTCGCATATTTCTCATTCAATGTTTGCTTTAAATCTTATCTTGTTTTTCTTTCTTTTTATTGTGATTTTTAACTCTAAGATGTGATGACCATACGATAAATAACTAAGCCCCAAATTAAGGAAACATGGATTATAAATCTAGTTTTTCTAGAAGCGTCTATTGGTTCTACCACAACGCTTCTGAATTTGTCTAAAAAAGTCTAAAGTGCATTGGTATTTGTTTTTGATTTTTCACTCTTGTTTTTGAAATTCTGTACCCTATGCCTTCCGTACCCTTGCCGTGATTCTTTTCAACATGTTAGTATTCCAACAAGCACCAAATCTTCTTCTTCCTCATGCGGGTCTCTCCAATGTCGACGATCACCCAACAGATCACCCAAATTTCGGATATTACAAAGCTAGAAAATCTGTCTTTGTCCCTCGATTTTGCTCTTCAAAATCATGTGAATTAGTTCGTACTCTCCCCCTGAGCACATGTTCCTATAGGAGTTAAATACAAAACAAGAAAAAATGTAAACGCTAACTTTTATAATTTAGTATTCAACTTGATACGTAGGACTGTTTTTTTTTCTTACGAAGATACAAACCAAAGTTTAATAACACGAATGATTTGTGACAGAGAAGTTCTCCATTCAAATCCCGGGAGATCCGCAACTCGTTTCATACCACACACGCAGTTGGAAACAAACAATCTACATGGAAAATAAAACCTTGAAAATCTTCTTTATAAAGCTTTATGGAGACAGCTCGTGTACTTGTACAAAAACCAAAGTAAATTTATTTAACGAAATAACAGTAGATACAATATGAGTTCTCAATATGGAAGGTACTGCGGAACGCTTTCTGACAGTGTGATTCAGAGACTCCGCCTGAATCTAAAAGATCCCAAAAATAAAAATAAAAAAAAACAAGTTCTTTCGTATCTCAAGGTATGCGAGAAATTAAAAAAGTTACTTCAAATTAAAAATTGACCGTATAATATGTATACGAAGGAAACTACTCAGATAACCCTTTACCACGATGAAACGAATGCCATCAAAAGATGACATTTTGACAACAATAAAAAATGCGTATGGAGTACTACAAGGTACCGTTCCTAGACCCATTTATTCTATTGTCACCAAACAACAAAAAATCACACAATTGTTACAACTTTGGGGCACTGTTACGATTCGGTATAACGTCGATTATTTTCAATTGTAAGATGTTTCCATTGTGTGACGGAGCGCACATGGCTACTATCTTACACGCGGACTCGGTTCTTTAGCCATGCCTCACAATAATGTCTTTGTGCCAAGGAATCGTGCGGCATTCAACCTTACATACGTATCGGAATGATTTTACGGTCACGATGCGTCTGTTTGCATTCTTTTTACAATCACAATAATAAGATTTACGTTTTTTTTTTAAAGAAACATCGTTATTCAGTAGGTAACTATGTATGATAAGACCATATCAAATGTTATGCGTTTTATGATTGGGGGATGTATGTTTTAAAGTTATGCAAAGAGCTGTTGATCTACAACGGCTGGAGATTCCAAATGACAGTTGAAAGATCGCCGTTTCCGAAATTACAAGTGAGAGAGGCTCTATTACATTTCGTAAGATGAAGTGCAATGGAGAGCCCATTAGGCTCCTTACACCACCAAGAGAAAATGTAAAAGCATTACAAAATGCCAAATTTTAAAGAAAGACTGCATTAAGACATTTTTGACTAGTTTTATACCTTTAACGATAAACCGAAATTACAGAGGAAAGCTGGGAGAATCAGATGAATAACTTTATTCTTTCTTTAGTTTGAATGGCTCCACAACCAGTCCACAACCCATATCCATTCATGGCCTCCGGAAGTTCATTCTTTAAGGCAACAAGTAAAGACGAAATTTACATCATTTTGGAATTATAAACAATTTTGTGATGATCTCCACCATAAGAGCTGAATAGTATCCCTTGAGGAGAAATTTCTATTAAAAGTTGTGATCTCATATTATCAGAGCACTTAAAATGTCAACATGAGCGGTTGAGAAGCGAAAATGTTTTCGTTTTAACGATTATTTTGTAAGGTTCTCGTGTATTGTTGTATATTTTAACTCAGTGCTGCATTCTTCTCTATAAAACAAGTTGTTATCAAGCTTGAACTGTGGAGAAATCTTACCTCTATGACACAGCTTATCTTATTTTGTTTCTGTTTGCTTTAAAACTGTCGCAACACATCTCCATATAAATTTAATACAATGAGATGAAGCAGATTAAACAAGGAAGGAAATAAAACCCACAGTTTACAAGTACCTACCGTTAAATTTATATCCAGATTATGAAAGTTTGTATTTTTATGTGAAATTTTTGTTGTCTCACTCGAATTGAAAGGTTTTATTTTGTTGTTGTTTAAAATTAAATAAAAAAACTAATTTATTTTATGTTGTTTACTGAGGCACTGTACTTCTTTTATAATTTAGATTTCCCTTAAAAGTAGGATGATAATATGGAGAAACAATATTCTAAAGTTCTTCTTCTTTGCAACGCGGCAATCCACTCTCGGGAGAGTGATCAATGAAAAAGTTATTAAAATGTTATTCTTAAGTTATTGTGATCACTTTTTTGACGTCAACAACGTTCGCCATATAGGTGGTCAAATCCGTCGAAACCTCTAAAATTGTAATTGATGGGGATATCGAAAAATCCTATGACCTTATTCTCGAATGTCGATCGATGTGTTTTCTAATAGAATGTTTGACTTTTTTAAGTCGTCAGAGCTCGGACCCGCAAACCTGGCAATCTCAAACAGAAACGCTAGCCACTGAACCTCCCCACCCGACGATAATACCTCCGCAGTAATTATGTCAATTATGAATTTAATGCAGAGACATCTGTTGGGAAGAGTTGAAAACATTTTAGCGACCAAATTTTATTAGAACTAAGCAGTAGATAACGAGAGGATCTACAATAATCAATTTTAAGCTTTCTCTCCGCTTCTTATGGATGGAACGCGACACCAACGAAGAGATCCTGAGAGTGATGAATAAGGAGAGAGAGAGCTGCTGACCACTGTCAAAAGACGAAAATCCACATAATTTGCCCATATCTTCGGCATGGATAATAATATGCTCTCCTACAATTGATTGTGGAAGGAAAGATAGAGGGCAGATGAGGTATGGAGCCTAAAAGAACCTCGCGGCTTAAGAATCTGCCACAGTGGCTTGGTGTGTTTGAAGCTGCAGAGTTGGTGAGACTTATTCACAGATGGTCACCAACCTCCGATATGAGTGGCAACAAGAAGAAGAATATTATGGATAAAGCAAACTAGGTTACAAAGTTGTTCAAATTTGTAAACAAAATACCTTTTAAAAATCGAACACTACTAATTGAACGATTGTATTAAGTAAATAATTGGTTCTTTTTTTGAATCCTTGGAATACAGGGCAAGAATCCATAAATATTTGGAACGTTGTGTTTAAAATTTAAAACAAAAAGTATTCCATAGAGAACCGATGTACTTTTTCATTAGGTGTTGAATCCCCATATTACCAGTTAATTATAAAAAAAAATGAACGTTGTTGTTTTTTTTAACCCTTCGTAACGAAATAGGGGCTTTGTGTTGAGGGATAAAAAATACGTAATTACAATATGAGGAGGAGCGTATTTAAAAAGTCGGTAATCTCATTAATAACATAAAATATGATAGAAATGTCACATTTCGAAATGAAAAGGATCCATTCTTGATACAGGGTAGGTAGTCCCAATGATTATCGGATTTTATTTTATTTTAAATACAAGATCCACGAACTAGATGATACAGACCTTCAAATATTTTAAAGACACCCTATTTTTTATTTTGTATATTATAAAAATTTATCATCGAAATAAAAAGAATCAATAGATTTTTAAGTGTTTACCGTAGACTTGGAGTTTTTCATAATATCTCCCAATAAATTTTGGAGTGGACCGAGATTGATACCCTTAGGTAGCCCATATTTCTGTTCCCTTGAAATGCAAAATAGTGTTTTTTTTTTAGTTTATTATATATTGAATTGTAATAATATTAATGATTTTTTTTAATGAATCTGTGCTCACTCAAAATGAACACAAATACACTCCTTGACTCTTTCACAGTAAGCTACTTAAAGCTTGTGTCGTGAAAGAGGAAGATGGTCGGCACCTGGGATCGAACCCACGACCTCCGAACGAAACAGTACGAAAGCCGGCGTCGTAGTCGCTAGACTGCCAACCACTTCTTCTAATTATAAGCAATGAAAATCATTATGGAGATGGACTTTGCTGGGACATGTGTTAAGGTTGCCGAATAACAGTTGGCAAAGTAGAGCGCGCTTCTTCCACCCATCAGGATCCCGAAGACGAGGAAGATCCTGTCACACCGTGTTCCTTCAAAGCAGAGCTCAGGTTTCCTGTTAAGAACGCATAGGAAAAAATTTGTTTCCTATGGCAACATATTCGTTTTAAAAGAGGAACCAGAACCGCTATTCTCGTTCTTTTTTTCCTTAATTAAGGACAGTCTTAAGGATATTATCCCTACGTAAGGATAATTGCTATTCTCGTTCTAAACCTTTTGACAGATGCCATCCTTCCGCTAGGGATAGTATCCTTTAGAGTGTCCTTTACTAGCGCCGCCATTTTAGCCCGCCTTAACTAGTAAGGATAGCATCTTTCAATATAAAATCGATAAAAATAAGTGTTTTTATAAAATATAGTATGCGATATTTATTTTTATCTATCACTTTTTTTGTTTTTTTTTTGTATCGATATCAGCTTTGCGTCGAAAAGCAAGCAAGCAAGCGAGCAAGCAAGCAAGCAAGCGAGCAAGCAAGCAAGCAAGCAAGCGAGCAAGCAAGCAAGCGAGCGAGCAAGCAAGCACGCGAGCGAGCAAGCAAGCAAGCGAGCGAGCAAGCAAGCGAGCGAGCAAGCAAGCGAGCGAGCAAGCAAGCAAGCGAGCAAGCAAGCGAGCAAGCAAGCGAGCAAGCAAGCGAGCAAGCAAACAAGCGAGCGAGCAAGCAAGCAAGCGAGCGAGCAAGCAAGCGAGCAAGCAAGCAAGCAAGCGAGCGAGCAAGCGAGCGAGCGAGCAAGCAAGCGATCGGGCAAGCAAGCGAGCGAGCAAGCGAGCAAGCAAGCGAGCAAGCGAGCAAGCAAGCGAGCAAGCAAGCGAGCAAGCAAGCGAGCAAGCAAGCGAGCAAGCAAGCAAGCGAACAAGCAAGCGAGCGAGCAAGCAAGCAAGCAAGCAAGCGAGCAAGCAAGCGAGCGAGCAAGCAAGCGAGCGAGCAAGCAAGCAATCGAGCGAGCAAGCAAGCAAGCGAGCGAGCAAGCAAGCAAGCGAGCAAGCAAGCAAGCGAGCAAGCAAGCAAGCGAGCAAGCAAGCGAGCAAGCAAGCAAGCGAGCAAGCAAGCAAGCAAGCGAGCGAGCAAGCGAGCGAGCGAGCGAGCAAGCAAGCAAGCGAGCGAGCGAGCAAGCAAGCAAGCAAGCGAGCTAGCAAGCTAGCAAGCAAGCAAGCAAGCTAGCTAGCTAGCAAGCAAGCAAGCAAGCAAGCTAGCTAGCAAGCAAGCAAGCAAGCTAGCTAGCAAGCAAGCAAGCAAGCTAGCAAGCAAGCAAGCTAGCTAGCTAGCAAGCAAGCTAGCTAGCAAGCAAGCAAGCTAGCTATCTAGCAAGCAAGCTAGCAAGCAAGCAAGCAAGCTAGCTAGCTAGCAAGCAAGCAAGCAAGCTAGCTAGCAAGCAAGCAAGCTAGCAAGCAAGCAAGCTAGCTAGCTAGCAAGCAAGCTAGCTAGCAAGCAAGCAAGCAAGCAAGCTAGCTATCTAGCAAGCAAGCTAGCAAGCAAGCAAGCAAGCTAGCTAGCTAGCAAGCAAGCTAGCTAGCAAGCAAGCTAGCTAGCAAGCAAGCAAGCAAGCAAAATCTGACACACTCCGTTCAGTTGATGTCAATTTTCATGGTTAAATTGCGGCGTTGCCGTTTATTTTTATCCTTCGTAAAGGATATATCCTTGGAGTGAATTGTAAAGACAATCCTTATCAACAAAAGATCGAGAATACCGATTTATTTAGAGATGTCCTTCGCAAGGGATACTATCCTTTCAAAAGGTATCCTTTACTAGAGACGGTAAAAGAACGAGAATAGCGGTTCTGGTTCGATAACTTGAATTTTAACCAGGGGTTGGCCTGTCTAAGATTGGACGACACCCTAAGTTATAATAAAAATGCCTCAGGCAATGACTACCAACGAACTAACGTCTTAAGGACATGAGTTGACTTATTCAATGGAAGTCAAATCAGAAGTGAAGGATATAGAATGGATTTTTACCTATTCCTCTTTTTTACCCATTGAAATGGTCCGATGCTAGATTCTAATGAATCTCATTGAGGTTCTCGATAGCCTAGTCGTTAAGAAGCCGATTTTTGATCAATAGGTCCCGGTTCGATTCACTTATTATCGTTATTTCACTTGAAATTCGTACCCGGGGTTAAAATTCTCTCTCAGATTGGACGGGTCGGTTGACTGATAGAGTACCTATTCTTCAAGCTTCATGATTCATTGTTGTGGCATTTATTTATTCTATTCCTTCTGTTCACCCTTTTTTATTGGTATCAAAAGAGTAAATAAGTCAATTCGATTATCTTTGACACTAAAGAAAACAAATCAATTTATTCTGAGAAACAAGACCCATTGAAGGATCATCTTCAGTCAAAATCTGCCCATTGTCACGGGACCATTGCAACAACACTCGAGGCGTGATATTAATTCTAACCAAACAAGGGAACAATACCGATTATTATTTTTGAAACCACCAAGATATTAATACAATCTCCAACCAAATATATAGGTATAAATATTATTCTTATTATATCCGTAATTCTGTTTACCCCTGGGATATTTCTGGAATTGTTATTAAAATTAGTTAAAAAAAAACTGGACAAAAAAACACCACCCCCGACCGGTTATGTGAGGGATGGTAAGAACAAAAAAAAAGGTGTTACCAAAATAGTAGAACAAAACAAATCAATAGTTTAATAAATTTATGTACAAAGATATTTAAAATGGTCGCTGCATTTTGTTGATTTTTCAACGAATTACCTAATAATTACTGATCAGACATTATGGAATACCAAACCTAATAATAAATATTACTCGATTGCTGATTTGAAGAAAAATATGATGAAAAAAATTAGAACGAATGAAGAGGGGGACTTATCTCGAAAGATGTCTGCCAGCTAACCCTTTTACTGTATAACCAGCGTGATTAAAAAATAGTATAATTTGTTATATGTACGTATATACTTAAATATTGTAAATTAATTAAAATAAAGTAATGACCTAGTATACTAGTATAAGTTTTCGATGATCGAATATCGAAACGATCATCGAAAGAGTTTCGAAAAATTTCCATACAAAAATGATCGAATGATTCGATCGTTTGATTTTCGAACACTATTTGCTTTCGATTAAACTCGTACTAGCCCCACAGTTTCCACACGATCGCTTCTGGTGTTTGAGTATATAAAATAGTAGTATGAATTGACAATATAGACAAACATTCGATTTTTGAATTTCAATACACGTTTGACGTCATTATGTAATTAATTTAACATTGCACAAATGCTAATTCGATATTTATATCAAAGAGATAATAACGTCTAGTGGTCTATGTGGTCTGTTCCACGAGTTAGCAAATAAAATTTTATTTTTTTGGTCCAAACCTGTATGAGAAGATGGAGAGGCGCCGATACAGCCGGGGCACCGTTGGGGGCCGACTTGCTCTTCCCGCTGCTCCTAAACCAGGGCATTTCTGGGAATTACCACGGGAACACTACACAACAAAGTTACACCACTGCACACACGTCATTCATTCATTGACACTATTTCTTATTATTTTTTTTACACTATATTCATTTGTTTTCTTTTTATCATTATTTTACGATTTTGGGAGAACACAGTTTTTCAATTATATTGTATCTTTTATTATATCCTTTTTTCACTACCTATAGTTTCGTTTGTTATTATTATCTTTTATTTTTAATTCTTATCTTTTAGTTTGTTTATTTTTTTTCTATTTAATTATTTTATTCACCTGTGTATTATTTTTCACCTGTCATTTTTACACAAAATCAATTAATATAGGTATTTTATTTTGAATGCCAACATTTACAATGTTTATTTTCCTAATAAATGATTGATTGTTAGAATTTTGAATAAATATTTTGGATTAGTTTCGTATTGATAAGATACCATAAACATATACATAAATGAGAGAACACAAAAGAATTTGGCGTGTCCATAGAAAATAAAACTCACAGGATTAAAAAAAAATCATATTTTTAGCTCTTCAGAAGATGCCTTGCATACTAAACTACACTAGACCCCTTAAAAAACAAGTTTTGTCTTTATAGGGAGAGAACTAAAATCTTCCAATATCCAATTTAGATTTCATGGGATTATTTAATTATTAGTGTCATGAATTTAGGTCATCCCATGTTTCAGCTAATAAGAAAATTAGCAACGTTAAACTGGTTTAAGTAAATTATCCCTTATCATTGGTGTATGTATGTAAATTTTAAATTAGGTGAAAATTTACTGGCTTTTGACATTTGCCTTGAGTGATAATTTAGTGATTTTTGATATTGGTTTGCTTGTAAAATCAGTGACTCGTAATAATGCGCCATGTGACCAATTACAATTCAATTTTAGTGGCATTTGTCATTTGCGTTGTATGAAAATTTTGTGACTTTTATCATTCGAGTTACTAATGAGCGGACAATTTTTCGTACAAAAAAAGGTTCAATATTTGAACAACCCCAAAATATAGAATCTTTACAAATTAAAGAACACCATAAGTTAAAGGGACAGATGCTTGGCATGATCATTCGTGATAAAATACGAAACGAAGAGATTAGACGCCGAATGAAGTTATTGATAATATTATGGATCATGTGCGTTTACTTACTTAAAAAAGGGGATAAACCTAAAACAGGGTGGTAACAGGTGGTCACAAAAATAGAAGTGAGAAATCTTCAAGGTTAGTTGAGGAAAGTGGTAGAAGACCAGGCTCCTAGATGGCAGGAATTAGAGTAGTCGAAGAACGGTATGCGCTCAAGTGGTCATCGATGGGCCAATCGCCTAGTTGACATTTGGAATATGAGGGAAGACGAATTCTAGTATTGTGCAGAATCTAACATAGAAGAAAAATACCATGATTATATGGGGGAATATTATATCATTTTATGTATAGTTCAAAGGATTATAACATAGTGCTGTTAGATACTTGTGAATAGAAACGTAACGATCCGCTTTCAGTGCTGTATTATGACATAACAAAAAAATAACATATTACTACAATTATATGGGTATATCTTGACCAGATATACAATAATTGGTCTACTACAGAGTTCTATAATCAGCGGTTTGCAATTATTAAAATAAAAAAAATAAAAATATGTTTATACAAAATGATCGAGACGTAAAAATAATAAGCGGGTATCGGACAGAGATGCATGCGGACTTTAGAAAAACTTAATATTTCAGGAAGGTTATTCATGAAACATTCTGCATACGATCTACTTATTGGCGATCTCATTAAAATCTTAGCCCATTTCAACACCATTTTATTTTAATAAACTTCAACTAAATCCATGTAGGTTGTGAATTGTTTCGTGATTCTGCACATGCTTTAAAAAATAGCTCATCCTTCAAAAATTGCTTGTTTAAAAACATTCTTAAATATTAACATTAATCCAACGAATTAAAAAGAAATTGCATTCTATTTTATGCCAGGTTTACATATTAGCCAAAAGTGATTCTCTTAAAAAAAATGGTGTAAACATGGGCTGAAATTTGAATTAGATCGCAGCTAGATCGTTTTTAGAACATTTAATGAATAACTAGTTTCGGTCACTATTATAAGAACAAAGCAATTCTTCAAACAGCCAACTTGTTGGTTGCTCTTAAAGGTGCATTCTTACATGAAACTAAATAAAAACGACTGATCATTAAAGACCAGGTATAATTGAAATGGTGCTCGGCTTCTATAAGAATTTTGAAAACCCACCTGTGTTCGGTATATGTGAAGCATGACTGAAGAATTGAGCTTGAGAAGATCTTCTGGGAACAAGCCATGGCAAATTAGAGGTTTTTTATAGGCTTTCTTTAAATCCAAGGAAGTAAAGATATTCCTGACTACAGTTTAATAAGCCATTGAAGACGCTCAAGCAAGAGAAAAAAATCAACGTTGAAGACACTCGAGGGATTACGAAAAAAATGTTGTTAGTAAACCAAAGTTGACCAGCCCTGTTGTACTATGAAGGATAATTATTCGCTCTAGTGAATTTTCTATCGCATACTGGCATGCTGGCTTATATTTTTATTACTTATCTATTTATTTTTCTACGAAGGGACATTAATTCGTAGACGAGTATATATCACTAATGGTAAAAAATATTCAACTTTTAATTTTATAAATAATACCATGTTTTGTTAGAATCAATTTTGTTTGTTTCAACTGCACTCACAATATTAACACAAAGAAATAGAATGAAAATTAAATGAAAGAATTGATGAAAGTGAGAAAAATTACCAAATTTATAACAAAACGAAAAAAAACTAAATTCATAAATAGAGCTGATTTTTCTACTTTCAAGGATATCATTATTCATTGGCCAACATAGTAATAAGTTAAAGAAATATTCTTCCCGAATTAATACTATTTTTTACTCATCACGCAGTTTCCCGAAAGGGATAGGCAGAGACAACACACCTCCACTCATTTCTATCCAAGCATACTTCTTTCGCTTCTTCAAACGATACACCATTTCTTAAACAACCTCTCCTTCCTTTCAGTCTTGTATTTTTTTTTTGTCATTCTGTTTGTGTCCATTCATTCCACATGCTCAAACCATCTCAACTTATTGAATTTCATCTCTGTCACAATACTGACTTCCATGCCACATTGCTTGCTAATATTATCATTATTTTCCATATCCCACATAATATTCGTAGAGCTCTATTTATAATCACCACTATTTCAATCCTCATATTATTCTAAGCCTCCTTTAAAGTGCAACTAAAGAGTCTTTATACAAGTTAATCCTATAGGCATTGCTTTACCCCTATTTCGTGCAAAGATATTATATTAACTTTTCAGTAGGTACAGTTTCAGAATAACAGCACTTGTACATCACAATAATCAAAAACAAACGTTTAGACAAATTGTAATTCAATGGGAAAGTTTGGCAAAATTAACTCCAAGTTATTTGACTTTAGAATTTGGTTGAAAGCCGTAGAGAGAACGTTTCTCGAAATTACAATGAGGGCGCGAGATAAGGTAGGTAAGGAACTTCGAAATAATAAGGAGTTACGGCGGCTAAGTGAAATTAAAATCAGAAAGCGGTTGCCACCTCAAAGATCTCCTGGGATCCTTGTAATTAAAACATTCTGTGAAAGATGGCGAAAGAAGCAACAACAGCGTAAAGAATTTTAATTATTATTCGGCCCTGAAAAATAAAGCGTAGGTATGTAATGGAAAAATGATATAATTAATGGTAAGACTTCACTTCTACAGTTTTTTAAAGATTCGGGTGAAAATTCGAATTGTAAATTACCTTTATGTTATCAAACCAACCCCTTTGGCAAGCGTATCAATTTCAAACAAAAAAATAGGAATGACAACACAGAAAGAAATAAGATAGGAGAGATTGTATGAGAAATGGTATGACAGGTGGAAGAAGTGTGCTTGGATGGAAAAGAGTAGAGGTCCTTTCTCTCTGCCTACCCCTTACGGGACACGACGTGATAAATAAGAAAATTAATGGGTTTTCAATTGAAAGGCGTAGGTAAGTAGACGGTGGCACTAAATGAGACGGTTTCTAAAATTAAGCGGTCCTATCCAATCAGAGGCAAGAAATCAACCCCTATATAGTGATAAAAAATTGAACAAAATATTCTGACCGAAATGGGAATCGAGCCCGGTATGTCTTACTTATATGTTGGCGCCAAGACAACATAATATTATAGGCTCCTGAGTTTTTATAAATTTGGCATGTTTTTCATTTCACCACTCAAATTCCAAACATTCAAATCCTTGCTTTTCTTAATTTTCAGGAAAACTTTCGAAAAAAAGTACCTAATTAGTGATTTTTAATTAAAGTAGGTACCTATAAGGTATCTACTCCTTTCTGTCTTTCAAAAAGATAGTTTAAATTTACTTATTCTTTTATTTAACATTCAAAAACAGATCTTAATTTAATGCATAAAAAACACGTCAAACTGCAAAAATTTATTGATGTCGCATAAAAATTTGCGAATGCGTATTATTAATCCGTTTAAGGAGCTTTTAATCACTGGTTACTCCAAATTTTGTAGTAAAATCGTGTGTGCACTATATTAATTAGGTAGGTATATCTGAACGACTCCCGGAACAGTCAAAACTTTATTTGAATTAAGGTTATTTTAGAGATAGGTATAAAATATTTAAAAGTTTAATTATTGAAAACAAATAAACAAATTTAAATGTGGCAAACAAATACGAACTTGAATATTAATTATGAAATTAAAATCAACCACAAATTAGCTTTTTTTATTCACATTCATTACATATTAACTTTTAATTGTGAATAAACACTATTATTTTATGAAAACAAAATACATTTTCGAAGAGTAATTAAATTCGTATCGAGTGTTGAGTTTTATACGTCGAAATTCGACAGACTCCCGCCGCATTCAAAGGTCTATTCGATACTGAGAGCTTATGGTTTACGAACCTAGTGTGTACATCGTACTCTGTGATATTTTGTACCTACTACAAAATTATCGTAGAGTCCCTTATGTACTGGAAGGAGAGCTAACTACAAGAGAATTTTTGTAATATGTCCGTCTCCTTTCTTTATGAGTGGTGCCGTCTCGCTCTGACCTACGTTTGAGCGTGTATATATACATCTTCAACCCTCACCTACTACAACCGTCTCGACTTGACTGTGATAATAATTTATACATATAAAATAATAATGCGAAGACTAACACATATGAGCGCAAAGGGATGTGTGTTTCAAAAAATGTAAAATTACGAAGTGTAAGTGTATCATAAAACTTCTAGGCTCCGGTCAATGTGATAAAATGGTTGCGTTTTGAATGAGCTGGATGAAATTTTAGGAAATGAGAGCAAGCTCTTATTTATAACGTGAAAATAATACGAAATAAAAAAGATGTTAATATAAAATAATTGTGATTAAAATTCAAATTTAATTTGTTTCTTGTATTTATTTATTACTTTTGATTTGGACATGGTGAGGGAGGAAGTAAGGGCGTCGCCAAGGGGGGAGCGAGGGGAGAGCTCTTGACTATACCTAAAATTCATATTATTCTCATCCTCCATAACATAGGGTACACGGAGATTAGCTTATGAATGGGTTAAATTGCTCCCCCTGGGCCTTGGGCTGGCGATGCCCTTGGGAGGAGGTCATAAACATTGCGCAAAATCGAGCGCGATGGAGAGCTCTTGTTGCCTTCCCATGCTCCTGAGTGGGTTGTAAAAGAGAGTATTGATTGATTGATTATTGCTTCAAACTATGATCGCTCACAATCTGACTTCCGGAGATCGAAGCCATTGGATTGCATCATCCGTCAGTGCGTGCAAGTCCTGCAGTTCCTCATTAAATGTGTTCATGAGGCACTCGTTTATCAGAATATTTTTTTTATTATAAAAATGAATCTGTGTTCACTCAAAGTGAACACAAATAAACTCTTTGGCTCTTTCACAGTAAGCTACTTAAAGCTTGTGTCGTGAAAGAGGAAGATGATCGGCACCTGGGATTGAACCCACGACCTCCGCACGAAACAGTACGAAAGCCGGCGTCGTAGCCGCTAGTCTACCAACCATTTCATAATTTGTATGAAGAGAGGTTTTTAAAAATATATCTGATAACTGTATTTTAACAGTAACAAACAAACACACTCGCGCACTTACCTAAAAGAAACTGATGGATTCAAAAAAATTTAATGACCAACAGCTGTTAACAGCGGCCCTACAACTCCCAGCCACCACACATGTCTCTAAACTGTGGCTCGTGAGTCGAATCTCCATTATGGGACCCACATTATCGCGATCCAATAACTAGACACGTCGACAACTGCCGGGTTTTGAGACCCTGCATCAACCTTTTTATACCCCATAGACGTAATTTGAATTTCGAACATATCTATCGAACAAAATAGCGAGATATTTGAATTGAATTTGAAGTAGTCCATACTACGGACTATCAATAGAAAGATAGCACAATCTTCAGACTGGGCCTTGATTCCCAGTCGGGACAGATTGTTCATAATGCGCTTGAAACTTTTTGGAATGCTGTCACAGAGGACCAGCACATCGAAACCGTTTAGCAGTTAATATTTATTTTTGTACTAGCTTTCCGAGCAGACGTTGTCCTGTGATCCTAACTAAGAATATTGAATTCGAATTTGTATAATGATAAGCTTATTACCTTTTAACCAATGTAATTAATATCGATGCATCCGTTATTTTCCATCGCACCAACCGTCAAATAACTGACAGTTCCTGTCAAACTATTCAATTTTTCAATTTGGAATGAAAATTATATTGATAATACATAGAGTTTTCTTTGACTTTCTAATTATCCACGCAAGTTTCCTATTTTTTTTTCTATGAAAACACCTTCTAATAAAAGCCTACACGACAAAAAAATAATTAGCGAAATCAGTCCAGTCGTTTAGGCGTGATGCGAGACATCGGGAAATAGCTCTCCATTTTTATATAATAGGTTGAAGTTAGACCTAAATATATCGGTCATCAAGGGACTAAACTTTAATTAAATTAAAGTACCTATAAAAATAATTATCTACTTGCAATGATTCAACGGTAAATGACAAAAATTGGCATTAAAATAAGTCATTTTAGTCGTATAATTTAATAATTTTGACGAAAAAATTCATCTAAAATATTTTGAAAAAAAAAACATACCAAAATTGACTTTGACAAAAAAAACTTTTTAATTGGCTGAATCGCTTCATCGTTAATTAATGAAATACGTTCCAATGGTTGGCAGCTCCTAACGAACACTGTTGCTGCTTTGTTTTGGTTGAATGATATTAAAAGCCCTTATGAGCCCTCATGTAGTGACCGCATTTGAGCCCGTATCAGTTGCGCCACAAATAATGACGTGTATTTCTTTAGCACAGATTTTGATGACCGCCAGAGCCACAACATTTTATGTTCGCAAAGCAATGATTTCTAGATTTCTTTATTTTCAATCCTCTACCTCGGTCTTAATATTGATTCTGCTATTACTCTGTAGCTCTGATGCTGTGGGGTTGCCGGCTAAGAATAGCACCTCTGCTCTTTTTGCTGGTTTTCCGAGCATCCTGTAAGAGGCAGGAAATCGAAAAATCAGATCGGGACCGTGAGGTTGACCACCTCACGTCCTTAAACCTCAACCGGTCAGAAAAGGCACCATAAGCCTCGGACGCCTTCGAGCGCAATGGAGAGCTCTTGGTGCCTCCCTATGCCCCTAAGTGGGGTTTAGGCCTCCTGCATTGCGGGTTGGTTTGGGGGGGGGGGGTCTGCGGCGGGCTTGATTTGTGTGGGATCGGCTTTTTTGATTGATTGCTTCGATCGAACTAGAGGGTTGGTTTTGTGCGGGTTGGGTTTGCTGCGGATTTGTCTCCTCCGGGCTGGCTTGCGGTGTGCTGGGGGCCTTAAAGGGAGAATGTATGTATGTATTACTCTGTAGCAAATCTAATTATTTGGTCTTCCATCTGGTGGCTGTACTTTCTCTGCCTCTCGTTTCCTTTTAAGGCCACCATTTTTCAAGGGCGTATATCTCTTTCTGGTCAAAATACCTCAGCGATGGTCGATCATACGATCAAGCCGTCGCCAACGTAGTTTAACCCGTATTGCTTGATTGTGAGCTGTTTTCTGTACATTTTGCCAGCCGTGTTTGATTTTACGCTGACAGTTTATTTCGAGTGTATACGAACGCTTTCTATGTATATAAAAAAAACACGGAAATTAAGTTTTTTCCGTCCAATTATGTGCCCACTTCATATTTTGATCCATCGTATTATGAAATATTAAAAATCAGTATCTAACTTTTAAAATCAATAAATTTTGCAATAACAAAAAAACTAATTGTAACTCCAGACTTTACAATCTTTAGTTAGACAATAAATCATTAAAAATAAGGCAATAATCTATTTCGCATAATAACTCGAAATCATCAAAATCTGAAATAAAAATGTTGCCTCTTGGTTGTAAGCCCTCCCTCGCTTTGCCCGGCTACGAATTTGTTTACAAAATATTTGCAAGTGTCATGCGGCAAATACGATTTAATATGTCGGCGCAAGTCAATCAGGCGCATCTCTTGGCGTGAAGACAGAGAGTTAGAGAACCATCACATCACTCGGTCTGATAGTTTATTATTTGGAAACCATTATTTTTGATCAGTGAGCAACTAAATTAAAAAGCAACTCTCTTTAATAGACTTTAATTGAAGCGGACCAGTGCGTCAGTACCCACTCCGTACCAGTACTTACACTACTGCAGTCTGGAAGTAATAAAACATTCCTAATCGGTATTTTATACCACTTTACTAACTAAACAAAGATCGGACTGTCGATAAATGAATTCACTCATCGGGAAAAATCAAGGTAAGGTAAACTATGGATCAAACAAGAAAGTTGAAGACGAGATGCCAAAAATGGGACCCTTTACGCCTCGTTGGCATAGAATTACATCTTCTCAATTGCCTTTGTTGTGTTGAACCCGAGTGCCTCGTAAGGGGCATATGGGGGATCAAACAAAGATAAAGAAGATAATATAGAGGTCATTCGAAACTCGGGCTGATACCTGCAGACTCAGTGTGAGATGAGAACACTTCACTCCATTGCGGGTAAAACCCTAAGTAAGAAACAAGGTCAGAAACAGCACTATTACGGAGATATGCAATGTAGACGAAGTCATGAGATGGGGCATTAGCAGACAAAGACACTAGAGGGATCACGTCAATAGAATGGGATGAGATGACCGCATAGCCGAGGTGGTAGCAAATGGTATTCCACAAGACAGAAGACTGCCAGGCTAACCGCCCAAAGGGTGGAAGAAAGCTTTCAGTGTCAGCGGAAAACCGACATTTGAGATTATATCACAAAATCGAAAATTAGAAGAAAAAGAAGAAGATGTTTTAAATAAACGAATCTGTGCTTACTCTAAGTGTTTCGAGACTCTGGGACAAAACAGCACGCATTGGCCTTCAGAGCAACCATTATCACCACTGGTGACCTCGGGGCTGGGCTCCCGATACGTATCGGTATGGGAAGTGGCGTCTTCGACAACATGACCAAGATTTGGAAAGCGTCGGCGTTTGGTGTCGAGACGAAATGTAAACTGTTTGATGCGTGTGTGTTGCCCATTTTCCTGTATGGGTGTGAGTCCTGGCACCTGACTAAAGCCCAGGCACAAAAAGTATTTGCATTCTAACGAAGTGCCTCAGGAGAGTCTTGGGTATAAGATGGTACCACCGCATCACGAATGACGCTATAGGCTGGCGTAGCGGGCGAGGACCCGTTACCTCTACCATTGTGGAGAGGAGAAAGACTTGGCTGGGGCATGTGTTAGGGATGCCGAATGACAGTTGGCCGAGGAGAGCGCTTTTCTTTCTCTCATCGGGGTTCCAAAGACAAGGAAGACCCTCTCACACTGTGTTCCACTCCTTCGAAGCAGAGCTGAGGAATCAGGACATGGTGTGGGAGGAGGTCATAAACATTGCGCAATATCGAGCGCAACTGAGAGCTCTTGTTGCCTCCTTATGCCTCTAAGTGGAGCGTAAAGGGAGTATGGATTGGATTTGGACTCTTAAGTAAACATACAAATACGCTTTTTGACTCTTTAACAGTCTACTTATGTGTCGTAAAAGAGGAATGTGGTCGGCACCGATATTGAACTCACGACCTCCAGTAAGACAAGGAACGATAGCCGGCGTCGAAACCGCTAGACTACCAACTACTTCAATTGGTTAATTTGATTACCTTCGACATCTTTTAACGTATTCCACTAAACACGTCTTAAAGATTTAACAGCTTTTATTTATTTATTTTTTTTACTTATTTTGTATTTATTTTTTCTCTTCATCTTTTTTTATGTGAACTTCTTCCCAAATCACGAGATTAAACTAATTTTTGCTTTAAAATATCTTATATTCTTACCAAACGCAACCTTCCATTTCTCATCCATTCACAGAACTCCCTGTAGTGTACAATGATTATTCCTTGATTCAAACATAGCACGGTCGATTACCTCCATCTCTGTATTGTGGCCAACCATTCCAAATTGAGTTGTCTTTCATCCAATTGACACACTCGATTCGGTACAAAAGGACCGACTTTGCAAATTGCACGTCAAAAGTATGCCTTGGCGCGCAATTCCAAATATGTTTGTATGAATTGCGCACCAATGCATACTTTTGACTTTTTGATTAGAGTTTTCATCAATATATGACATTAATGTGTCATTCGCGTGACTTTATTCATAAACCTGTTCTGTATGTGTGTAGAATACTTAATCGGAATACTAAGCAGTTTGACCAAAAAATCTAATTTCTTATTGTTTGATAAATATTTCTCAGAATTTGCAACATTTAAACAATCAATAAATAAAAATTTTAAATAATATTATTCATACCTACGCACTTGCCTAACACAATCTATTTTAAGCATCAGTATAATAAACCCATTTTGAGTCGTTTTATTTAAAACTAGCTGACCCGCCCGTCGACCTATAGCCCAGAATAAAAAAAAATTACTCCAATGTTTCTTATATTTTAACCTTTTCCACTTGTTCTTGTTACTGCCCTCCGAGGAGTGGTATTGAACACATACTGCGCTTTAAAACTTCCCCAACATTAGTAGAACAAATCATCAAAGTTTTATTGAAATAGATACGTTCTGGTCTGGTCTTTAATATTTTGTAAATTTTGATTTTTGAGCCATTTGGATAATGAGAGAGCCATCGGAACACCTAAATAATAGTGTTCAGAAAAAAAACTGAAGGGGTAGACCTAGATCCGGCAGTGGATGACCTATGATGACTGAAGAAGAAGAAGACATATTTTTGTTACAACCAATAATATGAAATTGGGTTGTTATCTACTTGTCTTCTATATTGACATCTATTATATTCCATAGAAAACCCAATTGTATAAAAATATTTTCCATTTTTTTTCCATCGTTTTTGCTTAGTGTGTAGATATTGAGTGTCTGATAAAGGAGGAAAAAACTATTGATACGAATTTGTGGATCAAACGATTAACTTTTATTTCCTGATATGAGTAATAATAATGCCTACTAATAATCATATTTGTACTTGACTTCTTCTTCTTCCTCTTTTTCAGGAACTTGGTACCTGATGATCCTGAGATGAGATCCATCTCTCATTCCGTCTCCTGGACCGACGTACATCCTGATGGTCTGTAGGTACTTGACTGATTATCTTAAAAAACAGTAAGGAGCGTTTCCACTTTTCAAAGTACAAAGTATACGTGCGAGTGCGGGTGCCAAGTAACAAGTAGTTAAAAAGTGTGAAAAAACTCACGGAAACTATGTATGAATCGCTGAGCTTTCCGAGGTAGGGCCGCTATACACGTTTCCATACAAAGTTTTGTTACTTCACGCCGGAGTAAATGTCACAGAAGCAGATGATATGGGTGTTAACTGCGAGTGACTTAACACTCGTTTTCTTATCGTTTGGACTGGCAGAGAGGTCTTTGCGAAAGTGTTTGAGAAAGTCGCAGCAGATAAGGCAATAGAAGTAAAAGAAACAAGATTGTGTTTATTGTTTCAACTTATTGACCTTATCGACAATTTGGAAACAGCCCAGCCAGCGAAATATAACCACAATAAGGTCGTGTACTTACATTATATTGAGCTGAAATGTACAAAACTACGAAAAACAATACGTGATATGAAATATTCATTTTCTCTCGCCACAATCGTCAGCTTTGAGGCTGTGAGAGTAAGACAGTGGGACGGTGTGTGAGAGAAATGCGACTCAAAAGAGATAAGTATGTCCTTATTTATTCATCAGCTGTACATTCATCTGTACGTGTTTTTAAAACTTTGTTATGCACACAATCACTCGGAAAATTTGATTAAAATGTCGGTGTTATCTGCATAAAATTTTCTCCTAGGGGAAAATGGGAATACGATATTAATTTGGAGCAAAGAGCACATTGCACTGAGCACCATTATAAAGATACCAACGTAAACAAAACGGCAGTAATCCCACGAATTTGCTTCAAAGAAACGGAACACAGTTTGCAAATGTATTCTCTGATAGAAAATCAGTCTTATTGGCCAACTGTCATTCGTATTCCTGAACAGCAAAATGTCCCATTAAATAGTTTAAGTTTCTACTAATTAGTTTAAGGTAACCAAACATTGTGTTTAAGTTTAAGTTGAAATAGGCGTTAGATCCTGGTCACGGCACCATTTGTCACAGCCCTACCCCTTCCGAGAGTTTTAAACCTGAGCTGGCTAACTAGATCTAAGCTGAGTCTGTATATTAAAAAACATACTATTTGTACCGAAGAAATTTGCGATTAATTACTAATTAAGCACTAAATATCCTTCAGGTCGCTAGCTTAAGTTAATTGAAAGCGTGCACGACGCTTAAATAACGTGATGTGTCAATTTATTTATATTGAAATTGTGTACCAACCATAAATCGTCGAAGAAAATATTTATTAACGTAAAAGTGATCACATCAAACCAAAATGTGAGGGCCGACCCAGGATGACGTGGATCGAACACATCGATCCGTGCTCAAGGAAGGCCCTTATTCTCGTAGCGGTCTTAATACGCTCTTATCTTGATTGACAATCATAAAATGGCGGATTGGTATTCACAAACCAAGATATCTAGTAGATATCTTAAAAAGTCGTTATGTTTGAAATATCAGTATGAAAATGATCCAGTTCAAGGATTAGATTCCGATAGTTTTGTGAATACGACTGCTTGCGATCGTGTCTTAATCTTATCGTTAAGTGATTTTTAAAAGCGATTGATTACGAGAATAACCCTACTGGTCAGAAGGAAGAAAAATAGGAGAGGGTGTATGAGAAATGTTAATATGTCGGTGGAAGAAGCGAATGAAGTTTGATTGGATAGAAAAGAATGGAGGTCCGTTCTCTCTGCCTAACCCTTACGGGGCACGGCGTGAAAGGGTAAAAATATTTTTTTCTTCACCATATTTATTTTATTTTATTTCTATAAAATAAATTCAAAATACTTATATTAAGTAACGTAAAAAAATACACATTGAATTTTTTAAATCTGAATTCAGTAAAATAGATTCTTGAAATTTATAATTATTACCTATTAATTAATTCTGAAGTTCTGTTAGAGAAAATGTTGTGGTAAAACTTGGAAACAATAACAACCCTCGAGTTATCTAGGAGGGAAATCGGCAGAAGACTTAACGAAGGTCTGGCGTGGGCCCATGCTAAAAAGCAATTTGTTACAATTAAAGGTCAATGATTTAAGCTGGTATTAACACTGTAGATGAAACGGATAGCAGTTAGTTTAGTCTGATACCATATATTCGGCCAACACAGCCGCCGGATATCGGGTATTCGCCCCTCCGAATATCCGGCGGAACGTTGCCATGATTGGACTGAATATCTAATTTAACTTTCTGTATCCTGCAGAAGTAAGTGTGTATAGGGAAAGAGTTTTTTTCAGCTTTCTACCCGTTTTATCCACGACAGGGAGGACACAAGCTGCATGAACCCCCTCCCCCCCCCACTCTTGATGGGGTCTTGACGTCCGAGGACTTATCCTTGCGCTGTTGATGGGGTTTGAGAACGTATTAACCCCTTAATGCAGAAAAATTAGTAGTCATTCGCCATAATTTGATTTGATCTAAATGCTGTATGAGTAGGAATTATTCATTTCATATGTTGTATTATATTGTGACAACTGATAACTAAACATATATTTTAGAAATCCGGTAGTCGGCCGGATAGGCGCTAATTGCCGTTCGGCTGAATAGACCTGATACCGGATAGTTACCGCATCCTGTTTGATCTCTAATTGTTAATACCTTGTCCCTTCTGATAATGGGGAAGTTGATGACGGAAAAAAGTCAATAAGGTATTAAGGGACAACATAAGTAACTCACCATCCCCGTCCATGAGGGAGGAATGGAAAAACAATTAGAGGATTTTAGTGGATGAGCGTTCCTCTTTCGGGATTTAGTGGAATTAGTGAGATGGAATTATTCATGCTCGATTGTATTATAAAGGTGTCCCAGAAAATTCTAGTCTAGGAACAATGGCGTGCTACTATTACTTGCCGATGTGACAAATATTTAGGTACAAAGCCGAATCACTCATAAACGAGTGCAATGCTGAAAAAAAATGACTGTTAATTATTGTGGTCGGCGAGATTTTCTTTCTATAAATATATTTTTTTTCTGCGGTAATTTAAATCACCTGTGACCATGCAGGTTTCTATGTCACCTGTGACCATGCAGGTTTCTAAGTCACCTGTGACCATGCAGGACCTGTGCCTGCGAAACTAGTCAGGTTATTAAATGTGCGGAATAAAAAATATTGTTTTATTTAAATTACCTTATTTAAATAATTCCACCAAGAATGGACGTTCATTTCGTTAATATTACCTATATTTTTTCTGTTTCTTTTTTTTTATTTTGATTTGATTGCGCGGTATTCTGTTTTCGCCAAAATCCGAAAGGCGTACCTAAAATAGAGATAAGACACGACGAGATACTCCATGAAGGTCTCCTACATACATTCCATCCTTCAGCAGATGACTGAGGAGACAAACTCCCGTAAACGTCCACGCCAAGAGAACCTGCAGGATATTTATTATCTAGAAATACTCTATTCCTCCTACGCAGAAGTTAAAAAGACTGTTTTGGATAGATAGAAATGAATAAGAAAGTATTTGATGTTGATCTCCCTTATTCAGAAAATATCAAAAGTGCTTCAGCACGCCACGCCCCTTTAATCCCGAAATCATGTCAATGGTTTACATTAATATTCTTTTATTCGAGTTATTAAAAAAATATTTCATTGTTTTTTTTTTACTATATTCAAAAATGCGGTGAATTTTTAAAACAAACTTCACGAATCTATTTGAATAAATTATATTTTTGACAGTTTAAACTTAAAATAATTAATTATGGTAAGCAGACAAGACGAGAAACTATCGAACAACTTTGCAGACATTGAAACAATATTAATTTTTCAAAACTGAAAAGTACCTACTATTTTTTTTCTCAATTTATCTTAGTGTTCAAGTCTTATATAAGGTAAATTATTGTGAAAAAAGTACATGTATTAAAATTTATGGGTATCGTATGCCATAATCAAATTGAGAAATTTGAAACTTTTATGCCGTAAACTAGATTTTCCAGTAAACGATCCCTTCGAAGGTGAATAAGGGAGATTTTATAGCTCTTTAAAAACCTAGTGGTTTCACCATAAGGTGATGAAAAATAAATAGAATACCAACGACTTTTTTAGGTACAGTTTATACCAAACGAACTAAGACCCAGAGCTTGAAAATAGAGTATATTTTCCTAATCGTTATTAATATTGTCACCTAGAAAAGCATAACCAGAAAGAACTGTCATCGCCTGCTAATAAGTTGTTTTTTCCATGTTGTCTAGTATCAACGATTAGGAAAATATGCTCTATTTTCAAGCGCTGGGTGTTTTTTCGTTTAGTGCACCTTTAAATGTGTCAATTATTTAAATTCTTTACAATTCTAATCGTCGAAATAGTTAATTTTATAACATAGGATAGCGGTTAGAAAATACGCAAAGTTAATCAAATCTTATATATAAAAATGGAGAGCTATTTCCCGATGTCATCGCATCACGCCTAAACGGCTGGACCGATTTCGCTAATTCTTTTTTTGTCGTGTAGGCTTTTATCAGGAAAATGTCCGTTTAGAAGAAATAAATTAAGAAAAACGCATGGAAAATTAGAAAATTAAAGAAAACTCTACGTAGACAACCTTATTAGTACTATTTACCTTATAATTTTTATTCCAATTTTGAAATTTTGACAGAAATTGTCAATTGGTGCGATTGACAGAATGCGGATGGAATATACATGGTTTAAAACAGGCGCATCGTTCGGAATCACATTAGTCAAATGATAATTAATTCATCACCATACAAATTCGAATTCAATATTCATATTTAGGAACACAGGACAACGTCTGTTGGGAAAGCTAGTTGAGTGTAAATTCAATGAATTTATAGTTTTAGTTAACTTTCTATCGGTTAACTTTCATGATTTTCTATAGGTACGAATCTCATTTAACAACAATCATACTTGCTACTAATTTTTCCTCTCATTTTATATTTCTTATAAAGTATGACGTACTGTTAAGAATGTTTTTTTTTGCATTCCACGTGAGGTTGGAATCCTGTCTCGGTTTGGACAATTCCGGTTGACTGTTGGAAAATACCGTAAGGCATAATATTCCTATCATTATCCGGAAAGTGTTATAAACGTAACAAAATCGCAACTTAGCTTTTCAGAAATTTGATGACTGACATGAACAACAGAATTGACAATAATCTTCCTTATTGTGATGTATTCCAAACACATGTCATATCACAATGTGAAATATAATGTCTACACCTAAATGTGAAATAGTGTAAGTAATCTAGATATTAATACGTGAAGGAAAAACTTAGTGACCATTTTTAAGAAAATTGCCCGGACGGAGAAGTATAACATAATTTCGCACACTTATAGTTTATATAGAGTAGGAGTGGCGAATGCTAATATTTTTTTTTAATTATGCATAAAAATAGATTCTTCTTCTTTGAGTCACAATCCTAGGAATGATCTGCACCAAGCATTCTGACTCTTCTTCTCCACTCCTCCCTGTCACTGGCCAACCTTTTCATTTCTTGGAAGGTGCTGCAGCGCATGTCTCAAATAGATTAAAAATAGATTAAATCAATAAAAAAGCATTACAAACACTACTGTATTATGTACATATTTTTGATACTCACACAATGTATTTGACATTGACAAAGACGCATATTATATTATTTTGTTTATCTGTAGTCAAATTGAGAATAGATCAATATTGATTGTCTTTAATTTTTTTTTACCCATCTCGCCGTTTCCCAAAGGGGGTAGGCAGAGAGTACGGACTTCCATTCTTTCCTATCCAAACAAACCTCTTTCGCTTCCTCCAAACGCATAACATTCCGCATACATGCTCTTCTATTCCTTTTGCTCCCGACTTGGCCCTCCTCTAAGACGGTACCGATTTGGTCGGACCATGTCATTCGAGGTCGGCCTCGTCTGCGTGCACCTATTCTTTCAGATTTATATATCCTTTTAGTCATTCTCTCCTCGTTCATTCTCTCTGCATGCCCAAAACCACCTTAATTTAGAGAGAATGAAAGAGAGAATTTCTTAATAATAATCTCTGTCCCTAATGATAATAGAAAAACCTTTGTATATATCAACAATTGTTTATGAAAGAAAATTTTGAAATAGCGCTCACTCAGTCTTTGGAATTGGAAATTTAATAATGTTCAAACTTATAATTTATATAAGCTATTGTCGAATTTCAAGCACTGGTCGACCACTAGTATTATTCAATTATGTTATGTCATAGGCACACTTACCTGGAACTTCCAAAACTTTTGTGAAAGGACTCGCCAGCAGCTATAAACAATACATGTTCGCTTGACAAGGTCCTTTTCCAAGCGGATTGCTGACAAAAATTCACAACTGCCAAAACATTTATTTTTTAGGAAACCATAAACAAGTTTAAATGTGTTTATATTTTTTACGTTAATGATTTCGTCTATAAGCCATCGTCAGATCATACTACTTTTTCTTCTCTTCTTTTTTTTCTTTCCAACCCTTGCATCCACCCCTAATCTAATTTTAGAGGGGTAGTTGGACAATGCACAGTCACAGAAAACGACACCGCGCTGTCCTGGAGTTGTTATAGGTTTGCTTCAGGATTTTCTTTCTGTAACCATTATAGGGATTTATTCTCATTAATATGGTTCAGTTGTACCCCATATATACCTAGACCTGTACATACCGACCTTGGTAGCCTAGTTGCAAAGGCTCCGAATTCAGATCAAGACGTCCCGGGTTCTATTCCCGGTCGGGTCAGACATTTTCAATGTGTTTTTTCACTTGAAATTTCTACTCGGGGACGGAATCCTGTCTCAGATTGGACGGGACCGGTTGACTGGTAGAGAATGCTTCAAGCTTTAAGTTCCGCCGGCTATACTGAAACCTATGTAAGTATAGAAGAATGCTATTTATTTATAGGAAACCCCTACCCCAATCGATTCATTCAAAGTGAACACAGATACACCCTTTGACTCTTTCACAGTAAGCTAATTAAAGCTTGTGACGTGAAAAAGGAAAATGATCGGCACCTGGGATCGAACCCAAGACCTCCAGTACGAAAGCCAGCGTCTTAACCACTTCAAAACCATTGAAAAAAATGAGCATACATTCTAAACAAAACTGAAATAGATACTTTTTTATTATATCTCCAGTATTTAGTGTTTCTGTAAGACCTACATAATAATAATTTAACGTATAATATCAAACTATTTACATTATTTACTATTCATTACTAAAGTTAGAGAAACACTGATATGTGCTTAAACTCACTACCGAGAACTCACTACATTAATTAATGTTTCCACTATACAACTTGTTTCCAAACTTTTCCACAGTCCCAACACCAGAAACAAACTATTCATCCAAAACATTATAATTATGTACAAAACACACATTCTCAAATTAGTATACCTACGCTGAGATAACAAATTGCTGAAGAGTTTTTATCTTTTTGTTTTCTTTCCCTAACCGTTCCATCGAAGGAACACACTGAAGCAACAATTAAGTATATTGCTACATAAATAAATTTGTAAGTCAACTTGTAAAAAATACATGACAGCAGTCGCAGTCTTTAAATTTGGTTGCTCTCTTGTTCTCAATTATTTCCAACTTATATCTCTATATTTCATTTATAATTATTAAATATCTACTTGTTATATAGGTACATGGGATTTTTTGAAATGTTGAACATGTCGGGAATTCTCATGATTAGGAGTTTCGGAGACTTAAACATTCCCACCTAATGGCGAACGTTGTTAACGTAAAGTGATCACGCTAAGCCAGCTTTCGAAATAACACTAGAAGACGGTCGTAAGGCCGTAGTGGTTTGTTCCATTTAAAAATCGAACATCAGTAATGAATTTTTAGAGTTATTAGTTGTTACATATTCGTCAACTTATAAAAGTTTGTGAAAAAATATAGACCTTAGTCGATTTTTTACTGCTGGTGGAACTAAACACTTAAGGCAATTTCTACCAACAAATCAACCAGTCACGCACAATATGTTTTATATCTATAAAAAGTCATCTATAAAAATTCTGATCCCACCAGGAATCGATTTGCGTTCTTTAATTAGAAAATTGATCCTATAATACAAGACGATAGAGGTATTATCTATATAATGCAAATCAGCAAAACAAAAGATCTATGGATGTGAAACGTGAATATGGACGAAATAAGAACAATGAAGTATAAATTCAGTAGAGATGAGAGCTCTACGAAAAAATATGTGAAAGGACTCTGTGGGATATGGAAAGGAATTAGAATAATAGGAAGTGGTGTGACAAAGATGAATCTCAATTAGTTAAGATGGTTTGCTTATGTCGAACGAAATAATGGATGCAAATAGAATGACAAAGAAAATTTACAAGGCTGAAAGAAAGGTGTAATAAATCGTGGCCGACCGAACATTACGTGGACTGAACACAACAAGTCCATCATCTAGGAAGGCCAGGTCAAAAGTAAGAAAAAGAGGAGAAAATGTTTGTCGGTGGAAGAAGTTAAAGAAGTGTGCGTGGTTATAAAAGAGTGGATGTTCGTTCTTTCTGCATAATCCTTAAGGGACACAGCGTGATGGGTAAAAATAAACAGTGTTGTCAATCAATACCATTAGTTATTCGCGAAAAATATTGACCCGAGCTATCAATGCTTCTTTCTCTAAAAATGGCATAGTTTTGCACCTATAATTTGATCAATTAAATGTAAACACACGTAGAGATTGATCATGACCTGATAATATGACTCTTGACCAACTGCGAGATGATATCCAACATTAAATAAGCAGATGACGCTGTTATCTACGCATATGTATTGTCTCGATCATCTTCAAGAACTCCTGCATATTATGATATCAATGTTTCTGGAGAGGATTTGGGTCTCTCAATGAACGTTGGAAAAACAAAATGGATATACTTTGGCAGGTTGAATTACTCTGGACCATATCTGATGCTTAAGGGTAAATGTGTTGAGAGAGTGGATCGTTTTAAATACCTTGGCAGCATAATTACATCTTCTCTGGACCCGGATAAACACAGGTTAAATGCAGGATTGAGTGTGCTAGAAATGCGTTCAACAAGATGAGGTCATTCTTATTTAACGTCTGGTCAATATACAGCTCCAAAAAGTGGACACTAAAGGTCAACACAATGAAGAGAATAGAAGCCTTCGAAATGTGGATACTCGGAGGTCCTACGCAGAGCCGTAGTTGACTGCGAGTTACTCATTTCTGGGTCATGTGCTGAGGGGTGATAAATACACCTTACTCCAACTTATTATGAAGGGAAAATAGAGGGGAGCAGAGGGGTTGGGAGAAAGCAGATGTCTTGGCTGCGAAATGTTCGAGACTGGACCGGAATATAAAGCGTGGAGGATTTATTCCGGATAGCGCAAGACAGAAAAGCTTTCGCCGAAGTGAACGCCAACGTCAGGGTGACCTAATACGGCACAGGAAGATAAGACGGCAGATGACTCTTGATTTATTTATATGAATTGAAAGTCAATGGTTCTTGGTCACATTCTTCTTTCATACACAAGCTCTATTGATATATGAAAGAATGTCGGCAGTGTATTTGTGTTCACTTTGAATGAACTCATTAGAATGGAACATTGCACCAGTATGTAGATTAATGATTGTTTCAAAGTATCGAGGTCTGCATGTCTGTGATAACCTCATGCTTCGATTTGCTCCTTGTAATGAATGAACTGTGGTTTCTTCACAAGTGCCGCTATCTTCAGAGATGATGTCTAACAGTTTCGTAATTCTATTTATTTCTAACCTATTTATTTTGCATCGAATAGGTAAATGTGATAATTCAACATTATTTGTATAGTGGAAATAAAATAGGCACTAAGCGCCAAAAAATTCATTTTGAGATAATCTAATAAAACTGATTTTTCCTCCATACAGACATAGTAATATGATGATTTTGGATCAGTTTTTTTACGCCTTTAGATCATCGATATGGACAAAGTGTAGTATTTATGCTATTGGCAATGGTTTATAGAACATTTCCTCATACTCAACTCATTTTTACATTCATTACTTCATTCATTCATTCTTACAGACTTTACAAATTACAATCATTAGCTTGTCCTGTAGCTTTATTGAGGAGGCTTAAAAGTTAAGTGGAGCTTACCGCACACACGAGAATTTCAATCAAAATTCGACCGTGGCTTGGCTACGTCGTAGATATGGTTAAGTTGGTAGAAAATGACTAAAAGGATATATAAATCTGAATGAATGGGTGCACGCAGACGAGGCCGACCTCGAATGACATGGTCCGATCATATCGGTGCAGTCTTAGAGGAGGGCCAAGTCAGGAGCAAAAAGAATAGAAGAACATGTATGCGGAATGTTGTGCGTTTGGGTTAAAAAAAAATATTGAATCTAAGTTACGAATCTGTAGAAGAAATTATAGTTTGCTAAGCGATGATCGTATTGTTCGACAGCTTACGTATGTAAATCACCCATTTCTTAGACAATTATGAAGATTCATTGCAGTGGATGACACCCAATCTCAGAAAAAAGTGTTTATCCAAGAAGAAGAAAGTGTTATGTACATTGTTATTATTTGCCACAGGCATTTCGCAAGGGCTATAGAACTCTCAAGCATCAACAATTCATCAATACAATATGCTATGCAATATAATGCTTTATTTATCGTATGTTGGGTGTTGGTATATCGGATATTATTTACCAATCGATGTCAAAGATCACACTTCCACAGCCGCAATCGAGCCCCAAACGTTACCATTGTGAACACATAACGGCACTCCATTGTCCCAAATACATGCATAATGTTCCTATTCTGATGTCGCTACGAATATTGTTATTATTTTCACAAACGTATCCATACATTGGGAATGAATTTAATTAAAATGTGTACTTAGTATTATGTCAATGTCCTGTGTTACTAACAATCGAACTAAGGTGTTCTTCCAATCTATCGGCAATACTGCATTTAGATGACCATACCGATCTCCTTAATCTATAAATTCCAGACCTGCATAGGTCTAGACTAGACGTCACCATACTTTTGATACTCTTACATAGTTACGAGATAATCGACTCGATAGTCGATTATCGAATGGAAATGGGAGATTTTCATACTCAAGCTGTCAAACAATACGATTATCGTTCTCTTCCTAATACAGCCCGTATCGAGCCTTGTCCTCCCTTTGCATTCGCCTCCAACAAGTCCTGTCCTCTGCCCCTGTCCTCCAGCTCGCCATCTGTATGATCTGCGCTGCATATTTTCCCACTCCATCTTGCTAAAAAGAAACAAAAATACATTTTTTGACATTCTTCACACACTAAGCACGGTTTATTTCGTAAAGAGGAATATTCGGCATCAGAGATTCAACCTTACGACCTTCAGATTGCATGTTGGCGACTGAACCGTAGGGCAACCAACCACTTCGTTTATTCGATTAATCAATAAACTGGTGAAACTTGTCATTACTTTTTTATTACCCATCACGCCGTTTCCCGAAGGGGGTAGGCAGAGAGTACGAACTTCCATTCTTTCCTATCCAAACAAACCTCTTTCGCTTCCTCCAAACGCATAACATTTCGCATACATGCTCTTCTATTACTTTGGCTCCTGACTTGGCCTTCCTCTAAGACGGCACCGATTTGATCGGACCATGTCATTCGAGGTCGGCCTCGTCTGCGTGCACCCATTCCTTCAGATTTATATATCCTTTTAGACATTCTCTCTTCCTTCATTCTCTTTACAATCGACATGCCCAAACCACCATAACTTATTTACTTTCATTCTAGTCACTACACTAACATCCACTCCACATTCCTTTCTAATTCTATCATTCCTCACCTTATCAATCAGTGTCTTTCCGCATATCCTACGCAGTGACCTTTACTTTAAAACTTATAGAATTCTACTCTTGCCAGCAACAATTGGCTGGTAGATGAGAGTAGCAAGGAGTAGGTAGGAACTCAACCAGTTTGAATGGCTCGCACGTGTGTACAGTTATCATGAATATTAATTCGTGTAGATTATAATTATTATGAGTAGTGTTTATTGCGGGTATTATGTAAGCAGCGCAATCAAAGGCGAATTTAATTATTGTAATTCACGGTTTTGCTTATTTCGAATGTGAACCAGCCTGCCTCTTATTGTGAAGATCCGAATTGAATATTTAATTCATTAACTTATTTCCATTCGAGACTAAGATTCTACTTATAACGAATATATGTAGTTATTTATATTTTTTTTTACATTTAGGTATTCGTCAAGGGCGGATCCAGCCTTGGCACCAGGGGGGGGTCACAAAGTAAAAAATTTGGTATCTGGAAATTACACTTTTCCTAAAAAAAAAAAAAAGGTCATTTTCAAAATTTTGTATCTGGAAACTACACTTTTCCTAAAAAAAAAAAAAAGGTAATTTCCTAAATTTGGTATCTGGAAACTACACTTTACCTAAAAAAAAAAAGGTATTTTCCTAAATTTGTTATATGGTACTTTTGCTCCAGGGGGGGGTCATGGCCCACATGAAATTATAATTATGCTAGCAAAATAAAGATCTTATTAATAAATATCACTGCCCTACTTGAGATTACATAGCCTAGGGGAGGGTCATGACCCCCCTAACCCCCCCCCCTGGATCCGCGCTTGGTATTCGTATTATACAACCAAATGATGCTATAATTATTTTATCAATTCGATTAGAAAATGTTATTATTATTTTTTTTTTATTTAAACGACTAGATGACTAGAAGCTTACGACGTCTTTATCTGCTGTATGCTTCAAATTTGACATAAAGCGCTAACTCTGGAATTACAATCCAGATTTCAAAATATTACGTGAATATCCGAATTCTTCAAAGAGGTATTGTATTTGTATATTTTCGTCCTTAGGCCTCAGAGCATGCACTTGGACACGTCAAGATTTACAATATAAATGTTCAATTTATAACAAATTCACACAGTAATTCAACAAGACGCAACACTGCACAACCAGAAACAATAGAATACATCAACAATAATATAATATAGTGCAGGGCAAGAAAATTCAATGCAAACAGAGTGTAAGCTGCTTTTTGGCTTTTTAACCAATTATTAATAATAAGCTCATTAAAAGTGAATTCAAAAATAAAAATTTAAATCTGGTGTCGGGTAATACGGAATGCTCTACTCCGGGATTTGAGCCTATGACCTTTTCAGTGCGTCAATATAGAAAAGTACCTACTTAGTTATCAAATCAATATTTGCATGATACCACACTGTTCATTTTGGCAATAATTAATTGTTTACAGCGTTGAGAGGGTCTTCCGCGTCTTCGGGACCCTGATGGGAGGAAGATTAGCTTGCACTCTCCTCGGCCAACTCTCATTCGGCATCCTTCACACATGTCCCAGCCAAGTCTATCTGTGTACTCTCCATAATGATAGAAGTGATGATAAATAATTAATGTTTTCATTATTTGTACGCGTAGTATTTTGGAATAGATTTTATTTAAAATTCATTTTATCTTGAGGTAATCACATCCCTAATTTCTGACTTGTATCCTCTTAAAATAACGTTGAATTTATGAAATAAAATGAATTATTATGTTCGTATTTCATCGCTTCTCGCATAACATAACGTTAGACTTAATTTTAGATTTTAATTATCGCCGATCCTTGCATTTATAATATTTGTAGTAATGTTAGTTACAATTTGTTGAGAATGTGACATTTTTATTTTTCTGTGAATTATAGTTACATATAGATTGCTCTAAAATAGAGGGTCGACGAGGGGTGGGCCGACGGTAGATATCCTGGCTCCGAAATATTCGCGAGTGGACGGGGATCACGAGTGTAGAGGAACTATTTCGTGCCGCACAGCAGCCCGATTCACGGAAAAGTTTAAGTCTAAGTTTAGTTCGAAGTTCGAACGAAGTTCGATTCAAACTTTTCCGTGAATAGGGCTGCTGGTAATAATAATTGTAGGCGGCGACTATCTACAGTCTATCTACCTATTCACGGAGGGTTTGAATCGAACTTCGTTCGAACTTCGAACTAAACTTACACTTAAACTTTTCCGTGAATCGGGCTGCTGGTAATAATAATTATTGTAGGCGGCGACTATCTACAGTCTATGTACCTATTCACGGAGGGTTTGAATCGAACTTCGTTCGAACTTCGAACTAAACTTACACTTAAACTTTTCCGTGAATCGGGCTGCTGGTAATAATAATTATTGTAGGCGGCGACTATCTACAGTCTATGTACCTATTCACGGAGGGTTTGAATCGAACTTCGTTCGAACTTCGAACTAAACTTAGACTTAAACTTTTCCGTGAATCGGGCTGCAGGACCCGGATGCATTCTCCAGAGTGGTTGGGGCGACCTGACACGACACGGAAAGAAGAAGAAGAAGAATAGACTGCTCAAGCCTTACTATCCGAATCAATAAGGAATAAAGTGATGGGTCAGGCTATTTTTAGTACCTATGTACCTATTTTTCCTTCTCTTGCTGTGAACATTATTTCCAGCCGTTTAATTTACATAACCAACTCGCGAATTTATTCCAAATATCCCACGCACTCCTTTTTCACTTTGAAAAATTTCAATTTAAAACCTTTGTTTCCAACAAAAATAAAACGAAAGGCGGATGACATTTTTTTTTAAATTTCGAACAATAATAACAAATATTGAAATTTTATTTTCACAATGTTTAAACTGAAATAATATTATCAGTAGGTACCTACTATCCTATACTAGCTTTCCCGACAGACGTTGTCCTGTAGTCTTACTATGTATATTGATTTTAAATTCGTAATTTATACAAAAACTAGCTTTCCAACAGACATTGTCCCGTAATCCTAACTATGAATATTGTAGGTATTCGAATTTGTATAATGATAAATTATTTACCTTATTAACCAATGTAAATCCGACCGATCCATATGTTATAAACAATTACCTATGTGGTCCACTCAATATAACATTCTTTTCTTTTCGTGTTTACTTTTGTTTATTTTGTTTGTTTTTTTTTGTTCGAACTGTCTTACATAACAATAATTGTCCTTATATAGTATATAAGCTTACTTAAATAATATGTACAAATGACTTGATAGATATATTCGGAGGATTATATTAATTATGTTACAGACGCCTGTTATTGGAGCATTGGGAGGTGTATGTGTTTCCTAATATGTTTACTTTGTATGTGTTTTCAATGTTCTGTTGGTGTCTTTTATAATAAATAAATAAATAAATAAATATATTTTGCATCATCATTCTATCAATCGCACCAACTGACAGTTTCTGTCAAACAATTTCAAATTTGGAATAAAAATTGTACATAACACTTTCTTCTTCTTGGTCAAACACTTTTTTCTGAGATTGGGTGTCATCCACTGCAATGAATCTTCATAATTGTCTAAGAAATGGGTGATTGACATTGTAAAATGTAGTAAAAAGGTTACCTAGACAGAGTTTTTTTTTTCACGTAACTTTCTTATTTTTTTTTTCTTTCATAAGTACATTCTCCTGATAAAAGCCAACACGACAAAAAAAGAATTAGCGAAATCGGTCCAGACGTTTAGGCGTGATCCGATGACCACGGAAAAGAGCTCTCCATTTTTATAACATAGAAGATACGTTTAAAATAATATGTTTATGTGTTAAAAATATATATATGTATCTGAAAGCTCGAAAAAAATCCATAAAAAATCTGCGTAGGTACCAATATTTTTTATGATAACGGTTAATTACAATTTTGTTGTTATAGAATTTTTCATAGATGGCGTAGGCGCCGCAGGAAATCCGTCCATACAACTTTTAATATCATATTTTGTAGTATTTCTTATGCATTTTTCACTTTTAATAAATTATTCTATTATCCGGAGCGGAGAGGAATCCAATAATTATTAATGAAACATCGGATAATCTGATCTCGAGCTATAAGTGTTCGCACTAACCCAACTTTCTTTTATATTATAGATATGGGTACCCATTACCTACGTACGAAGAAAGTAGTAACTAACGTTTTTTTCAATGAAACACTCATCCCCATGAAATATTTTTCATACAAAATAATATACCATAGCCAATATAAACCATATAATAATATATTATACCTACATACGGGAAATATTTTTCATACTCTTATTCGTCGAAAGTCAATGATATTTTCGTTGCTGAGAGTATAATAATCACAGATGTAGCAAGTATTATATACATGTGGTATCTACTATATCAGAGGTTCCTGCTTACAACTGTTGCTGTAGAATTGGTAATGTCAAATTGTTCGCAGTCCCAAGGGTGTTCCCAAGTAAATTTGTGTTCCTTTAAGGAAGATAAAAGTGTTTTTTTTTTTTTTTTTTAATAAATTGAATCTGTGCTCACCCGAAGTCGACCTCCAGTACAAAAGCCGGCGTACCGACTACTTCTATTATAGGACAACCAACAAATTGACGACTTTTTTATGCCTGTAGAAGTTCGACAGGTTTTGCAGCTAGTTTTACAATAACTGGCTTATTAAAAGCAAAATAATGATATTGACTCAAATCAAATTTTACAATACTTTATTAATTATAATCACTTCATGTAGCTATATCATGCTATCAATTACATAGAATAAATTAATATAATACTTATTATAAACACTATTGCGATTATATTCACGTACGGGAGTGGGTTAATGATAATTATTGTAAATAATTAATGGGACCAATTTGCGAATCTTGTCTTATTGTCTTTGGCGCGTAGAGGCCAAGACGTGCAATAAATTAAGTATAAGGCCTATTTTTATGTTTTGAAAATATACAATTTTTTTACTGTTTTTTGTTTTTTTATTTATTTGGTTACCGGTTTCGGCTATCAAATAAATAAAACAGTCAAAAAATTGTTTATTTTTCAAAACATAAAAATGTTAGGAAGCTGTTTTATAGTAAACCCTAGTAATATAAAAGAAATAAGGCCTATTATTTATTGTCTTTGATCTATTTTATTTTTGTAAGTTATTAGCTTAAGTACCACACTGCACAATGCATCATTATTTTAATTTTTCTCCGAAAAGAGTCTAATTTAGATGGTAATGTCTTATTCTTTGACTTAAAACGGCGGATTTGTGTTCATGAAACAAGATAGCGGTCTTTATCTTAAAAAGACTGCGTTTACAGTATGAAAATCGGATTTCACGAAACGATTATACAAATTTTGTTGGTCCACTTATCATAATATATTATTGTTTTTGTAGTTTTGTTATGTTTTGCGAATGACTGTATGTTTACATTGATAAATAAAATACAAAAAATAAAATAAAAAACTAGATGGTTCGAAAAATTTGTGTTATCCAATGTATTGAAAAAAGTAAAGACATAATAGGTGCCTATACCTTTTTGATGCTAGGGCATTACCCCAATCTTAAACAAACTTTTAATGGTCATTTTAATGGAATTTATGGTTGCTTTTTTTGTTGTTTCGTAGGCTGGTTTAATGTGATTACTTTGACGTAAAAACGTTGGCCATTAGGTGGTCAAATTTACCGACCCATCACGAATACCTGCAACATTATTAAACATACGAATATGTAACAACTAATGACTCTAACAAATCATTACTGATGTTCGATTTTTAAATGGTATGAATAAATCACTACGGGCTTACGACCGTCTTCTACTGTTATTTCGAAGGCTGGCTTAGTGTGATCACTTTACGTTAACAACGTTCGCCATAAGGTGGCAATGTTTAAGTCTCCGAAACTTCTAATCATGAGAATTCTCGACATGTTCAACATGTCGAAAAATCTAATGTATACCTACAACAAGTAGATATTAAATAATTAATGAAATATAGAGATAAAAGTTGGAAATTATTGAGAACAAGAGAGCAACCAAATTTAAAGACTGCGACTGCTGTCATGTATTTGGCGCCAGGATATGAATATATCCATTTTTGTTAATGTCTCATCTTTATTGCATATTGGCTTTGTTGGTGCACAACTTTCTAATAACTATGCCTAGATTTTTGTGACCTTTTTTCAGGACTAGATCTTCACGAATATGTAACAACGAATGACTCTAACAAATCATTACTGATAATTCCGCTTTTATATTTTTTTGTTATATTCTCTCTCCTAAAAATAATACGATATCTACTCCGATATACGCATCTCTAAAAAAATGTTATTGTAAGCTGTGAGCAATTCCAATAACATTCGCAAAATGAAACTCAAGGTAAGCATTTGTTAGCCGCACACAAAAGAGTCAAAATCATTATTGGGTTTATTTTGTTATTATGTTGTCCTGGTGTAATGTTTGAATTTCGTGTCCTTTGTAATAGAATATGGGGCATCTGTTCCTTTTCATTGTGTAAGGTCCTGTGTGCGTGGGCTGTGGAGTGTGGAACCTGGGAGCAGGTGATGGATGAAGCACGAGCCATACCAGTGGTATTACTTATTACTAGTGGCCGACCAGTGCTCGAATATCGATTAAATTATAAGTTTGGACACCATTAAGGTTCTATTGCGAGCGTTATTATTTTTCAAATTTTCTTAACGTCAAATTTGAAAATATGTTGATTTGTACAAATTTAGACAAATAAAATTAATATATTTTCAATTTGACCATAGATAAACAATAAAATGTATGCGTCTATGTCAAATCAAATGTGTGTGAGTATCAAATACACTAGTGTTTGTAATGTTTTTGTAATTAATTTAATCTACTTTTTATGCATAAATAAAAAAAAAATATTAGCATTCCCCACTACTTCTCTATATAAACTTTAAGTGCGTGCGAAATTTCATACTCCTTCGTCCGCGCAATTTTCGTAAAAATGGTCAAAAGTTTTCCCTTCACGTATTGTTCTCAATTGGGGTCACACCCGCAATGAGTTTGAATATTTCGCCGTTTTCCGCTCCACCTTCCATTTAAATATACCGCCTTCAAAAAGCTTTCTGCGCCCATTATGAGGGGCTTTTCATTTTACATTTGTTTCTATGAAGTTGATGACCTTTACAAGAAGTAGTCTGTGGAAGTGTGTGTGAGTATCAATTAATATATAGCATTACAGTAGTGTTTGTAATGTTTTTTTTATTTATTTATTCTAAAAAATTAAAAACATAGTGTGAGAAATTTCATACTCCTCCGTCCGCCCAATTCTCGTAAAAGTTTTTCCTTCACGTATTAATATATAGATTGTTGTTGAAACCTTTTATTCGACCGGCAGCGACCATCGTCCAAAAATCAAGAAACGACCGAACCTTCCAAACGATTGATTAGATTTTATTAGGGTTGGAATGTTACCACTTATGTGATCATTTATTTTATTTTACTGCACCCACCACAACCCTACCAAGCACTTTTTTTTATTTTTAATAAATGGATTAAATTAATCTTAAAAAATAGTGGAGGTTGCACTGCTCCTTTCTTTAAATTACTCGAGCGCTTTCTTGAATTTTCCTATTTTGGACCAATTGTTCGTGAAAATAAACAATATAATGTATTAAATGATTAATAAATTCTCTTGAAAATGTCAACGAGTGTATTATTTATTTATGAATTTCCAGCAGCTATAAATAATGGGGAAATAACTTTTAATACTAATAATAAAAACAAAAAACGGGAGAAACACTCAGACATATTATAATATTGTCCGGGTGTCCTCTCCTATGTGGTTCTGAGTATCTGCACAGACATAACGATGTGGCTAAAAACTTGCCTTGAAATATGGTTTACCCGATTTTGAAGTACCTTATTATAGGTACACCCCAATCTCGGTAATGCAAAACAATAATATAAAGTTATATTGGGATATACCAATACAAACTGACCGAACGATTACCGCAAATCGTCCGGACATTGTATTGGTTGATCGTAAACGATCGTAAAAGGCAGTTCTGTTGTCCTCATGTAGGATGTTAAGAAAGTTCCATTCTCTGTAGTTCGAAGGTCTCTCATGATTACATTACATCGTGGTGTATCATGACTCATGAGAGATAATAACGATATTTTTATATTAAGTATCTAGCATTCTATTTAATTTTTTTATTTTTTTTTATACAATGATGTATGCTTTATATGATATTGTGATTTAATGAATAAATGTTTTTAAATAATAATAATATAACACTTTTCTATATAAAGGTGTCAGTATAGCCGGCGGAAATTATTGCCTGAGGCAATTTTTTTCAGTCAACCGGTCCCGTCAAATCTGAGACAGGCCAACCCCGGGTAGAAATTTCAAGTGAAAAAATCTGACCCGACTGAGAATCGAACCCGGGACCTCGTGATCTGTAGTCCACGCCAGTACCTACAACTAGACTATCGAGGTTGGTTCGTGTCTGTTATGTACTTTTACTAAGTACATAACAGACACGGGATTCAATTACTAAAAAATATAAAATCTTTACACAAATATTTTCGCATTTTTGAAGGAGGAATATAAAAAGTTTTACATACTCAAATATAAAAAAAATTTACCGCCTGATATGAAATAATATTTCCATTTATGATACTAACAGTTATTAATGATTGAAATCACCGCACTTAAACTCTATTACCTACTTACAATTTAACATACATACATACCATTTACATTTATTATTAAAATATACGGGTGACATTTACTTATTGGCTATGGTTTATTCAGGGTAGGTAATCTTTCCTTGTCTTCTCGAGTTGAGTAAATGTGTCTTTTCATACTTTATGATATGATAAATGGTAGCTACCCTTAGAATAACAAATGACACCACCTTCCGGTTTACGAGGTGACAAATGACTGTCACAAAATCATCCCTTTTCTCTGTTATAATAATAAACAAGCGAATGTGTAATATGAAAAAATAAACTCAAGTACCCGACGGGGTTCTCGTAATTGTTTGTAAAGACATTGTAAATTATTTTTAAAACGTTTAAATAAGGGTGAATTTATTCTATTATAAATCATTACACTGCTTTCAAAATAAAATATCTTACCTATATAGGGTGTGAATCCTGGCAATTGACCAACAAAGCCCAGACACAAAAAGTCTCAGCTATCGAAATGAAGTTCCTCGGGAGAATTTTGGGTGCCACCGCGTCACGAACGACGCTATACGCCGGCGAACCCGGCATGAGAGGAGATGGACTTGGCTGGGTCATGTCTTAAGGATGCCGAATTACAGTTGGCCAAGGAGAGCGCGGTTCTTCCTCCCATCAGGGTCCTGAAGACGTGGAAGACAATCTCATACTGTGTTTCGCTCATTCGAAGCAGAACTGAGGAATCTGGATATGGTGTGGGAGGAGGTCATAAAGATTGAGCGCAATGGAGATCTCTTGTTGCCTCCCTATGACCCTTAGTGAGGGGCGTAAAGGGAGTTTGGATTGGACTTATGTGTTTCTTGTGTGCAGATCGTCGTCAAACTCCTCCTGTAAAACTGATCGAGTCCATAAACGAAACTTCTCAATGGTTATCCGAGGATGGGTTTGAAGCAAACTCAGATTTACTTCTCTGTAGGGGTGGTCTCTTATTCCAGGGCACCTTTGGAAAGAATACGATAGTGGAGAATAGATCCTCCTCCATAGGGACAATCTGATGTAGAGGATAAACCCAATACACTCCAGTTCAGATATCAAAGGGAACGTCAGGTCAGTTAATCAAATACAATTATTGTGGCGATTGCGTGATGGAAATTCTATTAGAACGAAGACAGGAGTCGAATGAGGCTCTGACTTTGGCAGAGCCAGCCCTCTATGAATAAATAGAATGATGACACAATAGATCTAATTTAATTGCGGTGATTGAAAAAATGGATAACAATAGCATTTCGGGCCCTTTTTATCACAATATAAAGTAATTTTTCATAGAATTATTGTTTATTTGGTAACATGCACGGCAATTAATTTTAATTAGGAAGATACGTAGAAATTATGTTATTGGCATAGATCACTCTCTCGAGAGTGGATTGCCGCGTTGAAAGAAAGAAGAAGAATCTTTTAAGGCTACTGAAGTACTTACATAGGTTTATTATTAAGGCTCTAACTCGCAAACAACTTGACGCGTTTCCATTAAAACTTCTGAACAAACAACATCAAATTATTTGACAGCAGCCGCAGTCTTTAAATTTGGTTGCTCTCTTCTTCTCAATAATTTCCAACTTTTATCTCTATATATTTTCATTAATTATTGAATATATACCTACTTGTTGCATACATGAGATTTTTCAACATGTCGAGAATTCTCATGAGTTTCGGAGACTTAAACATTACCACCTGTTGGCGAACGTAAAGTGATCACATTAAGCCAGCCTTCGAAATTACAGTAGAAGACTGTCGTAAGCCCGAAGTGGTTTGTTCCATTTTAAAAATCGAAAATCAGTAATGAATTGCTATAGAGTCATTAGTTATTACATATTCTATCAAATTATTTATTTTGTAGGTATATAACATAATCGGATAACAATATAAATTATTCTGGCTGGCTTAGAATGATATTTTTCTTCCTTGAAAATCTCCTAGACAATGTAGGGACCGTGGTTCTTATCCTGCCTCCGACAGCACTAAAGAATTGGAGAACGTCAATAAAGAAATCCATTCGGTGAACTTTTATATCATACTGGCTTTCCCGACAGACAATGTCCTGTAGTCCTTACTATGAATATTTATTTGAATTTGTAATGTAGGTATACAAAAATACGTTTAAAATATGTTTGAAAGCTTGAAACAAATTTATAAAAAAATCCGCGTACCAATGTTTTGAACCTCAATGGTAAATAAAAAATGTGTTGTTATGGAATTTTTCACAGATGGCGTTGTTGTCTGTAAATCCGTTCCATACTAAATAACATTTTATATTATTTTCTATCCATTTTACGAGTTTTTAACAGATATTATTTTATCCGAAGCGGAGAATAATCCAACAAACCAGGCATCATAAAAATCTGTTCGGCCAATCTCCAGTTATAAGACTTATGTATAGTGTTCGCACTAACCCGATTTTATTTTATATTAGAGATTATACTGCGTATAAAAGTACTACCTACTTGAAGTTTTCAAAGGTTTGTATGGAACAAAATGATTTTAGCACTCGTTTTCGAGTGATTTGGAACCTATAATGTTGGTCAATTGTAACAGTTCTGTTAATAATTAATAGGTATATTTTAATGTTGACAACAAATAATTGAAAAAAAAATCTTAAACCATAACTCTATGTAACAAAATAGTTAATAAATTATTTGTATGCATGCCTGCTGAGATTATGAATGAATGACGAATGTAAGCTTTATGTTATGAAGAATGTAAGCTTTATGTACCATTAAAGTAAGATACCTAAATTGATATCTAGACTCCCTACGTCAAAGGGTGACGACAATTATTGACATTTTGCCTGGAGGGCATATATTATAGCCTTGTATGTCAAATCCTCTTTGCGTACTACCATCATATAACGTAAATTAACTGCAAAATTAAAATAATACAAACACACACACACACACCGATCAATAACAAAGCCAATGGGTCAGTAGGCAATTAAGCCAATACGCAATAAAGCCAATAGGCAGTAAAGCCAATATGCAATAAAGCCAATAGGCAATAAATCCAATAGGCAATAAAGCCAATAGGCAATAAAGATGAGACATTAACAAAAATGTATATATTCATATCCTGGCGCCAAATACATGACAGCAGTCGCAGTCTTTAAATTTGGTTTCTCTCTTGTTCTGAATAATTTCCAACTTTTTTCTCTATATTTCATTAATTATTGAATATCTACTTGCTATATACATACATGGGATTTTTCGACATGTTTAAGAGTTTCGGAGATTTAAACATTACCACCTAATGGCGAACGTTGTTAACGTAAAGTGATCACACTAAGCCAGCCTTCGAAATAACAGTAGAAGACGGTCGTAAGCCCGTAGTGGTTTGTTCCATTTAAAAATCGAACATCAGTAATGAATTGTTAGAGTCATTAGTTGTTACATATTCGTTCCGTACAAATACGTGATAAAAACACTCAAAAAGTGTTAGTTGCCCACCGAGCATATGTCAACATCCACGTGACCAATACACAAAAATACTCTTAAATAAAAATACGCTTCTAATCATCATCCTGTATATTATGTAAAGTTACATTTAAATTTTAGAGTCTCATAAAAATTCCACAGCGTCAATGCTATCAAGTAGGTACGACAATAATCCAACCATTTATAACATTTTTCAAGGAGCAACAAACTATAATGGCTTTAGCCTCTTCACCCCTTCTATCTATTTTTAATATTATTTAATGCCCAAAGAAGGGTCCTGCCAATTGATCAAATTACGGTTAAGGTCCTGGGAGACCCCTATGGGGTACGCCCAAAGTGATAACCGCCATCAAAACAACATTTAATAATATTATATTGTTATCTATTTCTTTTGTCTATGGTTATTTGATTTATTAGTATTATTATCTTTTAATGAAATTCAATCCGACTCGTTCGAAATTCAAATTTGTTTTTTCTTCTGTTTTGACGTTTTAAAAATTTGACATATTAACACTAGATTCGAGATACCTAACTAAAATATTAAAAACGAACTTTTACCCATAGATTAGTTGCAAAATAAAGAATTTGTAAATTTTCTAGATTCTTTGCTATTTTTATTTGGCCTACTTAAGTTTTAATTTGTTCTCAATATGACAATTTCAATGTGTTTGCTCAAATTAAAGTATGTTTACTATCGACAAAAATATGATTAAATAAAAATATGTATAGACCATGGATGAACTCTATGAATTGATAAAAATTATTCCAGAATTACCACAGACAAAAGAGATAAAACTTTGATATTATTTCCCGTTCTTTGGTTATAGACAATATTATCTTAAACGGGCGCGTTATCAGAATTATTTATGATATATTGTGCAACGGACAACGTGAGAATTCAACAAATAAATCTGTCATCATTTTTTATTTTCAAATATTTGGAATTTTAGAGATTTATTACTTAGATTTTTTTTTAAAAAATCTATTTTGTTTTAAATAAAAAACAATACCTAATAATTCTTATTTTATCATATGTCAAGATAATATCATTTTAAAACACCTATATTTATCACTTTTGAAGATGAATTTTTTATCTTTTTCATGTTCTCCAATATGGCCGCTGACATTTTGACTTGCATTGACCGAAGCACTCATCCAGCATTGACTGGATAACTATTTTCGTTTATTAGATGGCAGATTTTTGCGACACATTTCCCACGCGTGCATACTAGTAAATCCATCCATTCCTTATTTGGTTGATTGTTCACCAGATCTTTCTGGATTCTGTTGAGCCATGCAGTTCTTTTGTCGGGTTAGCTTCCCTAGTCCTGGTTGCTTTCTGACGATGCAGTCTAAAGTTGTCTCCATTTGTCTTGCGTCGAGCAAATCTGCACTTATATCAGCAACTAGCCAGTACATATGCAGGATTTCAGACGCCTTGGAAGCGATTATAGGTAAATAATCCTAGGATATGATGAGCCAGGCAGTTTAATTCTATAATTTACTTACATTTTTACTTAATATTTTTACGCACAGCGAAAAGGTATTTACTGTTATGCTGAGCGACATATCATTATACCATAAATAAATTAATAAATATGTGTGTTATTGCGTAGCCTCTTTGTGTTTCTCAAGGAATCGACTGGCAGCACGAAACAGGACGTAACTTCCCATCTAACCCTTTTAGTAGTTTGAAACTTGAGTTTTAATTTTGTATGAGCTAAGGGATGAAATATAAGGGTAGCGATTCTTTGGATATTGTGAATATACCATCAGCTGTCTTCAATCTTTTAGACACAAATTTCAAACAAATAATACGCCTGATTCTATTTTAATTTTAGTGTGCACTAACTAAAATAAGAACGTTCCAATTATTGTAGTTAGTGCACATTAATATTCTATAAAAATTAAGAATGTTCCTAATTAAACCAATATTCAAATTAGTTCGTTTTAATTCATGTGAACTTAATTCTAAAATTTTGGAACGTTCTTATTTTAGTTCGAACCAAAACAGAATAGGGGATAATATGCATTTTTGAAATGTTATTTTTTGTACATCAGCTTAAATTTGCCAACATTCTGAGGTTAAAATTAACATCAAAAGGTGTGCCCGTTGGTAAATGCACGACCTTAAAAAATGAGAACCCATAGACCCAAGTGAGTCAGAATACTAAACAAAGGAAGAATATTTTTTTCGAATTTTGGTTACAAGGCCTAACACCTTGAGAGTTAAAATTTTGAACAGCTTTTATTCAGAAGGCGGTGATTAAACAATAACAATGTCGGAATCAAAATAAGCAAAGCTAAGAAAAAAAATATTTTAAAAGATTCCTATCCTAAAGTTGGCGTCCCCTTTACAAAAGCAAAGAAATTCGCTATAAATTTGATGACAATAAAGTCCATTGGAGTGGATTTATTGTATGTGTTTAGGATAAACGTGGATTCTTCTTTATGTAACTCCTCAATCTCTATTTACCTACATACTTCGAAACGAATCTCTTTTATAAATCTTTTGTTTTTGTATTTTTACATAGGGGAAATAATATATTCTTCAAGACTTTGCAGTACATAATATGTACCTACCTACTTAATTTAAAGTTTGCAATATCGATACAGATATACTATTGATGCGGCTACTCTTAGTATTTCTTTTAAACAATGTAATTGTAAAAGACAAGAAAAAACTATAATGTCTGACATAATAAAACATCCTTTATGATCAGTGTTGCCACCTGTCCAGGTTTGGCAATGTGCCTCCGGGTTTCCGGACGAAACCTAAAAATATCCGGGTTGTATTTGAATTTGTAAATGAAATCTGTACAAAGTTATCGGAATGTCCTTTTTTGATTTCATCTAAAATTTAATTGTGGGTTACAACACTCTATCTGAGTCAAAAAAAAAATCCAAAGGTGGCAACACTGCTTTTGATTTTGTGTGTTTTTGTTATTGGAAAACGATAAAGCTACATGTCAGTCAATAAAAAGTTTAGTAACAACAAAGATCCTTGGATTCTATGGCTGCATCAAATAAATAATGATCAATCCAAGAAATTGACTCTCAACCTAAAAATTACTTACACTTTTCTTGTATATAAAATAAAGAAAAAAATATTATTTTTAACACGGTGACAACATCTAGTACATACCATAAAGTTATAAAAAATTCACATAACGTATTGATGACACACCTACCTATAACCATTATTATTGTATTTTTTTTTCTAGCAAGTATCAGTGATGGTAGCTATTTACTAAGCTGTCTGCTACTTCCTGTTTCTATGGTCGCTTCCTGTTATATGTCAAATAAAATTATAATTTGAAATAAGAATCTTTCCTCGCCGTCATATTGACACACTCACCGAGTTTGGAACAAAAAAAAATAAGGATTTCGCAAAATGTTTATTTGTTCAAATGTTATTTGTTTATTTTAAAAATTTGTTGAAGGGTAGGCAAAGTGAATAGTTTTACAAAAAAAAACGCACCGTCATGTTGTTAGTTAATGCGTATTGTTTTATTATCTACAAGTTACATTAAGTCGATTAATCTTCATGGAGCGTTTGGTTAGTTCTTTCCGTACCTACATATCGCTTTTCAATCGGCCCAAAATAGGTTACAATTGATTTTAATTATATTAACTACACTATGTATTAATAAATGCGTAGTTATTTAATAGAACGTAGGAGTTATATTGATAACAATGTTGAAATTGAAAAATCAGCTTAGGTGCTGTTTATATACAAAAAATTGGGTCATGTAACATAAATTAACTAACTAACTCTCCCTTTTACACCCCACTCGGGGGCATAGGGAGTCAACAAGAGCTCTCCATTGCGCTCCACGCTCTTGCTCCTTACATGGACTTTCCCAAGAGGAAGTCCATGACTATAATGAATATAAAAGGAGCCAGTACGCAGTCCTGTCTGACTTCCGTGGTGATTCTAAAAGTCTCATTAGGACCACCTGGCATATTGACGTTACACTCGGAGTCTTCATACAGGGACTGCACCATTTTAACTATCTTCGGAGGTATACCGTACAGAGCTAAAATTTTCCATATCGATGGTCTATGTGAAAAAATTATGAAGCAACAAGCGACTGGAGAGTTAAACTCTTTACATCACTGCTGAAAGATGCACCAGGCATATAATGAATGATAACATAAATATTAAGTACATATCTAATTATTATTTTTTGATTTGAGTTTTTTGTGGTTGAGTGAAGATCAATATCACACTGTTTTGCCATTTAATAATTTAAATTCAACATAGTAAAAGTATTATTTGCATAAAAAAGAAATCCGTTAAAGGCTACAAAAGTTTGAAAAAATATATAATATACTTGTGATAGTTTACGAAAAAATTAACTAAAATTATTACATTTACACATACCTATTTATGATTTTCTATTAGAATTCACACTTTTTTAACATTATTTTTAAATTAATTATTTATCACAACTTTGCGGCTAATCACAATCTCACTCAATCTTATTAAATATATATACATACCTACCTACTTGAAATCTCGGCATTCTTGAGCTCGCCACGAAGAAGTGGATTTGGTGGATGACTTCCCGAAAGGTATTGCTTTTTCACAACCAGTCAAAGGAACGACCTTTAAGTCACTGCTACTTCACAATATTCACACATTTTTGTTTCTTCATTATTTTTCTAGTATCTGAATTGAAATAATATGAAAAGCGACACATAAACAATATCAATTCTCTCTTTATTCTCCCTTCGAGGACTTAAGAGCTTAAAACAGTTCTGCAATCGTGCATTTACACCAAAATAACATAGAGCCGAATCTAGAAACAGAGCATCATTTCTTTTAAAACTAAACTAAAAATGAAAAAACTGACTTGTGCTTTCAAAACGTTGTATTTCTGAGGTGTTTTTGAAATTTTATTCTTGATTTTTTCCTTACTATTCCTTTATTCTTCAGCTAATGTAGAAGTGTGTTTGTAGTTTCCAATATTTATACTTTTATACTTTGTTCACAATTGTCAATTTTAGGTCAAAAGGTGAAAAATTGAAAAAAAAGTTAAATAACTCGAAAATCACTAGCATTTGACCCCTGGTTAATGGGAACAAAATAAAAATTTGTGCTTGTTCCCTAGGGGTCCGCGGCTGAAAAAGGTTGAGAAACGCTGATGTAGCGCATATTACTCAAAATGTTGAAAAACGCGACTTAGTTCTCTTTACCTTGCCACCACAGATTTATTTCCCAAAGAATACAAAAAACATTAGCATTTTACAATGTATACATATGTATATAGTTTATGTATAGGGTTTATTACCTCACTAGACAAGAGTCTGTGCTGAGGCAATACCATAAAAAGAAACCATGCACCTATCAACCATATATATAAAGTTTTCAGCTTGCGTTACAAAATCGGAAAATTCTTGCAAATACAGAACAAGCACAATGATTAATAAGTTAAATAGACGAATAGACGAATTATCAAATCGTCGTCGTCAATCGATCAATCAATCAATCGTCGAGCCACCAGCTCTTTGTATAGGACAGCGAGGGATACCGGTTCGAGTTCAGCCGTGGATTCCTATGATGGGAAATTTCGGTAATTTAAATTTAGGCATAATGGCAAACATCGTCAATGTTTAGTCAATTACCAACCCTCAAAACAGTAGTACAAGACGTTTCTAAGCCCGTTTTGATCAAATTGAAAAATATAACTTTTAAAACCGCACAGTCGCGCTCGTCCTTGGAGGGTTAAAATTTTTTGTAAAATTGACAACTAATTGTTTAACATGATATTTGATCGAACGTCAATTATTCAATTAGTCAACTAGATTCTATGAGAGCCATAAATGTTAAAGGTTAGAGAAATTTTTGAATATTCAGAAGTCTTTAAAGTGTCCTTATAAAGTGATTTCATGTTCCTTCAAAATCTTCAAACCACCCACATATAGTCCTTGGGACGAGTTTATCAAAGTCCCGATACCTCAGTCGCGTCATCAATCATACAGCGAGAGTGAGCCTCCGAAGGTATCTGGAGCGTCTCTTAATCCAATCAATATCCTTCCTTAAGGCTCCAATCCACCCTTAGTTCGTTACGATTCCCGCGATAGTATCACGAGGAGAAAATTAAAATCTTTTTATCAAGATTAAAATGAGATTACTTAGACGGAGTGTATTTAGGAAGGAGCTTACAATGCGATACTGAAATTCATTCTCGATGAATTTTGAATCTTGATTTTTTTCTCCCAACAAGCCAAAGCTTCAATAATAATTACGATCAATGATGTACGTAAATTCACATTACACCAATGGATATGGAGAAAAAGAGTAATCTATGATTTTTATAAAGACTATGTGAGTCTTGGAAAGGAATGAAAGTTTCAAGAAACAGGTAGGAAGTTAACTGTGTAACAAAGGTCAAAGTAAGTGAGAGAGCAGGAAGGAAAATAGTCGAGGACTACTAGGAGCATTGGGAGTATAACACTACGGAGGGGTACGACTTTGAAAAACACGTTGGTGTCAACTGGGTCCGTCAGAGAGTCAGGCGTGGAGATGGAGGACGGCATTGTCCAGGAGTGGACGGAAGAAGAAGCTGAAGTGAAAAGAAGAAGAAAAGACGGTTTGTACACGTTGAATGAATGAATCCTAATAAAACTGAGTAAATCACAGTAATGTATGGGTGTGAGTCCTGGCACCTGGCCAGAGCCCATGAACGGAAAGTCTAAGCTTTTGAAATGAAGTGCCTCAGGAGAATTCTGAACGTAAGATGGTAACACCGCTTCACGAACGACGCTATACGCCGGCGCACCCAGCGTGACCCCATCATCATCACTACCATTGTAGGGAGGAGATGGACTTGGCTGGGACATATGTTAAGGATGCCGAATGACAGTTGGCCGAGGAGAGCGATGTTCTTCCTCCCATCAGGGTCCCAAAGACGAGGAAGACCGAGCAAGATCGAGCGCAATGGAGAGCTCTTGTTGCCTCCCTGTACCCCTGAGTGAGGTGTAAAAGGGAGAGTTATAATTAGTTAGAATCATAATAATAAATCAGTTGTAGACAGGGTTGCCAGGTTTTTTTTTCCAAAAAAATCCCTCGTCAAAAAATATATAAACGCAAAAAATAGAGAGATTCGCAAGATAACTATAATGTAATTTTCGAGATGTGTAATACACCTGTTGACGTAAATTGGACATGTAAGTATTAAATCTCAGCGTGTGACCCAACACGAATACCTGACCTGGGTCATTGAGGGTTTAAGCGTGATGGGTCAGTGGATGTGAGGTCAAAGTCATTACGCGCTCACTTTCCCATTCGCCTCGCATTACAAAGTCGTTCCCGAGAGTCAAGTGTTCTTTACAAAACAACACCGCAAATAATTGTAAGGTTTTCTGCAACATTCATCACATTTAATGCCACAGTATAATGAAACGTTCTACTAAGTAGGTATGTAGCTTGATTTTTACTAAAGCGATCAGGCGTCATCTTTTAGGGCATACTTATTTCTTCTTTCAAAGATTCTGTTCACCTTCGAAAAGCCTAACCGACCTCTTTAAACTTCACTAAGTGACAGCTAGGGGCTTTGGGAGGCAACAAGATCACTCCTACGCGTTCAATCCTCAACGACCTCCCACACCATACCCAAATCTTTCAGCTCTGCTTCTAAGGAATGGAATATGCTGCGTTAGTGTCCGTCCATAGGTGAGTCAAAACTAATTTGGTTATTAACATTGTTGTAAGGTAACCAACTGTTCAAATGTTCAATGTTCGATTTTCAAATATGTAGTTTATTTAAATTTTAACCAATAGGTAAGGACATAATATGGCCGTCTTCAACTTTTTTCTAAAAGTCTTGTTTAGTATAATCAATCTTACGTTAACGACGTTCGCCATTTCGTAGGTAATTTTTTTAATCAAATAAAGATATGGTTTTTTTATATAAAATGAATCTGTGCTCACTCAAAGTGAATAAACATACAGTCTTGTATCTTTCACATTATTTATTTTATTACAATGAATGAGCGTAATAATATAACTGTTTGCGCCATCTTTTGAAGAATAGTCGAAGCTGTTGTTTGTAAGAAATGTCGGTAGATGTCTTATTATTAAACCTCGATGCGGAAGTAGAAACTAAAGGCATTTATTTATATGTATATACAACCATGTGCATAGTTTTATATTGAGTTTATTTACACTAGCTTTCCCGACGTGCATTGTCCTTACTTTACTATGAATATTGAATTCGAATTTGTATATAAATGTATATTTATGATCAATGAATTACCAATTTTACCAATGTATAGGGGGTTGCATTAATTCTCGCCGTTCTAAAAAAATAAAGAAATAATTATTGTAATCTTAATATTTTTTACTGCTGTTTTTTTTTTTTGTTTTAGTGTTTCTCGCTCTGCGCAAGCTCCACGTGGCACTTTCAACCGCTCAAATCCTTCGAAACGGCGAGATTTTTTGCTTGCGACATGTCAAACTTTGTACCATCAAAACAAAACTTGCGGGAAGCCTTGCTTTTCTGTTTCCACCTCAAGAAAACTGAAAAAGACCATTTTCTTTGAGCTTCTTAAAGCAGGTGAAACGGTTACAGCAAAGCGCTACAAGGAACAACTAATCAAGTTTAAGGCAGCGATTGAAGAAAAACGACCAGAATATGCAGGCAGACATGAGTCGATTCTTATTCAGCACGACAACGCAAGGCCCCATGTGGCTAAAGTGGTCAAAGACCAGCTTAATTCTTTTGGTTGGGAAGTTTTACCCCACCCGCCCTACTGCCCTGACGTCGCCCCATCAGATTACCATCTTTTTCGGTCTATACAGCATGGTCTATCTGGCGAACTCTTCCGTAGTTACCATGAATATCAATTATGGGTAACAAACTGGATTGCTTCAAAAGAAAAGGTTTTTTTTTTTACAGAGGCATCAGGCTTTTACCTGAAAGATGGGCAAAAGTAATTGAAAAAGAAGGGCTATGTTTTGAATAAAACTTTAATTAAAAAAAAAAAACTTTTTTTTCTGTTTTATTATAATAGAAAAAACGGCGAGAATTAATTCAACCCCCTTAATAATTTCGATCGATAAACCATGTACCTATTATGCATCCGCAGTCTGACAATAGCACCAATTATTATTTTTTTTTTTTTGTTTTTGTTGAGGCCTTCCACCCGATATCGAGTGATTTTGGCACCAATTATTATCAAACAATTCATAGTTTCTTTGGAAAAGTTGGAATGAATCATTTATTTTTTATTTTTTATTATAAAAATCATTAGGAAGGTAACTAACTAATTAACGGTTATTAACTTAAAGTTTTCTTTGAACTTGCTTTTTTGTGAACGGGTTTATCACTATTTCTTTTTGTTTTTTTGTTGCGTATATTATTATTTTTTGTCAGCAAAACGTTCTTCGGAAAGAAATGGTTGGTAGACTAGCAGTTACGACGCCGGCTTTCGCATTGTTTATCTTCCTCTTTCAAGACACGAACTTTAAGTTGCTTCCTGTGAAAGACTCAAAGAGTGTGTTTGCGTTCACTCTGAGTGAACACAGATTCAATTAAAAATAAGAATAAGAAAGCTGCTATATTAGAAAATAGAAAAATTAACGCAGGTAACCTTCTAAATTACTTTGGTTTAAAAATGTATCAATTATTATTTTTAAATTTTAATTGGCGTTTGACATTGAAATGTGTATTTTGATAGTTGGCGCGGTCGTCAGAACTAAGAATGCGACCTCAAAACATCGCTTAATACAGATGTTTCGATGGAAACCAAATTGGTTAAATAGATAATTAAAATATAATTACACAAATTTGAATTCAATATTCGTAAGTCAAAGCCTATCGGTAAATCTATTTTATAATAATACGACTGATATTTTTCAAAATAAAGATATGGAAAGCTTCCGCCCATTCTCCTGTACGGGTGTGAGTCCTGACCCTGGCACCTGACCAAAGCCCAGGCATAAAAATCTCTGCATTTGAAATGAAGTGCTTCAGGAGAATTTTGAGTAAAAGATGGTTCCACCGCATCACGAACGACGCTAATCTATTTTATACGACTGATATTTTTCAAAATAAAGATACGGAAAGCTTCTGCCCATTCTCCTGTACGGGTGTGAGTCCTGAACCTGGCACCTGACCAAAGCCCAGGCATAAAAATATCTACATTTGAAATGAAGTGCCTCAGGAGAATTTTGAGTAAAATATGGTTCCACCGCATCACGAACGACGCTATACGTCGGCGCACCCAGCGTGAGCCCATCACTTCTACCATTATGTGGAGGAGATGGACATGTGTTTATATAGAATGCCGAATGACAGTTGATGCCGAATATCAGGTTCCCGAATACGAGAAAGACCCTCTCACATTGTGTTTCGCTCCTTCGAACCAGAGCTGAGGGATTTGGACATGGTATGGGAGGTCATAAACATTGCGCAAGATTGAGCGCAATGGAGAGCTCTTGTTGCTTCCCTATGGTCCTGAGTGGGGTGTAAAGGGGAGAACTGATTTTTAAAAATACTCCGTAATAAGTTGTCTCATAATTGGACATAAGCTAGTAAAAAAAACATAGAAAGCATTTGTTTAACAATTTCAGTCTCATTTTCCTAACGTCACACAATTCTCGTTCTGTTTTGAAATAAAAATACTAGATACATATAGAATAATAATTAACTGGGCGATGGAGGTTACGCAACCCTGGTCTTTTGCAAACATCCAATGAACTGTGTTCTATGGTTTGGTTGCCAGCCAGGGTTCACGAACCTTTTGGAAATGTGCCAAGTAGAATATGTTAGACAATGATGGTCAAACGTTTTTGATAACACTTCTTAATATCCCACTTTTAAAATATCAATTATTATTGTTTGTATCCAAAGCTTCTATGGCTCAGTTTACTGTTAATGTATCTTTAGTTACGTTGCAAAATATTTAACAATTAGCTTAATTTGGAGTCCCTAAGTATTAAGTTCGCACCTGAAGATGAGAGATCTGCAGGCCTAGACAAATTGCATTTGGCGATCGACCACAAACGAATTCTTCGACAATGTAGAATAGGAAAATATTAACTGTCCACTTTTTATATTTTTATATAAGTGTGTTTGTTTGGTTTAAATAATCTCTAAGATATAAATTAAAGTCGGGTTAGTGCGAACACTTATAATTCAAGATTGGCTCAACAGATTCTTCCGATGTGTGATTTATTGGACTCTTCTCCACTCCGGATAACAGAATAACTAATAAAAAGTAAAAAAATTGAAAAGAAATAATATAAAATATGATATTAAAGTTTGTATGGAACAAATATGATCGACGCCATCTTTGAAATAATCTAACAACAAAATTATTGTCTTCTGCACCTGCGCCCTCTCATTCTCGCATATTATTATGTAATTGTCCATTTTTAGAGTAGCCCATTTCACTTACTCCACCGTTTCTGGCGTTTTAGAAATTTTTCATACAAAGTCAACCAAATTGCGCGCATATACCTAATTATATTCTCGCGTTGATCCCGTCTGAGCTTTGAATACGAATGAAATATGGACGGTTTAGAATTAATATTTTAATGTTATTATTTAGTTAGCTTATTTTTGTTTCTGGAGGCGCAGTGCACAATGAATGGTTAGGACCAAAGGGTCCACAGGACAACGTCTGTCGGGAATATGTTCCAGTGGAGAGCTCATTTTATTCGCACTCTACATTGACGAAATCTTCATTTGTAGTCGAACGCCAATTTCAAATTGTCTAAAATATAACTACTTACGCCGGCTTTCGTACTGCTTCGTTCGGAGGTCGTGGGTTCGATCCTAGATGTCAACCATCTTCATCTTTCACGCCACAAGCGTTAAGTAGCTTACTGTGAAAGAGTCAAAGAGTGTATTTGTGTTCACTTTGAGTGAGCTTTAAGTTTAATTTTAAAAACTTTGATATAGTTTAACAAGAACTTTCTAAACAACTTTCCGTTTTTTTAACAGCTGATTTAAACTAAAACAGTTTGAGGGTCTGTTATATTATATAACCGGTATCCAAACTTTCAGTTCGCCAATAAGCCTGTGCTTCAAAAGAATTACCTCATGGACTACTCCAGTTATTTTGAAATTAATCGATTATTTTTGTTCTATAGTAAAATCACCAATCCAGAATCCTTTAAAAAGAAATAATCTGTCCACAATTATATATTTATTCATAAATTATTAAAAGGTTGTACCTACTTTTTAATTACAATCATTAATAAATTGACTCAATTCTTCTATAAGTCTAAAATTATTTGCATCAAAATCCATATTTAAATCTGTCAGTGACACAAGAATTCAGTAACTTATAAAATATGCGATACTTTTTTTTTTAAATTGCCTTGCGTCTATCGAAATCTAAAATAAGAAATTTATTCGAAGATCATAATATTATAAGTACAATAAGTAGATACCTACCTAGTATTTTTTGATGATTGATCTTTCCTTGAAAGGTGAAAAATAGAACACAGTTTTCAAAAAAGAAACCCCCTTCTTGCTAAAGAGGGTGTCACGTAAAAACTCATTCGTGATTATTTCGAAGCATCCGAGCGAAAAACAGCCCTTATCGTCACAATTATTATTGGCTCTATGGAAGCGGCGTCATTGAATTTTATTAGCTCATAATTTCTAGAACGTCCCATCTGAAAAAAATATTTCTTTATTTTTAGCTTCTCACAAATCTAGACGAGATATTATTGATATCATTAGTTTGAGACACCAGGCTAAAAATAGTGTTTTTTGTTACGAGTGTTCCGTGTAACCCCTGCACAAGGAAATACCCGGCTTCTACAGGATCGTTTGACATATTCGACGGAATAACCACAAATGATATTTATAACTGTTTTATGAGAATGACAGATTAATGTTATTGTGTTCTTTAACAAATTCGGTCAAAATAAATTAAGTGGTTTAAAACCATGATCGCGTGATTATATAATATTTCCAATGAGCCCGGTTTTTAAGGTACCTACGTCTAATGGACGGTGTCAAAGTTGGACACATCTAGAAACCTTTTTTGTGTTTTATATATTTCTAGCTTTCCCAACAGACGTTGTCGTGTAGTTCTTACTATGAATATGGATTACGAATTTGTAATTTATACAAAAATACGTTTAAAATATATGTTTGAATGTTAAAAAAATATTTGTGAAAGCTTGAAAGAAGTTCTTTCAAAAATCTGCGTACCTACCAATATTTAGAAACTGAATGGTTGTCAAGAAAATAAAAATTGTGTTATGGAATTTTTCACAGATGGCGTTGTTGTAAATCCGTTCCATACTTACTTTCATATTATATTTTATATTATGTCTTATATGTTTCTGTTATCCGGAGCGGAGAAGAATAAAATAAATCAAACATCGGAAGAATCTGTTGAGGCGATCTCGAGTTATAAGTGTCCGCACTAACCCGACTTTCTTTTATATTATAGATTTTACATGGATTGGTAGTGGCCTCAATCTAGGTATCTTCGCCTTATAACCTTAAAACATTGACGAAAACTTTTGGCTGGGTTGGCCGGCAGAGATCCTTCGATATAAGTCCGCCCTTTCGATTGTCTTGATGTTTTTTTTTTGTCGCCACATTTTACTTATAAGCGATAAAGTTTTGTTTATTTATAAACTTTTCTATATGCAGTGACAGTATAATTTGCGAAATAATCTGCCTGATGCAATTTTTCTAGGCAACCGGTCTCAATCTGTAACGTGCCAGCTACGGGTAGATATTCCAAGTAAAAAAAAAACTCTTACAAAGGAACCTAGTGAAATAGGAGTGGCTGTATTGGAAACTTAATTTCGGTGGAAGAAGCAAATGAAGCAAAAATAAGAAGAGTGGAGTTGCGTTCTTTCTAGTGAATGGTAAAAAATGACGAAATTTTAATATTAAACTTTTAAAATCGATTAATATAAAACACCTTAGGTATTATACAGTACTGATGAAACACATTTATTATCAAGCCCCTTTATCAAAACATTGGTGTGAACTGAATTCAATTGAACTAAAAGATTAGTGCAATGTTTATACCTAAAAGTAAGAAACCTAGAAAATGACCCAATGTCTGCTAGAATTTATGTTGAATTGTCAATTTTCATCACCTAGCGCACAAAGTAAAATCACCAATCAACAAATGTCACAGTTTATATGAGTTTAGCAGCAGTGACGTGGTAAATGTTGGGACCATGTGCAGTAGCACATTATTTCTCTAGTATTATTTCATCTCAAAGGCTAAACCTAGATTTTTTACAAAGTGTGACTTCTATATTAGTAAGTATTTTGTGAAGTAGATAGGTACCCAAGGGCGTCGCCAGCCCAAGGCCTAGGGGGGGGGGGGGTCAATTGAACCCTGTCATAGGCTATTCTCCATATATCCTATATTATGGAGGATGAGAAATATATGAATTATTAGTATAGTCAAGAGTATGAAGATTTTTTTAGGATTTAACGGAAAAGCGCGGTCTTAGAACTTTGGTTGCTTTGCAGTTGCCTACATTTTTAAGTCTCTAGGGGGGGGGCAGCTGCCCCCTTTGTCCCCCCCCCCCACTTGGCGACGCCCTTGTAAGGTACCTACCTTATTTCAAAGATTTCAATAATCTTTTCCTATTTACTTCACGGCCGTGTTTTTGTTCAATACGAATAGGGTTTTCAAAAGTTTTGATAAATTACCATTATTTCAAATACCTACAAAACATTCAGAAATTCTATCATCGATCAAAGCCAACCTGTCAATAATACATCTGGAAGAAATCCTCGTCAATTACGTTTTCCAGAATCCAATGATAGATCGTCTTGTCTTTAAAATAATCTGTAATTAATTCGTTTGACGTTAGCCAAGTCTGTCTCCAACCTACATAGGTATATATTCCGGAGCCAGAGTGTCTGCGAGCTTACTTGAAATCCCTCGAAAAAAAAACAAACTTCGTAAATCATAGTCTGGAAAATGTAGTTTGTAGCTTCAAGGCGGATGGAATATAGTGAATGATTTATTAGAATAATATTTATATCTGGAAAGATTCTCCCTTTTTTGTTATTTATTTCAGGTATAGGAAAAGGAATAAGTAATAATAATTATCAAAATTGATGACATGTTTACAAAATTTTGATCAATTAATTCTAGTTAGGCATTTATGTAATTTCGTTTCTATACTCTGACGATAATTACCAAAAATCCCATCTATCTTATTGACTGGTTCCTTTATTATGTTCCAGAATGAGAACGCTCTCTCGTCTATGTTTTTTTTTTAATACTTTATGCCGTGTTTTATCTTGTATGTTGGATTTTTATCCGCTTTTATTAGCTTTTGCTCGAACTCATTTTATGTTCTGCGAATGTTTTATTAATTTTCTAATTATTGGTATACAAATTGGTATACAAAAATACGAACGTTTTATTAATTTTCTAATTATTGGTATACAAATTTATGTTAGCCATTCCACGATAATAATTGTGTATTTTTTTTAATGAATCTGTGCTCACTCAAAGTGAACACAAATACGCTCATTGACTCTTTCATAGTAAGCTACTTAAAGCTTGTGTCGTGAAAGAGGAAGATGGGCGGCACCTGGGATTCGAACCCACGACCTCCGCACGAAACAGTGCGAAAGCCGGCGGCGTCGTAACCGCTAGACCACCAACCACCTCGAATTCCGGGGTATATTCATTGATTTTTTAATGTGACTTGTTTTGTATAATTCCTTTCGAATTCTGGTGATTTGAATTGATGGTGTTTTTTTGCTATCTGTTCAATTTGATTTTCTTTTTGTCGCCTTTAAACTTGTACACACTTTTTCGAAGGCGTCATCATCGGATATGTGCGAAATCCAATCCAAATCCAAACTCCCTTTAGACCCCACTTAGGGGCATAGGGAGGCAACAAGAGCTCTCCATTGCGCTCGATCTTGCGCAACGGTGATGACCTCCTCCCACACCATGTCCATGTCCCTCAGCTCTGCTTCGAAGGAGCGGAACACAGTGTGAGAGGGTCTTCCTCGTCTTCGGGACCCTGATGGGAGGAAGAACAGCGCTCTCCTCGGCCAACTGTCATTCGGCATCCTTAACACATGTCCCAGCCAAGTCCATCTCCTCCCCACAATGGTGGAGGTGATGGGCTCACGCTGGGTGCGCCGGCGTATAGCGTCGTTCGTGATGCGGTGGTACCATCTTACGCCCAGAATTCTCCTTAGGCACTTCATCTCAAAGGCTGAGACTTTTTGTGCCTGGGCCAGAGTCAGGTGCCAGGACTCACACCCATAAAGGAGAATGGGCAATACACACGCATCAAACAGTTTACATACACACGCATCAAACAGTTTACATTTCGTCTCGACGCTAAACGCCGACGCTTTCCATATCTTGGTCATGTTGTTGAAGGCGCCACTTGCCATACCGATACGAATCGGGAGCTCAGCCCCGAGGTCACCAGCGGTGGTAATGGTTGCTCCCAGGTACTTAAATTTATCCACCCGGGAGACCTGGTGACCATCGATGGTTATCGGTTGCTGTTTATCGGGGCAGGCATTATTCGCCATGAGCTCCGTCTTACTGGCATTGACTCGAAGGCCGAGGCGTGCTGTTTCGTTGCAGAGTCTTGAAACACTGCGCTGTAATTCCTCCACTGTCGTACTGAACAACGCTAGGTCGTCCGCGTACTCCAGATCGCACAGTTCGCCCATTAGACCATCTCTCTGTGTTATCGGTATACCTCTTGCTCCTTGCATGGACTTTCTCAACAGGAAATCCATGACTATTATAAATATAAAGGGAGCTAGTACGCAGCCCTGTCTGACTCCCGTGGTGATCCTAAAAGCTTCAGTAGGACCACCTGGCGTTTTCACGCTACACTCAGAGTCTTCATACAGGGACTGCACCATTTTAACTATTTTCGGAGGTATACCATACAGAGCAAGTATTTTCCATATTGATGGTCTATGTGGGCTGTCGAAGGCCTTTTCAAAATCTATAAAGCAACAAGCGACTGGAGAGTTAAACTCCTTGCACTGCTGAAAGATGCACCTGGCACAGAAAATTGGATCCGTGCAGGACCCTCCAGGTACAAAGCCGCATTGTTGCTCTCTCAGGACAGCCATGACAGGCCCCCGAATGCGGTGTAGTAATATCTGAGATAATACCTTACCGGGAACACTCAGTAGAGTAATTCCACGGTAGTTTCCGCATTCAAGGGGGTCCCCCTTTTTAAATATTGCGACGATGGATCCATTCCGCCAATCTTTTGGGCACCTCTCCTCTTCCCACGCCATTTTAAATATATCTAATAGTGGTTGGCCAAGGGTGTCTATGCCTTGTTTGAGGAGCTCTGCGTGAATTCCATCGTCTCCTGGCGCTTTGTTGTTCTTAAGTCTCATCACGGCCAGCACCATCTCACTGTATGTCGGCGGTTCCTCACATATCCCAGTTGCCTGAGGTATATTCAGACCAGCCAACTCCTCCTCAAAGTTGTAAGGTGAGGAGGGCTCGGGACGGTTTAATATTGACTCAAAGTACTCCCTCCATCTCCCTTTAATCAGTTCGGGGGCAGTGACAGTGGCTCCACGAGAGTCTCGTATTGCCGTCACGGGTCTTTTTTGACCCCTGCCCCCGACCTCCCGGGTGATTTCGAAAAGTGTCCTTGAGTCATTTCCGAGTGCAGCAGATTGCGCTCGCCGTATCTGAGAGTCCAGGTGTCTTCTTTTATCTGTTCGTACAGAGTGCTTCACCTTGCGGCTCAGCTCCCTGTACTCAGACACCAAAGCAGCCAGTTTTTGAGGGTCTTTTTCGCTGTCTCTGAGGGTCTTAGCCTTCTGGCGATCTTCGATGAGGCTCCAGGACCCATCGGACATCCATATTGGCCTCTTTTTGCTCTTATAGCCGACAGAAGAACGTGCGGATTCCATAACGGCGTCACGGAAGCTATTCCAAGCTGTCTCAATTGGAACAGCTCCGTGTGAATCCTGCAAGGGGGCAAACCTGGTGCGTAACTCAGCCTCGTACGAATGACGACACTGAGCACTCTCTAACCTGCGTATGTCCAGCGGGCGAGAGGCAGACGGTCCCTGCTGGAAATGGGTAAATCTGAATTTCAACGAACCCACAAGGAGTTCGTGATCAGTGTCCATGTCTGCCCCTCGGTAGGTGCGGACATCTCGCAGGTCAGTTCGGTTGCTGGCCCTTACCAGAAGATGGTCAATCTGGTTTTTTGTTCTCCTGTCAGGCGAGGTCCAAGTATATTTATGGATATCCTTGTGGGGGAACAGAGTTCCCCCTATTAAGAGTCCGTGGAGTGTGGCGAAACCAATCAGACGGCTTCCATTATCATTTATCACTCCCATGCCATGCCTACCCATGACGCCTGGTCCATACTGGGGGTCACTGCCAACCTTGGCATTAAAATCCCCCAGTACAATTAAGCGGTGGCGCCTTGGGACATGGGACACAACTGCATCCAGACTGTCATAAAAACAGTCCTTGGCAGCCGCATCCCCATCCTCAGTGGGAGCATAGCATAGGAGGACCGTCAGTGTTTCGCCTGTCATCTTGAAGGACGCACTCATCAGGCGGTCAGAAACAGGTTCCCAACCAAGAAGGCGAGAGAAGGCATATTTACTTAAAAGTAGAGCGACGCCACGCATCCGTGCAGTTCGGTGACCAGAGTGCAGCATGACATAGTTGCCAGCGTCACTCTGCCCCGTCCCTGGGATGCGTGCCTCGCTCAGCCCCAGGATATCCAGTCCATAATCTCCCGCCAACTTGGCAGCAACAAGCTCCCCGCCCGCCCTCAGAGTGCGGACATTCAGGGTCCCGATTTTCAAGCTCTTGTTCCGAGCCGTGGTCAACACAGGGGGGACACTAGCTGCCTGGACCCCCCCCTGGTGGGGCCCAGGCGTCCGAGGCTTAATTTTGTTGCCTTTTCTGACCGCTGGAGTTTAAGGGTGTGAGGTGGTCAACCCCACGACCCCGATCTGATTTTTCGATTACCTGCCTCTTACAGGATGCTCGAAAAACCAGCAAAAAGAACAGAGGTGCTATTCTAAGCCGACAGCCCCACGGCAGTGCGAAATATATAAATAAAATTGCTCAATTAAAGGCTGGTGCCAGCTTTCTGCACAATCATCATTAACATCTGACTGACAAGCATTTTAATTGGACGAATGTGCATATTTCTTGGTCATTATCAGCAGAATTCTTAACGAACGCAGGTATCTGACGATTGAGTTCGAATTATTGAGTTTTGTGGCCTGAGTGTGTTAGCAGATGAAGCGGATTGAGTTTCCCAATTAGTTGGTCATTATGTTATTTATTTAGCCATGCTCGGAGTAGGGAGCTCATGGAGTTATTGATGAGGACGGCAGTAGGTGCCACTCGTCTATCTGCGCAGCTAGGCCAGGGCTGCCAACGTACTTCGAGGTTTTACTTATTTATTTATTTATCACAGACGTCAACAGAACACCAAACAACACAAACAAATCAAAGCATAACACAAAAACATATAACCTTCCAATAAGAGCTAAGAGCTTCCTGCACAGCTATTGTGCAGAGTAAGGTTGGTACAGTCGAAGTCTCGTCGAAAACAAAAACAACGAAAAATTTTAGTTAGAAATAAACTTAATTACTTATTTAAGGTGTCGTTTCATTGGTGGTTGGTAGACCAGTGGTAGCAGTCGGCGACTTTCATACGTACAGCGTATTGGAGGTTGTGGGCTCGAATCCCGGTGCCGACCATTTCCACTTTCACAACACAAGCTTTGCTTTATGTGAAAGATGAAAGTGTATTTGTGTTCACTTTGGGTGAGCCCAGATTCATTTAAAAAAAATCATTTTAGGTGTCATGCCTGTCATGACATACACAATTAATTGAGACTCGGTCTGACACCTCCAAAACCAGATCTATTCTCCGTACAACTGAGATGAGGAATCTTCGCTCCATCGCGTGTAAAACTCTTAAGAGACAGAAACAGCACTATTAGGGATATATGCAGTGTAGACGACGTGGTGAGATGGGGAAGAAGCAGGCGGAGACACTGGAGGGATCATGTCGGTAGAATGGGAAATGACCGCATAGCCAAGGTGGTGGCTGACGGTATCCCACAAGGCAGAAGATAGCCAGGCAGACCGCCCAAGAGGTGGCAGAACAACTGGCAGTCGGTGTCCGCGGAAGGATTGACTCAACAAAACAGATAGCAAGATCTAGAAGAAGAAGAAGATTTTTGATGAATGAAACAAATTACAATAATTTATCGATTAGGTTTATTTCCACGTATGTCATCAACTAAACTATTTAATTATTAAACTGCATTCTATAATAAAACGTAAATTTCAGTTTTGTATGTAAAGGAATCGCGAATCATTCATTCATAGGTACCATCTTTCTCTTTCACGACACAAACTTTAAGTAGCTTGCTGCGAAAAGAGTCAGAATGTATTTACTATATGTTCACTTTGTGTGAGCACAGACTCATTTTTATATTTAAAAAAAAAGTACATATATAAATCCTTATTATTCATAACATTTTTTCGTAAAGCAATATGTCAATACTCCCTGTCCTGATACTACTTAGAAGCATAGTGAGGCAAAAGCAATACCAGAATCAAAATAGACCTATGCTTGCCAACCAAAATAAATGAAATGTCTGATTGACATTGTTACTGAGATTGCAATTGGATCGGAATCACGATTTATATGCAGAGCGAAGCCCTTGCTTTCCTGGAAGACGGGATCGACTTGTTAGATCCACTTCTTTCTCGATAAAACACTTCTTCTCATGTAGGTAATTTAGTTCTTTAATTTTTTTTCCATACAACCACCTGAACTTGTTCTCATATCTTTGTTACAACACACCTTACTTCGTTTGTTTTTTTTTTGTTAATTTGTAGTTTGATTGCCTTTTGTCGCAACCATGTTTGATCTAACATTACGGAATGATGATACATCACACGTATGGACGATATTACGTCACGCCACGGCATCTGTTGGACTAATTCAGAAGCTCGCGTTATGATCCATTAACTGCTAAAATTAGACAAATTTATTACTAAATGATCCAGCCAAACGTTCAACTCTAAGCCATTATATTTCTAGCGAACTTTTTCACGTATAAATAAACAAACTTTGTTTACATCATCAGCAATCTTCTAGTGTTTATGTTGAAAAAAAAAACACAATCCCTTTTTGTTCCAACTGAAGTTATATTTTCTATGGCAATGTTTACCGGGTTAGATTTGATTTCGATGCAATAAACATGTTAAGTAGGTAGGTAAGTTAGGCAGTACTTTTGGATGTCCCACAACGGTGGGGTCCGGTTTTCTGTCAGTTGATATTTTTAACGCAGACTTTCGTCTTTCAGGCTTCCATGAAAACTTGCATGTGTATATTATTCGCTTATGATCAAATTTATACAAGGGCTGCCTTTAATATTTCGGGATTTGCAATAACTGATTATAAATTTGTAAAAAAATATTAAGTAAGTAAGTAGATCTTAAGATGTTTATTTTTCATCGGCTAAAGATACAAAAAAAAGTCGGATTAGTTGGAACCCTTATAATTCGAGATCAGCTGAACAGAATTTTAAGATGCTTGGTTTATTGAATTCTTCTCCGCTCCGAATAACAAAATAATTGGAAAAAAATGGATAGCAAATAATATAAAATATAATATAATTGACATGGTGTGGGAGGAGATCATAAACATTGCGCAAGATCGAAAGGAATAACATTGGTTATCTATAAGTCGTTTTTATCATTCGTTCGAATTCAATATTCATAGTTAGATCACAGGACAACGTCTGTCGGGAAAGCTGGTTTTAATTAAAATGGCTACATAAAAGCACCCCTTGCCTACAACATCGAGAAAAAGGTTCAAAATGTAATTGGTTTTCAATTTGTGTGAACACGGATACATTTTCTAAGTGAATCGTAAAATAAATATCTACGGTTTTCTTGAGAAGTATAAAGCGCCTTTATGAAATTGGCCCGTAATATTTTTAAAATTTACCTGAAAGAATTTTAGGGAGAGAGAGATGAACAAGGCTCTACCGTATAACGAGAAAAGCGATCCTATGGTTTATGGGAGCTGAGGCTCAGAACCCAACCGAACTCCGGACGGAAGGAGGAGCGAGGAGATTTTCTGTGAGAAAAATGTTGGGGCTTAAAGATTTGTGAAAAAGTGGACGAATAAATAAAGATGGATGCAAAAATGTCTACTCCCCAGCGTCGTGAACTTTGATCATATTTCTACATAAAAATAATCCAATGAATTTTCGGGTGTTTTTTTTTTACATTTTTTCACTAAACTTACAAACTTACTCATCGCAAAGGCGAAAACTGTTAGGCCCAGTCCTAGCTCGTCGAATGATCGTGCGATTGCGATGATGGCAAGAACGGATAAACAAATTTGTGATCCCACGATGAAAAATTGTGTGTCCTAACTGCCATCGTATGATCCACTTTCACTTTCCTTCACAACGCAAACAAATAGATAATGAATGTTAGTAAGTAAGAACTTTTGGCAAGTAGGTGTCGTATTGATTATCGATACAACAGAGCAATACAAATGACGCACCGATCGGACGATCGAATTTACGTCTGTTCATCTGCCCAGTTAGGACACCTCCATACAATGTTATATGTTTGAGCAGGGCGTCCGCGTTCATGCGATCATCGCAATCGCCCGATCGTGCGATCCATGTCATCGGTTTTGAAAGAAAATTGTGAAATATAAAATAGCGTTCGCTCAGTCTTTGACGATGTTCAAACATATATTTTTCTAGAATTTCGAGCACCGGTCGACCACTATTTCATATTATAATAGAAGATTAACCTGACCAACGAATGCAACTTGAAACATAATTTTGTTTAACGAAGTGTCTACGTGTATATTCGTGCAAATTAGGACAACAGCGTTCATTTCCGGACAATTGTTATTGGCATTAATAGATCCGGTCCTTGAAATTCCGGAATAACGGCTCCGTATAGCGCAGGGGTTCCCAATCTTTTTCAGCCCGCGGCGCACATACAAGTTTAGTATTTTGTCACGGCGCGCTATTTTTTAAGCTATTTGGAATAGATATAGTGATTATAAATATATAGGTACATGAAATAATAGTAGTTAGAATAAGGTAGATACACAAATATTAAAATTGAAGAAAAATGGAAATCTACAGTGTTGCTCACGACAATAAGTTCGAAGATTTATTAAAATTGAGTTTTACTATACGTGTATTTATTAGAAATCAGAATTTCTTCTCGAAAGGCTCGAACTATAACCAAAACTCACCAAACGGAAGTGATCAATCTAGTTTTGAGGCTGATGTCGCAGGAGAGTTCGATGAGACTCTCTTACTCTTGTATTGTGAATCCTGGCGGAGCTTGTGCGTGGAAAAGATTATGGAAGTACACAAATTTTCGACATCATCATCTGCAAAGTGCTTTGAAAACCATTCGGTGAATTCCCTATAACAAACCTTCGATTAAGTGTTCCGTGAAAAGGGCCATCAGCTCTAATCAGGCTTTTTTTTTTAAAGATGTCGGTACTCACTTCATGTCAAGCTTTTTATATAATAAAATGAGATTATACTCAAATTGAAATTTAAAAAAAAACGTGAAAAAAGGTGCTGGAACGCACCGCGTCAAATGAAAAAAAAAGACTGGCTCTAATGAGACAACAAATTCATTAGATGCCGCATATTTATATAATCTTGACCGCTGCCTTCATTCTGTATTTTTATCCATAACTGCAGTTTCTTCCTAAAGGCCGCAATTTTCTAGTTTCAGAATGTGCATATTGTTGCCTTATAAATAAATATTCAAATTATCACAGAAGTACCTACGCTAGTTTTAGCAAAAAATCTAGTTCAGTGAAATATGACGCTTTAATGGGAATTCGAATCAAAATAGGATTTTTTGGTTTATATAAATACTCATGAATATTTGTGATTTCGGATGATGATCGGTGGTTTCGGATAATGATAAGAGGATCGGCTCACGGCGCCCCTCTTTACTTTCCACGGCGCACACTTTGGGAACCCCTGGTACAGCGTGTTTGGTTTCGCTCTTGAAGTCAAGTGGATGCCAGACTGCAAAATAAAACGCTCTGAATACATTCGTAAGATTCTCGCGGCCTAGTTATGCCAGAATAATAATTATTATTGCACTAGCGAATTTTTAACGGATATGGAATAAAAAAAATGAGGTGGTATGGCCATGTCATGAGACGTGATGCGGACTATTCAGTGAAAAAACGGCTCTAAGTGTTCCCACAAAACCGAGAGGGAGGAAGACCTCCGGCAACCTGGTGGTCCGCAATTGAGAGGGAGTTGGCAGCACAGAATGTCCCTCAATCGACAACTCAGGACAGAAGATCCTGGCGCATGTGTACAAGGAGGCCCGACTCTGGTTAAGCCGGGAAAAAGGGCAGGGCAAAGAAGACGATGGAAATGAATATGGAAAGAATGAAATTGGGGATGTGGAATTTGGGATATGGAAAGGAAGGAATGTGGTATGGAAGTAAGTGTTGTGACAAAGATGAAAGTTAATAAGTTGAGATGGTTTGGGCATGTGGAAAGAATGGATGCAAACAGAATGACAAAGAAAAAAGAATTTATAAGGCTGAATGTAAAGGTGTAAGAAAGCGTGGCCGACCGAGAATGACGTGGATGGAACACATCGATTCCGTCCTCAATGAAGGCCAGGTAAGAAGTAAGAGAAATAGGAGAGGGTGTATGAGAAATGTTATGTCGGTGGAAGAATCGAAAGAAGTATGCTTGGATAGAAAAGAGTGGAGGTCCGTTCTCTCTGCCTACACCTTACGGGACACAGCCCATCACCTCTACTATTATGTGGAGGAGATGGACTTGGCTGGGATATGTGTTAAGGATGCCGAATGACAGTTGGCCGAGGAGAGCGCTGTTCTTCCTTCCATCAGGGTCCCGGAGACGAGGAAGACCCTCTCATACTGTGTTCCGCTCCTTCGAGGCAGAGCTGAGGAATCTGGACATGGTGTGGGAGGAGGTCATTAACGTTGCGCAAGATCGAGCGCAATGGAGACTTCTTGTTGCCTCCCTATGCCCCTAAGTGGGGTCTAAAGGGAGTTTGGATTGGTATTAACATTGTATTCTTTTGTGTCCAATAAAGATTTATTTATTTATTTATTAAAACGGATTTCCTGCGACGCCAACGCCATCTATTAAAATTCTATAACAACAAAATTACTGTTTACCATTGATATTAAAAATATTGGTACGCAGGTTTTGATGATTTTTTTTTTGAGTTTTCAGAAATAATTTTTTAACATTCAAACATATTTTAAACATATTTTTGTATACAATACAAATTTGAAATCAATATTCATAGTAAGGACTACAGGACAACATCTGAAGGGAAAACTAGTGTTATATATTTGATACTCACACATACATCTTTTTATTTGACATTGACACAGACGCATATATTATTTGTTTATCTCAGGTCAAAGTGAGAATAGATTAATATTGGTTGTTTTTAAAAATAATAATAGAAAAAACCTTGTAGGTACATATCAACATTTCAAAGTTGACGTATCCATGTCGTTGTTTTTGTCGTTGTTGAAAGAAAATTTTGTAATAGCGCTCGCTCTGTCTTTAACTATTTTTTATTAGTTTACGTAAACTTTGATAGAGAAATGTGGTGCATAGTGCATTGGCTTGGGACGTACCAACCAATGTACGTTGGAAGAGGCGATGCAGCAACCTCGCGGGAATACAATGTCCATCTCTGTTACGTCCCACTGAGCTTCTCAAACTATTATTTTTTTCTCTTTATTGTGAATACAATTGCCATAACAAACAACTAATTCTCACAATTACTAATGTCATTTAACACAAATGTAATGTTATACTAGTGGTAATGGTCGACCAGTGCTCAAAATTCGACCATAACTAATTTATTTAAGAGGCCGTAAGCCCGTAATGATAAAATTGAAAAACTAAACATTAAAAAATTAGAACATAAATATTTGTGCAATGATTGGTTATCTAGATAGTATCCAGCATTCTTCAAATGAGAGCTCCAAGGCAATCAAAAATCCACAAAGTACTGAGAATGAGTATCGGGAAAGGTATAGAAACTGTGATTCCAACAAATACTTCAACGCATGTGCAGAAACAATTCTTCCAGCTTAACACACTGCTGCCGTTTTGAACAGCTGGCATTGTTTTTCTTCTTGGAAGCCCTCAACAGCTAAAATCTCATCACCCGTAAATGTAAACTGTAATACGCTGCAGATTTCTCTCGTGTTCAAATTGCTGCAGATTTCAACTTTCATATTATGCGCTGCGAATTGCAGCTATGCAGTCTTTAAGGGTTCGGCAAAAAATTTACCAAGGTTATAGAGTTGTACCGACCTCAGTAGCCTAGTCGCATAGGCGCCTTCAGATCAAGAGGTCCCAGGTTCTCTTTTGAGCACATACGAGCTACGTCTACAATGAAATACAGTATCCAATTAAAGAAAAGATATAAAGAATTTAAGCAAACACAGTTGCACTTTCACGATATTTTATTGAGGCTCGAGCGCTTTCGTCTATCTCATGTAGGCATTATCAAGAGACTAAAAATAAATATTTAAAACAAAATTGAGTACATGGTATAATATTGGTAGGAGAAGACACTAATTACTAACAGATGTCAAAATTCAAACAGATTCAAATCCCAGCGCCATCTCCACTAGTTCAAATCAATTTTTTTTTTAATAAAAATGACACTCGAAGTGAACACAAATACACTTTTGACATCTTTCACAGTAAGCAAATGCTTGTGTCGTGAAAGCGGAAAATGGTCGACACGGCCGGGAGTCGAACCCACGACCTCCGCACGAAACAGTGCGAAAGCCGTCGTCGTAACCGCTGGTCTATCAACCACCTCAAAAGGCTACCACCTTAGGTTATATAGTTGTAACACAAATATACTTAGTTGATTAGAGCAAATACATAGTTACACAAAAAAAATATTCTAGAAATTTTTTTTTTTTTTTTTTTTTTTTTTTTAATTTATCTTTTCGACCGTGGCTACTTGGTGGAACATACTTCGAACTTATTTTAAAGAAACAAAATATTTAGTTTTTTCCACAATTTTATTCAGCTAACCGGTTTTCGAAGACCGTACGTCTTCTTCGTCAGGCTAGTAGATGTTAACTAAATTACAAAAAGTGATCCAACAGAAATTATTATTTTCTGTTGGATCACTTTTTGTAATTTAGTTAACATCTACTAGCCTGACGAAGAAGACGTACGGTCTTCGAAAACCGGTTAGCTGAATAAAATTGTGGAAAAAACTAAATATTTTGTTTCTTTAAAATAAATATTCTAGAAATACATCTTACATAGAAATATATAACTACGTACCTGTATTTAAAAAAAAAAAAAAGTTGATAAAGTACATGGTAGAATTTTGGATATCTGAAATTCCAAATGAATAAATCATATTTCATGCGTTTCATGTTAGAGTGCACACGCTGCGGCTGTTAAAACTAATAATGAATAGCTACACACACATAGATACATTTTTACCATGATTTATTTGCTTTGACCTGCAGGTAATAAAAGCTGCGCCACTCTATAGAATAATATACCCACATGAAATTTTCAAACAACTACCTTTATACGACTATAGATACTTGAAATGATAGTACCTACGCAAATGGCACAATAGAATGTTTGGCTGCGCAAATCATGTGAAAACTAGCTTTCCCGACGGACGTCCTTCCTTACTGTGAATAATGAATTCAATTTCATACATTTCCGACCAATGCATATGTTTCAAAGAATGTTTGCACTCTAGTTTACGCTACATATTCTTACAATCATATTAATGCCCTTTGCCCGTGAGTCGAGCATAAGCAGTACAAAAAGGACTAGTTATGTTTTCTATGCCATATCGTGTGACTGTAGAGAGGCCTATTCTTGAAAGACAGATTCTGTCGCATTCCGAGCACGGGTATTCCGCTCCTCACTCAGGCCAGTAGGGCTATTCTCGTAATCAATCGCTTTTAAAAATCACTTAGCGATAAGATTAAGACACGATCGCAAGCAGTCGTATTCATAAAACTATCGGAATCTAATGTTAATCCTATCTTGAACTGGATCATTTTCATACTGATATTTCAAACATAACGAATTTTTAAGATATCTACTTGATATCTTGTTTTGTGAATACCAATCCGCCATTTTATGATTGTCAATCAAGATAAGAGCGTATTAAGACCGCTACGAGAATAAGGGCACTGTTTGTTCCCAGTCTGACTTCCTACTAACACTCTTTAACGCAGTATGTTGATTGTCCTTATACCTCTTACGTTGGCCACCGTGCTTTCTTTTCCTCTTTCCAGTTCGCTGTATAGGATATTTTTGGGAAGTCTACGGTCATCCATTCGAAGCACGTGACCGGACCATCGCAAGAGAACATCCGTCATCAGGGTGTCAATCGTGCAGCAGTTGGTTCTATTAAGGACCTCTGTATTTGATACTCTATGGAACCAACGTATACGGAGTATTTGACGTAGATGACGTTGCTGGAGCTTTTCTAAGGATTTTATGTGGTGCCTATAGTTTCTAGAGGTCAAATTTATTGTGATCGAACGTTTAGTTTGGTTTTTTTTTTTTCAAAACCCACGAACATTTCATTGTTTTTCTCAAATTTCTTTTGAGCTGAAAATGAATAAAATCTTACCTGTATCAGAGGCTCGAGTGTTGCGCATTTGATGGGAGGCCTGGTGCGTCTCTGGAATCCAAAACAGTTCCACAAGAAAGGCATGGCAGGGCCCCCAGCTGCTACTGGCCCCCGGAGAACATCCCTGAATAGCGTTTCTGAAACGATAATACATACAAATATCATTTTCAGAATTCGCGGACGGCATTCGAAAACTTGGTGGCGGAGTTATTGGACTGTTGCGATTTTCTGATATTCGGTACCAGGGTACAAAAAGTTAGAAACATCAATTCAATCAATGATGTATGTATAGCTGACGTGAAGCGTCGACATGGTAAATTGGTGGTTTTATAAAAATGTGCTAGAAAATATTATATTCGACGATTTGGGCCGCAGATGTTTGGTGTTGGGTTAAAAATTTGGTTTAAAAAAGGCTTGATTTTAAAAATAGTAAAATAAATATTAATAAATATAAATAAATATATAAGGCTTGATTTTAAAAATAGTAAAATAAATATTAATAAATATTAATAAATATATATTTATTTAATAAATATTGTGTAAATAATGTGGGTTGTGGAGAGGAATGAGAGATTTAGAAAGGAATGGTATGGAAATGAATGTTGTTACAAAATATGAAAGATTAACATGTTGAAAGAAGGGATAATGAGTGAATATACAAGATTGAAAGGAAAGGAGGGGAAAGGCGTGACGTTCCAAAATAACTTGGTTCAAACACATCGATTGCGTTCTGAAGGAAAGCCAAGACAGAATCAAAAGGAATAGGAGAGGTTGTATGAGTGATATGTCGGTGGAAGAAGCGATCGAAACGTGTTTGGATATAAAATAGTGGAGGTCCACATAGTTAGGTTAGGCTCATAGTTATAGAGTGTGATGGAAGAGCATACCAAGGCAGTTTCTCAGATTTCCTCACCTTAACCGACGGAGCGATAGCATTCATTGATAACTGAGACATACACATCTGACAAGCAGGAAAGTTGACCCTCTGCCACTCTCTTACTTATTTGTATTAATTCTTTCCTGTAAATTTTTAATAAATGTGGCTGGAAAAAGCTAAATAAATAATAGTGGAGGTTCATTCTCTCTACATACCCATTAAAGGACACCACGCACTTCATAGGAAAATTAATAAAATAGACCTAATAAAATATGCTTCCATTTCCAGTTGACGAGCTCTTTTCTTTCGTTGTTAAATCTCAAAATATTGTGTATTTTCACATCGTTTTATTCTCTTCTTTGTCATACTTACATAATTTTTCCTTTTCAGTATTATATTTTTATATCCAGCCAGATTAAGTAAGTACTGTACTAAACCCTCAAATTCATGTACTTTTAATTTATTCTTCAAGTTGTGAGATAAAATTCTGCAGTTAGTTAGTGGAGGGTAAAGTGGCCTACTTTGGGTACCTTAATTTTTTAATTTATCAAATTGATTTTGCTAAGTTTATTTATTTATTTATTGCAATTCACGCCGTTAGCCATTTACATGTTTAATACAATAATTAATTTCTCAATTAACAACAACAAAGTTTTGACAGATACATCAGAGTGTAAGATAGTTATCAGGATTGTAAAATCGCATCGCCAGATGAATATTCCGGTTAAATGCGATTCTACATCCATCGACAATTATATAAAATTCTAGAACAAAAAACAACAATAACAAATATAACGACACAATATTAACAAACAATTAATTCAAAAAAATAGCACAAAAATAAATAAATAATTTAATTAATGGGTATCTAAGTTATTGTTAGTAGCCCCCCTGATGGAAACTCCATAAAAGAAACAATAATTACTGAGTGTGGAGAAAATGTGGAATCATAAAACAGATTGGGGACTCGTTCACTATGTGCTGCGTATGCCCCAAAATATATTGAAAGGATGGGACAAGAAAGTGAGGCAGACTTTAAGTTATTTTCTATACTTCCTGAAGGTAAGCAACTGGCGGGCCTTATATATAGGAGTTTCGTAGCGTCCGTACGTTTCCATCGTGGGTAATAATATTATACACAACACAAGCAAACCGAAACCTTTTTATCTTCAATAATTCTCTTTATGTCAAATAACTTTCACTAAAAGATTGAGTATTTCGTCAAAACCGGGGTGGACAGGTCTAAAAGAAAATGTCCTCACAAAAAGCCATGAAGACGAAAAACGTTTATTGGAAACCATTACTCGAACTCTACATGTGCTAGATCTGGAAAAACAGTGTGAGTCTATTGGGTAGGACAGGACGCCTTGGAGATACATACACATACCTATTGTTCAGAATTCCAAAGCAATGCAGGAGTTTTACGGTCATTGTACAGGGTGGAGCATAATGGAATCCCTAGTTTCAAACACTCACTGTAGAGTGGGCAGGTGGGTTAGCGGAGTAAAAGTAGTGGCGATAGGTGGGGGAATCGACGCCATTTTCATTTCAGTAGTCGCCATGCAGTGATCCGGTGAGCATCGAGGCTTTGTCGTAGATTCGTTCTTTAAAACAATGATAGCCTACGAAAAACCCACACTTAACCATAAGTACCTAAGTGTATTACTAAATAAGAGTTAAATATTTTGAAAAATGATAAATAAATTCTTGAAAACAGACTTAAAATAATGTAAGAAAATATTTACAACTCTATTTAACAAACAAAACATGTGTAAATCACCAGTTGCCATTGCCCCTTGCTACGCCACATTCCCCCACAATTAATCTGTGAGTATTTCAATTGGATAGCCGCAGTAAGAGAAAACCAAGTTGCTCCCTTCCGGGGAGTTCTGTTTCTTTTATCTCCTTTTCACCGCCTATACATCTTTCCTTTCCACTTTCTTTTCTGCGCGTCCTCTTAGAAAGAAATATTCCGACACTGGTTACAATAATAAATCTTTCTATTATTTAAAAATAAACTTCGTTCAATCAAATGAAGCTTTAATTAATGTATTTACTAGTTTAGATTCGTTTCATGTTGAACCTATTCGAAAACTATATTATTATAATAATTGTGGAGGAAAGTGTGATTTGATTTTTGTTCATTATTGTTTTGGTAAAAAAAAAAGAAAAAAAAACATACCTCCGCTCAAGCATTAAGTTGGTAAAATTATTGAATGATTGCATCAAATTTGTAGTTTATTTCTATATATAAATAATAATTCAATAATAGTCTCCTTTACATATGTGTCACTATAGCCGGCGGAACCTAATGCTTGATGCATTCTCTACAGTCTACCGGTTCCGTCCAATCTGTGACAGGATTCACACCCCGAATAGAAATTTCAAGTGAAAAAACACATTGAAAATTTCTGAACGGCCGGGAATCGAACCCGAGACCTCTAGATCTGAAGTCGGAGCCTTTGGAACTAGTAATTTAATGAATAACACATATTTAACCTAGTATAAATTAAAAATATATCAACCTCAATATAATCTTAGTTGATGCACAATGCAATCCTGATACCATCCATGATGTATGGGAGTGAAACATGGAAATTGACGAAAAATCTGGAAGTTTGAATAAATGCTGTGGAAATGAGATCACTGCGTAGGATATGCGGGAAGAGACTGATTGATAATGTGAGGAATGACAATAATAGAAAGAAATGTGGAGTGGATGTTAGCGTAGTGACTAGAATGAAAGTGAATAAATTAAGGTGTTTTTGGCATGTAGTGAGAATGAACAAAGAGAGAATGACTAAAAGGATATATAAATCAGCTGAAAGAATGGGTGCACGCAAATGAGGTCGACCTCGAATGACATGGTCCGACCATATCGGTGTCGCCTTACGGGAGGGCCTAGCCAGGAGCAAAAGGAATAAAAGAGCATGTATGCGGAATGTTATGCGTCTGGAGGAAGCGAAAGAGGTTTGTTTGGATAGGAAAGAATGGAAGTCCGTACTTTCTGCCTACCACCTTCGGGAAACGGAGTGATTGGTAAAAAATATGTATTATCTTACCATAATAATTCGGTAAAATTTGTTTCACATGTGACTCATTTCCTACTACACCGGCACAGGTATCTTGGACATTTTTTATAAGTAAGGCAACTATAGAGGAATTGTTTTTATTACAAACTTATGGCCTGTCGAACTTCATCCCGCATCAAGTCAACAATAATGATTATTACATAATGCAATAAATTATATGTGGAAATTAATTTAGTTTTTTGTGTCATAAACTGTATTTAATTCAAGTAATAAGTCAATTATTTTTTTATTCTGGGTTAGGTTAGAAGACGAGAAAGACCCTCTCACACTGTGTTCCGCTCCTTCGAAGCAGAGCTGAGGGATTTGGACATGGTGTGGGAGGAAGTCATAAACATTGCGCAAGATCGAGCAGAATGGAGAGCTCTTGTTGCCTACCTATGATCCTGAGTGGGGCGTAAAAGGGAGAATTGATTGAATTGATTAGGTAGGTTGAAGTTCGACGGGCGGGTCAGCTAGTATTATAATAAACTTTGTTCTATTATGTGCAAAATAAAGTTTAGCCATCTTGTTATTTCCAAATTAATTACACATATTTTTAGGAGAATACTCCAACAAAACAGATAATAAACTGTTTAATTAGCCTGGGATGAACGAAGCTTATAAAGCTCTATGACGGGCGTCCCATGTGACCCAAAAATGGCTAAAATGCTAAAAGGAAAACTTTGGCAGACAATTATTATTATTATTCTAAACTAGCTTTCCCGTCAGAATTACTGATGTTGTCCTGTTGAAAGCTTAAAAGAAATACTATCAAAAATCTGCGGACCAATATTTTAAAACTCAATAATTATTGTCAAGTAAATAAAAATTGTGTAGTTGTGGTTTTTTTCACAGATGGCTTTCAATAGTGGTAATGGATACACACACTGAAACATACACCAGTTAGACTCCGTCTGGTGCGTTTTTTTTTTAATTGTTGATAGTCACTCGCCCAGGCAGAGGCGGAGAAGAATCCAATAAACCAAGCATCATAAAAATCTGTTCAGTCAATCTCGAGTTATAGGTGTTCGCGCTACCCGACTTTCATTTATATTAAAAGATTTTTTTTTTTTTTTTTTATTTTATTAACAACTTAAAAAAAAAGTCATAATTCAGCATAACAGGTTTGCACCCTTTTCGCTGAATAATGAGAAACAATACAAAATATATAGGTATATAGGTATTAAAAAAAAATACAGGCAATGAAACATTGGTAAAAATAATATGAAAAAAAAAAAAACAATATTATTAACAAACGACATTATAAAAAGTTACTAAGTATGTATTTAAAAGTAGATACCTATATTATTATTTCTATGATACAAACAATAATTTTATTGTTATTATTGGTGCGCGATAGATGCACAGATTGTCCGACAATTCATAATAATAATTGTCTGACAAACAATTATTAAGTTTAAGTTTAGCCTTTGCCACTAGGCAACCAAAGTGAACACAAATACACTCTTTGACTCTTTCACAGTAAGCTACTTAAAGCTTGTGTCGTGAAACAGGAAGATGGTCGCGGCACCTGGGATCAAACCCACGACCTCCGCACGAAACAGTGCGAAAGCCTTCGTAACCGCTATTCTACCAACCACTTGACGAATCCCAAGCCCAAGATCAATCAAGCGCAGGGAAGAACTCTTGTTTCCCTTATTGTCCCCCTAAGTGAAGTCATGAAGAGGGTTTAAATAAATAACAATCAAAATAATCTTTACTAATGTATTCAGAGGAGAATACCAGGAGAGAACACCAGGATTTTTTATGTGGTGGAGAGGGTTGCCACCCTGAAGTGGGGATGGGCGGGCCATGTGGCCAGATGCCCGGACGACAGATGGGCCAAAGAGTAGTGGAATGGCAGCCTAGACAAGGCAGAAGAAACGTTGGTAGGCCCCAGGCCAGATAATGGCGGAAGATATCGCGAAGATTGCACATGGATGAGGGAGACTCGGGAAAGGAATGATTGGAAGGAGAGGAGAAGGCCATGATCATCAGCAATGGACGGAGGCAGACTGATGAAGAAGAAGAAGAAGAATGTATTCATCTGCAAATTCTGAAAAAACTAATTACACTAAGTATAGGCAGAATGAGCCTCGGACGCCTTCGAGCGCAATGGAGAGCTCTTGATGCCTCCCTATGTTCCCGGGTGGAGCTTAGGCTCCCGTATTGCTGGTTGGTTTGGGGGTGGTTCGCGGCGGGTTTGATTTGTCCGGGGCCGGCTTTTTGGTATGATTGCTTCGATCGAGCTAGGAGGTCGGTTTCGTGCGGGTCGGGTTTGCTGCGGATTGATCTCCTTCGGGCTGGCTTGCGGTGTGCGGGGGTCTTAAAGGGAGAATGTATGTATGTATGTATAGGTGTATTTTATTTTCTTTATAAGTGAGAAGGAAGTTATATTCAATTCATAAAGAAGTCAAGAACGTCGGAGAGGGTTTTCAAATAAATCTTAGAGAGTGTCAGTCGCTTGCTTGATTGCCCACCTTCTGAGCAAACACACTTCAATCTCAGCACCTCTTTGTGTGCTTCTGGGTTTTATTGGCGTTCACTTATTCATGGCTGGTGAGCGACGAACAAAGACGGAATACAGAGCGCATCCATCAAAGCACTCGAATATGGGTCAAAAGTTAATACGTTAGTTAGCTGTTGGAGAGTGCCAATTCGGGAATTTCGATACTTTTTTTTACCCATCAAGCCGTTTCCCGAAGGGGGTAGGCAGAGAGTACGAACTTCTATTCTTTCCTATCCAAACAAACCTCTTTCGCTTCTTCCAAAGGCATAACATTCCGCATACATGCTCTTCTATTCCTTTTGCTCCTGACTTGGCCCTCCTCTAACACGGCACCGATATGGTGGGACCATGTCATTCGAGGTTGGCCTCGTCTGCGTGCACCCATTCCTTCAGATTTATATAGGTATCCTTTTAGTCATTCTCTCTACATGCCCAAACCACCTTAATTTATTCACTTTCATTCTAGTCACTACGCTAACATCCACATTTCGATACTTAACGAGATTTTTTTTCACATCATACGTAAAATATACATTTGTCCTATAATAATTACTGTAGATAAATTTGAATGAATTAAGAAGTTGCACAAGATAAGGAAAAATAAATACTCGTAATATTCTCACATTGACCACCATGAGGTTGACCACCTCACGTCCTTAAGCCCCAATAGGTCAGAAAGCAAAGTCGAAATATTAACGACAGCTCCAACGTTAACAATTTGTTGTTATTTCCATAGAGATAACGTAAAAACTGTTGATCAACGTGAGTTCAACAATGATGTTCCAAATTCCGAGTCGAAAAAATAATTCTGACAGTTATTCAAAATTAACGTTAAACGTTACCTCGAAATCGATGGAAACGCTGCTGTTATATCGAAGACGAAACACATTTTTTTTTGTTTGGAAACCATTTTCAATTTAGTTAACAGTTTTCACCTTTAACGTTATTTATTTCGACTTAGCTCCCAGAAAGGGCCTTAATGCCAGGACCCCATCATAGGGGTTCAAACGGCTGGTGTCCCTCCTGTGATGGGGCAAGATCGAGCGCATCGGAGGGCTCTTGTTGCCTCCTTATGCTCCTGAGTGGAGTTCGAATTGAAGGGAGAGTGAAGTGAATATTTTCACTATATTATAGTGAGTACGTGATTTTTTCCAAACTTCTTCGCTTCGTTTTTCACAACACATTTTGCTCGCTATGCTAATCATAAAAGTACTTGTAACAACTTTACTTGTTTTTAAAGGGGTTGAATCAATTCGTTGTAAAACGCCAATAATAAACAATTTCAGGCATAAGTTTTGTAGTGTCCAATTCTTTCTACATGGCCCTGCTACAGACACTGTGTTTTCAAGTTCTTCTAACCTGAAAACGTCATCTTTTTTACATCTGCGTCATAAGCGTCATTACAAACGGAGGGCAATGTACTTATTTTGTACTCCGTGCCAAGTTCCTTTTTGTCTTAATTTGATTTAGAAGTGCAGACAAATCATAGCAATCTACCTACAATGTTTCGATCCAGTCTTTGAAAAAGGCTTGTTCGTAAATAGATTCGATTCAACCATAAGAAATAGATAGTTAATTGAACACAGCATGTCAATGTTGCACGTTCAATTATTTTTTAAGAATCTCGCATCAATGAATCGGTCAAATGAAATATATCTGTGCTCACTCAAAGTGAACACAAATACACAATTTTATTCTTTCACAGCGAATCTTCTAAACTACTTGTGTCGTGAAAGAGGAAGATGGTCGGCAACTGATGGGATCGAACCCACGACCTCCGAATGATACAGTATGAAAGTCGACATCGTAACCGCTAGCCTACCAACCACTTCCTTTTATACCCTTTTACTTTACAAAGAAATAGGTACTTCTAGTTCTTTGTAAATCCGAATATAGTTTACGGCTTTCTATAGTGGTCTAATTTTCTTTTTAGCGTTATAATGCCCCTTAAGATAAGTTCGAATTATAGACTATTTCGGGAATAACCCTGCTGACAATTTAAAAGTAGACAAATAGTAAAGAGAAAGTCTGAAATATGGTACTTGCTCGGAACATTATGATCTTCGGTAAGCGCGATTCTCCATAGCAAAAATTTAGGATACATAATCTATAATAATAAAGGAAAGTGCCTGACTGACTGACTGATTGACTGACTGACTGACTCATCAACGCACAGCCCAAACGGCTAATCGTAGAGAAGTGAAATTTGGAAATCAGGTAGGTCTCAATACAAAACCTTCCACTAAGAAAGGATTTTTGGAAATTCCACCCCTAAGGGGGTGAAAATAAGGGTTGAGTGTTTTTCAAAGTATGCGAATATCTCGGAAACTAGACATGGTACGAACTTGAGATTTGGCATATGAATTCTTCTATAGAAATGAGTGTTAGCGTATTTGGCAATTTTTCCAAAATTTAACTAAAAGGGACGAAAAAGGGCACATATAAAAAGGGATGATTTTTAAGTGCCTCCTAAAAAGTTTAAAACTGGTTTTATCGAAATTTAAAAAAAATGATTTCTTAAGAAAGAGTCAAATTATACTATTTCGTTTTCAAAAGATATCATTAATTAGAGGGTAGGGGGTGAGGGGCACTTTTCCAACGTGTATGTGTGTGTATCCGTCCCCTCTTTATAACTTTTGATTCGCTTGATGCACAGATCCTAAAATTTCAGAAACTATTGAATACTTTAAGCATACAAAATTTATATACTCAGAATTTTGAATTTTTTTTTCAGTCAGGGGTTATCAACCTTTGAATTTTTATTTAATTTTTCCATATATCTCGAAAACCATAAAATCTAGAACCCTAAAATTGTGTATGTATATAGAAAAATACAATATCTAAAATATATTTTAATGTAGAAGTTCCAGGATTTCTCAAACTTTTTTTATAAAGAAAAATATTTTTTTTATGACAAATTTACGAGTTTCAGTGCCTATATTTCAGAATTTTATAAAAATATCGAAAAACGCCGAAACGCTACAACTAGATAATTTATTTTTCTATAAAAAATACATACATCATAGCAGTACATCTCAAACTTTTCTTAACAATTTTTGTAAAAATTTAATTTATTGACGACATCGTTTCATACAATAAACATACATACACCGCGAGCTGGTCCGGTGCAGCGTGTATGAATATATACGTAGGTAGGTATACCCAACCCAACCTACTTTCTCCAATACACGTGACGAAACTATTGCGTAATCTATAATAATATAGTTTTGAACTAGCCGACCCGTCAAACTTCGTCCCGCCTTGGAATATAAATAATATGTTCGAGATTTTATGTATAACTTTAAGTTGATTTCAGTTTAAAGTTATTTAACACAGACAACGACGTGGTCCTTATATTATTGAATTTGAATTAGTATAATGATACATTCATTAATACCTTTTTAACTACTGTAACCGCTGCATCTGTTATAAAACATATCATTATATTATTTACTATAAGCATTCCGTGAATCGTATCATTCATCAAACAACTGATTCCTGTCAAACGCCTGATTTAATTTCAAAATTAGAAAAAATCTAATAATAATATGGAAGTTTTATTTTTATTCCGTGCAACTTCTTTCTTTCATAAGACCCTTCAGACAAAAGCAAACACGACAAAAAAATGGGCGATATAAGTTCAGCTGTTCTCATAGGGTAAGAAACACGTAGAATGCCGATTCTGACTAGCGCCAACCGGCGCAAAGAGTGTTACTATACATTTGAATGGGGAAACCCACAGAAAAAGCAGGAACCCTTTCGCTTCCCGAGATGCCCATTTAAATGCATGGAAACCATAGACAACAATCTTTGAGCTGGTCGGCGCGGATCGTAATCGGCTTTCAACGTGTTCTTACCCATACGATGACCGCGCAAATTAGCGTTCCATTTTTATATAAGAGATAAATAATACACTTTCCGTGAATTCAGACAAACACTTTACGTACCTACCTACTTCAATATATTTTTCGTACCATTGTTTTTTTTTACGATCGACATTAAAATCATTATGTAGTTACCTACCTATTTTAGTAATTTATTATCTCTACTAAAATAATTTACGGTAAGTTCACGAAAAGAATCTGGATTGTATTGCAATTCTTTATGTCTTGATCTGTCAAAATATTTGAAGCCATTTCATAAAAACACTAGCAAAAAAAAAACTATGTGAGTAATCTTGCTTTGAATTTATTGCGTAAACCATGAATAGCAAGTTGATATAATATTATGTTGAAAAAAGGTAAATAGTATTATGAAGTCAATAGGTAAATTATTTTATATCAAATGTAGTAAAAGTGCAAAATATTAAATTTTAAAATTATCTACAAAATCCTCACATCATTTTAGGATAGATCGTAAATAATTGTTTTGAAAACACTGGCAAGTCAATGACCATATCATTTCGTCACTGTATAGTGCGAAAAAATTAACTGTCCACTGGAACGTATAAAAAATAGAGACGAAAGGGATAGCAGTTAGCCGGATATTATGACCTTCTCACACACCATTTCCAGATCCCTCAGCTCTGCTTCGAAGGAGCAGAACACGAGGAAGACCCTCTCGGTATGAGAAGATCTTCTTTATCTTCGGAACCCTTGCGGGAGGAAGAAAAGCGCTCCCCTTAAAATATCGGTGTTTTTATTTTCAAAAATTTATAAAATTCGTAGAATGCTAAAGAAGTCCTTACTAGAGCCCGGCCAGTGCGTAAATTACCATGGGTACAACGCATGAATTATGCTTACGTAGGCGGTATAAACAAATTGGACTGACTCCGTTGCCGGAACGTTATTGTTCCAAAAATCGCGGAAACTATCTGCATCTTCAGCCAGGATGATATATGACGAAACGTTGTTTTATTAAACTTCCCTTACTTACGAAGACCAGCAAAGCTGCTGTTTTCCTCTATATAGTCTAATAGTCTATATAACGAAATATTATATAGAATTACTCTCCATAATTTACCTTATGCTTGATAATCAATTTTCTAAGTTGTAGAATTTATTTTGTGATTATAAGGTGTATTTCTTAAGTGATACTTTAATAAACAAATCAATGAGTTATCCAAACATGTCTCTTTTTACTATTCGGTATCCGGCAGGATATTATTTACGCCGCCGGACAGACCGGATATCGGATAGTTGCCGATATCCGTTTCATCTAATAAAAAATATAAACAGTGGACAGTTAATTTTCTTCCTACTCTACATTGTCGAAAATTCGTTTATAGTCGAACGCCAATTACTTATACCATTAGAATACTGAGGTTGACCACCTCACTTCCTTAAAACTCAACCGGTTAGAAAAGGCACAATGAGCCTCGGACGACTTCGAGCGCAATGGACAGTTCTTTATGCCTAACCTATTCTCCTGAGTGGGTCCAAGGCCTCCCGTATTATGGGGTGGTTTGGGGGGAACCGCCACGGGCTTGATTTGTGTGCGGCTGGCTTTTTGGCAATCGGGCTAGGGTTTGGCTTTGTGCGGATCGGGTTTGCTGCGGTTTAGTTTCCTCCGGGCTGGCTTGCGGTGAGCGGGGGGGGGGCTTAAAAGGGAGAATATTACGTTATTATAAAAATGGAGACCTACTTTACGTGGTCATCGCATCACGCCTGGAGGCCAAGTCGAAATATTAACGACAGCTCCAACGTTAACAATTTGTTGTTATTTCCATAGAGATAACGTAAAAACTGTTGTTCAACGTGCGTTAAACAATGCTGTTCCAAATTCCGAGTCAAAAAAATAATTCTGTCAGTTATTCAAAATTAACGTTAAACGTTACCTCAAAATCTTTGGAAGTATTACGACGCTGCTATTATATTGAAGACGAAACGCATTTTTTTGTTTGGAAACCATTTTCAATTTGGTAAACGTTAACGTTCGGAACGTTAACAGTTTTCACGTTTAACGTTATTTATTTCGACCTGAACGGCTGGACCGATATCGTTTATTCTTTTTATGTCGTGTTTGCTCAGGATAAGATATTTATGAACTAAATTTCGAACCTACGACCAGACAAACAACAACAAATCAACGTGAAAGATATAAATTGAAATGTTAAAAAAAACGTCTGTAGCTTGAAAAATGCCCAAAGCAGATAGAAATAAGTGTTTTAAAGATCACTAATTTCATTGCTTTTCGAGACCTGAATATTTTTTTATTCATATCCAGCAATATAAAAATTGATTTCAAATAACGTCATTTGATGGAATAAAAGTTATTCGAGTTATTTTTTGGGATTCTCATAGAACAATGTCAGTCAAGTTAGCGAAATTTTTAAGTTCGCGGGCTGATTCTATTTGTATAAGAAGCACATATTTTTTAAATACAGATTAATAACGACAAATATAAATAAAAATATAGTAATTTAATGGAAATTTTAGAATATATATTTAAAAAAAGAAATGTTGATGATGTTTCTTATTATTATTAATTTTGATGCGAATATAATTAATTCTGCATTGTTTAGGAAGAGAAAGCAAATACAGTAACACGTGAGCGAAGCCACGGGTAACTAGCTAGTACATAATATTATAATGTAGCGTACAGCTGGTGTATCGTATAATACACTAAGAGTGACTCCTAACAAAATTATGATATCTTGAAGTTTATGCTCTGTGCTATTATACATAATGTGTATCAAGAACTGACGGAATACCTGCAGCGAAATGTATTATTTTATCATATATCCGTAGTCTATAAAAGTGGTTCCCAAGTCCTATTTGGCGGTCCACATTTTGAAATAAAATTTAGTAATAGATTTTCATTTTCTATCTTTCTTGCTCCTTCGTCATATTCTATATGAAGACTGTTTAATTATATAGCCTATGATGTTTTAAATGGATATGTTCATATCCTGGCGCCAAATACATGACAGCAGTCGCAGTCTTTAAATTTGGTGCTCTCTTCTTCTCAATAATTTCCATCTTTTATCTCTAAGTATATCTTATTAAGTATCTACTTGTTGTATACATGAGATTTTTCGGCATATTGAACTTGTCGAGAATTCTCAAGATTAAGATAGTTTCGGAAACTTGAGCATTACTACCTAGTGGCGAACGTTGTTAACGTAAAGTGATCACACTAAGCCAGCCTTCAAAATAACGGTAGAAGAAGGTCGTAAGCCCGTAGTGGTTTATTCCATTTAAAAATAGAACATCAGTAATGAATTGTTAGTCATTAGTTGTTACAAATTCGTTATGATGATTAAGTTTTCTACTATGATATGCAACTTTATTTGAAGATATTTAGGGGTTATATGTATAGGTATAAAAAACTAGAAATATACGTGTATACCTGCCTGCATGGTACTAGTTATGTAGGTAATAATATTATGTACCTAATTTTATAATAGAAATATTAAATTATTCTTTTTGTATATCTATAATTAGATAGCTACTTCTTGACATCACCCTACGAAAGTGGCTGACACTTTTCATTGGGAGACTGGTGAATTTTCAGTGTTCTGTTTATGTTAAAATATAGAAGTATTTTTCAAATCACACACGAATATTCGTATGTAATATGAATATTTCGAAATATTCGTCAATAATTGGTAAATAAAATAGTTATGCATTTTGATAAACAAAAATTCTCTAAGAAATATACCTACGTTAGTCATTAAAGGTTGGGAATCTCTGGTGGAAGACTTTTATTTCTACACAACACGGACAATTTCTATGGCGTCGTTTAGCGACTACATGACCTGTTCAAGGTTGTTGTAAATTGCAAACATTTTTGAGAAAGAACAAGTAAAAATAAGACAAGTGTTTAGTGTTTGTAACCTATGAATGTACTTATAACATAAAGCTGTATACCTATATTTTATGATGTAGGTATATAGCTACCTATGTATAATATAAGATGATTCTTATCGTAATTTTTAGGGATTTATTAATATTTATAATTTCACAAATCACTCTTTGAGGGTGGAATGCCTAATTAATAAAAAAAAAAAAAATATTTATAATTTAATATAGTTGAGCCGACCAACCATACTTTTAATACTAAAAATAGTTGTATAAATCTACATATTAATACGTGAAGGAAAAACTTTGTGACCGTTTTTACGGAAAATGAGCGGACGGAAGAGTTAGAAATTTCGCACACTTATACCTTATATAGAGGAGAGGTGGCAAAATGCTAATATTTTCTTAAAATTATGCATAAAAATAGATCAAATCAATAAAAAAAAACATTACAAACACTATAACTGTAATGTTACGTATTTGATACTCGCACACTTCCACAAACGACTTATTATTATTAGGAAGATCAACTTCATAGAAAAAAATATAAAATGTAAAGCGCCTCAAAATGGGCGCAGAAAGCTTTTCGAAGGCGGTATAGGTGGAGCTGAAAATAGCGGGATATTCAAACTCATTGCCTCAAATTGAGAATAGATTAATATTGTTTTTTTTTCCAATAATAATAGAAAAAACTTTATGCATAATATCAACATTTAAAATTTGACGAATCCATGTTATTGTTTAGGAAAGAAAATTGTAAAATAGCACTCGCTCAGTCTAATGTTCAAACTTATAATCTAAATTAGTTATGGTCGAATTTCGAGCACTGGTCGACCACTAACCTTTTTCGTTAAGCAATACCGGATTCAAAATAAACCCACGTGTAACTATTTTTACGCTAAACAATCGAAATATAAATATCTTAACATAATAACATCGTAATTGAAATTAGATCGGTATCGCGATGTATATGCAGAGTAAAGAAAGACCCCACCTCGAAATCTTAAATTCATATAAATACCTACTTATAGCAACCGTACTTACGACACTGTGTATTATATCAATTAATTTGGTAAACTTATAAGTTAGTAAAAATAAGAAAATTAACTTTTATTATTATGTAACCAAATAAAATAAGTAGTACAAGTAAACATGAATCGGTTTACTGCAGAACGAATCTTATAAGTACCAACTTTACCATGTATTTTGAAAAACTGTTTTTTTTTTACATATTGTAAGTATTACTTATTATTTAGGAAAGTACTTTCCTACCTGTTTTAAAATGATTCATTAGATAGTATATAAAAAATAGAAAATGCTATTTTTAAAGTCTATAATCATTAAATAAAACTTAAATCTACCCTTTCTCAATAAGGCACATAGTCATGTAAAAAAAATCTAAATAAGTACAAAAATATATATTTTACCTAGTAGGTAAGTAGGTAACTACCAATCTTCTTTTATTTGTATTTCAAAAAAAAAATTCAAAAATGGAAAAAGGTTAAAAGTTATTGGCAGTGTGAATAAAAAAAAAGTTTTATATAAAAACTTACGCTATGTATGATATAGTTGGTGGTCCCGGGGGCAGAGCGAGGGCCCCAGGTAAGAGGAAGAAAGTCCCAATTACTCCGCACAACACCTTATAAAAAAACACTCAAAATTGTTCAAAATTGGGAGAACGCACAATGGATACACCCACGACGCTAGACGGACGCCTTCCCACTGACTGGATTCAGGTTTGGCGTCCCACAGGCGTCGCAACGCGAAATAATAACACTAGGTAGAACTAACCTGACCTAACTGCGATTACCAAAAGGCATTGCTGGAAGTAGAGAATGAATTTAAGATAACATAAAGATATAACTGCATTTAAAAAATATAGGTGAGAATGCAACGGTTTCATTTCAAAATGTCAAATACCTTCTCCCAACAAACGCTTTCATGTTTTTACTATAAATAGGTAAAAACATGAAAGTTTCGTCTTTTCCGACAAATGCATCTCTCAACCGATCAAACATGTGATATTTTTAATTCAAAAGCCAATAAATATTCAAAATAAGAAAAGTATATATTGTCGAAAGCATTAAGAACCTACGTTAAGTTTTCTTAAATTTTCTAATTTTCCGCGCAACTTTGTATTTTTTTTTCTTTCGTAAGAGCATTCTCCTGACAATAGCAAATAAAACAAAAAAGAAAAAGCGTCATTCCTTTCCATATCCCACAGAGTCTTTCCACATATATCCACATAATAATTCAGAAATGTTTTTTTATTTGCTTTTTACCGTATGTCACACATTCACGCTCAAAATACAAATTTAATGTTACGTCAGATATGAATCAGCACAGAGCCGTGCAAAATGCCGGAGAAGGTTCTTTAATACAATTTGCTGCATTAACTTTAATATATTTAGAGCTATTTAAAAAACTCTATTTTTTAGGATATTCATTTTTAAAAGTGTCATTCTTCTCTCTTTTTATGAATAATTGTGAAAGTTTCATTCTTCTTTTTCTGTGCTTATGTCAGTTATAGAGGTTTGCAAAGCAATGGGAAGCTAGACTATAGAACCTGTTTAATTACCTATCGATCAAGCCTGACATTCGGAATCAAAAACGTAAAGCAAGACGGGTATAAGCTAGTAGTAAATATTTTCAAAATACAGTACCGAGTCGTAGTAATACATTTATTTACATTGGAAATTCTGCATAAAAAATACATTTAGTTACATTTAAACATTTCTATAAAGGGTGTTTTTTCTTTTACGAATCTTCCTGAAAAACCCCAAATAATTGTTTAATTTTTTTTTGTTTTTTTTAATGATTCTGTGCTCACTCAAAGTGAACACAAATACACTCCTTGACTCTTTCACAGTAAGCTACTTAAAGCTTGTGTCATGAAAGAGGAAGATGGTCGGCACCTGGGATCGAGCCCACGACGTCCGCACGAAACAGTGCGAAAGCCGGCGCTGTAACCGCCAGTCTACTACCCACTTATTATTTAATGTTTTGTGCTTTTTATGTCTTTTATCCCTATATATAAAAATGGAGCCCTATTTTCCGCGTGAACTGCCGGACCAATTTCACTAATTCTTTTTTTTTTTTCTTGTATTTGGTTTTGACAGAAGATGGTTCTTATGAAACAAATAATTAAGAAAGTTGCGTGGAAAATACGAAAATACTCTACGTAAGCAACCTTATTAGTACTTTTTACAATGTAATTTTTATTCCAATTTTGAAATTTTGACAGGAACTGTCAGTTGTTAGATAGTTGATGCGATTGACAGAATGCGGCTGGAATATACATGGTTTAAAACAGACGCATCGGTCGGGATTACATTGGTCAAATGATAATTAATTCATCACCATACAAATTCGAATTCAATATTCATAGTTAGGAACACAGGAAAACGTCATTCGGAAAAGCTAGTGAGGTAAAAATACCCACAAATGTTATGCGCCTGAATCTATGCAGTATTTATGACATGTACGTATTTATATAGAAGTAAATCAGGGGATGAACTGCATAAGCCTGCAAGCCTGTGAGTTTTGAATTGACACCACTGCGAACGTAAAAACATTTCCTTGGAGATTCGCATAAAGGTGCATTTATATCAAACGAACAAGACCCAGAGCTTGAAAATAGAGCATTTATTTTCCTAATCCGGATAACAGAATAACTAATAAAAAATTGGAAAATGAATAGAAAGTAACATAAACTATAATATTATGAAAGTTATTATGGAAGGGACTTCCTAACACCAACGCCATCTATGAAAAATTATATAACAATCAAATTATTGTTAACCTGACAACTATTAAAATTAAAAATATTGTTACGCAGTATTTTAATGGAATTTTTAAAAATTCAAATTTCAGAAATAATTTCAAAAAATTCAATCATAATTTTATATAGGTAAATTACAAATTTGAAAACAAATTATTGATGTTTCTGGCGGAAACTTTGTATAATCCCATGTTGAATAGGTATTTTAAATAAAACTTTGTTTTATTTCACTTTTTATTTATTTATTTGGCCTTTCGGTCACACGACTATCTTCAGTGCCACAAATACTAAAAGTTTTAGTATTTGTGGTATTATGTTTATTTTTTTTTCATGTGACCGAAAGGCCTCTGCCAATAAACAATAAATAAAAAGTGAAATAAAACAAAGTTTTATTTAAAATACCCATTACAAATTTGATATCAATATAACGGTTATAGGACAAAGTCTGTCGGGAAAGTTAGCTATAAATAAAAAAAACACTTTATTGGATAACAAAATATTACCCAATTGGCGGGCTTATTGCCCTAGGCAATTTCTTCCATCCAACCATCTTATCTATGTACGTAAGTAAGTACCTAATCATTTAAAATTCGGAACTAGTAAAATTGAATATTTGCATCAAAATGTCGGTATTTTCAATCATTTATTGAAATCCAGATTAATATAATATCTATTATTTACATTTATGTACGTTGTCGTCTTGTTCATACCAGAAATACTTAGGTAAAATGACTCATTTATTATTCCCTGATTTTTTTTGTCCCCCTTAATGTTCTTGTTTTTGACTATTTACAAACGGGGTCGTATACGTTGTGTTATTTCGACACTTGATCAAACGAGGAATTTGAATACCTAATAAACAAAAAATTATTCATGAATAATAGGTATGTGTGTGAAAATATTTTGAAAAACTACTACTACTACTACTGAAAAACTAGGGGCACATTAACTTAATAAATAATTCTATAGTTATAATTGATTTTCTCTCTAAGTAAGCGGCATATAATATTTATTAAATTAACGTCTTTCTACACAAATAAATTAAAGTTAGGATATAAAATGGAAACTTGCTAAAAAAATTAATTGAAAATTTGTGAAATTAATAAAATGATTATTTTTTGGTTATTGGTCTGAAACTTCTAAGTTAGGCCGTTAAGGTAGACTTTTCGTTAGATTTCATATTTTTTTTTTCAACAAATGAAGACTATGCGGGATAAACAAGGAATGTCACAATTTTTCAAAAATTGAACTAATGATGCCATCTGGTGGTCATTCGGCAATACTTTTCAAAATAATCATGCATTTGCAGTAAAAACACTCGTAGTCAATCTTAGTTCGCATTTTTTAAGGCGGCGATACACATGCCTGTAAAATGGGACAGTAGCTTGCATGCCTGTTAATGGCATGTAGAAGTTACTGGCGCGATGTGGATACATTTGCAAGTTAAACTTGCATACAATTTGCGTCCTTGCATGCCTGTATACACAAGCTAGCCACGAGACAGTACATGTCCCAAATCACATGCAAATCATTCGAGATTTTTGTAATGGAAAACATTCGAAGTGAATTAAATTTCATCGTATTGCAATTAGCAGTACAGTGTGTGGCTAATTTAATGAAAGAAAAAAAGAAAAGTATAAGAAGACGGATTTGGATGAAAGATTGGATTAGCAGAAGGGAAGATTTTGGAGCAAGTAGTTGTCTGCTTACAGAAATGCGACAAGAAGATATAGATGGTTACAGATACCATTTAGGAATGCTGCCAGAAAAAATTGATGAATTGTTAGGAAAAAGTCAGTTGTCAGCTACTGGCATGCACGTACCTGTCGTGAAGTTCACACGTGCAGGTTTCGTAGCCTCCCGCATACCCGCCGCGTCCTCTCCCTCATGTGGCATGCCAGTAAATCAAATGTGCGATCTACTGGCATGCCAGGTACAGGCATGCCGGTTAGCGTATACACATGATAGTAGGTGGCATGTGCAAGGAGCTGGCATGCAAGTGTGCCTGCTACAGGCATGTGTATTTCCCGGCTTTATTTGAATAGACTGGTTAAAAACAAGGAATGTCCACGCGTAGTCGACAAGAACAAGGAATGTCAACGCATCGTGGGGATGATTTTTTCAAAATTTTGATAATATTCGTTCGATTCTCGAAGTGGAAGGGAAAATACTGGAATAAAGTCACCGATAAAAAACGAGGAAAAAGGTAGATTAACAGACGTGATGCGGAAAATTCGGTTGCAAAGTCATGAACTTTGCAACCGAATTTTCCGCATTAAAGCTAAGATATAAAATGGAAACTTGCTAAAAAAATAATTGAAAATTTGTGAAATTAATAAAATGATTATTTTTTGGTTATTGGTCTGAAACTTCTAAGTTAGGCCGTTAAGGTAGACTTTTCGTATGTATTATAGATTTCGGAGATGAGAGATGCTCAGGACAGGAATGATTGGATGGAGAGGGGGGAGGCCTATGTTCAGCAATGGACGGAGACAGGCTGACGAAGAAGAAGAAGATTCTCATTCCTCACCTTATCAATCAGTCTCTTTCCGCATATACTACGAAGTGATCTCATTTCCACAGCATTCATTCCAACTTCCAGATTTTTCGTCCATGTCCATGTTTCACTCCCATACATCATGGATGGTATCAGGATTGCATTGGCTGTTTGGATTTAAGGGATACGTTTTTATTTCTCATTAGATCTTTTCGTTCTCATGATATTCATCACTCGAAAGGGAACGAAATGAGATAGAACAAAAAATAAGGGAATCAATTTGCAGAATAAATTGTGATTTTTTTTATAATACATACAAAAAAGTCTACTTCAACTACCTAATTAAAGTTACAGACCTTCTGGTCTGGAATTTTTTTACCAAGTTTCCCGTACGCTATTGTTACATTTATTAATTTTTATAGATAGATAGTTAGATTAATTTAAAGAGAATATGCCGCTTACTTGGAGAGAAATTAAATAGAAACATAATGTGCGAGTGCTCCAATAAAAAAAGAAGAAAATTTTCCCAAAATTTTTTTTTTGCATTTTCATAGATATTATTTTGTTCGTGCAATTTGTTTGATCAAGTTTCGAAATAGCATAATATTGTGTAGTAGCACACCAGCATCTCTGCGGGGTTCACTTAAACATTCATGGAGGCTTTTAAAAAACGGAAATATCTGCAGTACCTACCTATACCTAGTATCTATAGATGAACACGACACAAAAATAAGTTTTTAAAACCGAGGTTTAACGTTTTGAAAATATTATTTTTTTATGAATCTCACTGACAGTGAACACGAATTGTTCGACATGTTGAACATGTCGAGAATTCTCGTGATTAGGAGTTTCGGAGACTTAATCATTACCACCTAATGGCGAACGTTGTTAACGTACAGCGATCACGCATTAGCGCATTAGGAAAACAACCCATTAGGATTGTTTTCCTACGGACACGCCGCTACTATAAACAGCGGTGAATATGTCAGTTGAGAACATTGCCAATATGCCAGTTGAGAAAATTGACGTCCCTATTGTCTTTCTGCCATTGACTGGCTCAAGGATATTGTTTTAATTCGATATTTCATCTGTGAATGTAAGTTCTTTGTGAATGTTGTATTGTTTTATATCTTGACTAATTTCAAAATTCCAATCCCATTATTTTCCCAAAATTTCTATTGTACAACTAAAATATTGCTGTCTTCGATATTCTATTGTGTTTTTTGTCTTGACTATTTTTGGAAGTACAATTTAATTCAATTCTCTAAAATTTATATTTAAACAAAACCGTTATTGGTATAATACCTATTATGTATTTTTTTTTTCTAATTTTGTACGACATTATGTAATGTATAACATGTAAAAGGCCTAGGCCGTGTATATCATAAATAAATTTTGTTTCCGTAGTAACAAAAAACATTGTCATATAATTTTGAAAGACGGAGCGCCGTCTTGCCAGACGACGGACCGTTCCCTAGGAACCCAATGCACAAGCCAGCCTTCGAAATAACAGTAGAAGACATGCGTAGGCCCGTAGTGGTTTGTTCCATTTAAAAATCGATGAATTGTTAGAGTCATTAGTTGTTACATATTATATTCATTAAAATCTTTGGAGTTTGACTAAAACAAGACTGCACAATAATTCAAACGATTTCGATTGTTTTGTCTCTGTAGATAACTGGAAGCAGTTCCAGAAAAACACTACGGATTAAGAAACAGATTCGAACTGGGATCGAACCCATGACCTTCAGTACGATTCACGTATTACAGCCGCTGCTGGCCTGCCAGCCCCTTCAGATATCTTCTTAAATAAAAAATAAAGACAGGATTCAAAGCTTAATAAAATGGATTGTTTAGTAAACAAAAAAGATTTAATACCGGTAAATTCAACGAAATAAACACGCATTCTTGCCGAAATTAAGAACAATGAAATTTAGGGGGATGATCTTGGAAAAATTCATACCGGTAGGTATTTTTGCGCTTTTATATTTTCAAAAAATGTTAAGTACAAGTACGTACCATTCGACTCCTTGTATTTTTCTAATATTTACCTACTGTTATTTTGTGTAGATTTCATTGTTGGTCTCTTGTATTTGTATTCTTCTTTTCTGATAAAAGTAAGTTTTTTTTTTCGATTTACTAATTTTATATTATATTTTATATAAATTTATATTTGTTACATAGCTTTCTAAATAAATGTATTTTATTACCAAACAGATATACGTAGGTACATTCATGTTTACAAGTGGTCGACCAGTGCTCAAAATTCGAACATTATTTAGGTAGGTCCCATTGTCAAAGACTGAGCGAGCGCCTTTTCAATTTTTCTCTCAAAAACAATGACATGGATACGTCGAATTTGAAATGTTGATATGTACAATGTTTTTCTATTATTATTAAAGACAAACAATATCAATCTATTCTCAATTTGACTACAGATAGACAAAAGAAGATATGCGTCTGTGTCAATGTCAAATACATCGAAGTGTGTGTGATTATCGTACCTACATAATATTACAGTAGTGGTTGTAATGTTTTTTTATTGATTTAATCATTTTTTTATAGATGCATAATTTAAAAAAAATATAGGTAGGTATTAGCATTCGCCAAACCTTCTCTATATAAACTACAAGTGTGCGAAAATGGTCACAGAATATTTCCTTCACGTACTTACCTACCTATGTATTAACATGTAGATATTAATAATATGCAGAATTTTCAGCCCATTTTATTTTATTTTTTTTTAATTGTTTGTGTAGAAATTTACCTATGTTTGTTTTTTTATGAATCTGAGATCACTCAAAGTGAACACAAATACACTCTTTACCTAATTATGTCACAGCTTAAAACTTAAAGCTTGTGTCGTGAAAGAGGAAGATGGTCGGCACCTGGGATCGAACCCACGACCTCCAGTACGAAACAGTACAAGAATCGACGTCGTGACCCCATGAGTATGAGAGGGTCCAGGCTACCAACCAATCCAAACTCCCTTTAGACCCCACTTAGGGGCATAGGGAGGCAACAAGAGCTCTCCATTGCGCTCGATCTTGCGCAACGTTGCGACCTCCTCCCACACCATGTCCAGATTCCTCAGCTCTGCCTCGAAGGAGCGGAACACAGTATGAGAGGGTCCAGGCTACCAACCACTTCACATAATTTATAATTTCTATCTCACGAAGGGCGTGAAGTGACCTCCTAGGAATATTGGTATATTTGGTATATTATGTATATGCTTGCGTAAACTTGTTAGGCACGCACATTCTTAGTTTATGGGCAATACACAACAATTTTGTTCGTAAACCATAACAAAGAATAAATTAATGAGGTTCGTGATCTATGAAGTTATAAAGCAACGCCTCCAATCCTTCCTGCACTCCGCAGTTTGGGCTGCCTAGTGCGATCTCCATCAGTAATTTCCTTTATCCAGTCACATCACATTTTTTGGTACCTATTAGGAAGATAATTATCAAATTTTGTTTTATATAGCTGACTGTTTCCTTATGTTAAAAGGTCATTTTGTTTGTACCTTTAATCCTTTGTCTGTATTAGTATTTTTTACTATAGTTCTCTTCATATATCTACTCATGTTTATGTTAAAATCTCATTTGTCTAACTCCACCTGAGGAAGAAAGCAGTCGCTTTCGAAAACCGTTTAGTGGTTATTAAAAATAAAACGTGGTATTACAAAATTTAGACTCGTTTTTTCATTTCTAATACAATGTATAAATACCAGTAAGCACCTTCGGCTCTAACAATCGAATATATGTTTTAACTCAACCAACACGACTCTCTGCCTAGCGCTTAAGATATTCCTTTACAATGCTGATATCAATTTGAGTATCAGGGATCTGACCGATTAACTACTTATTTTGATAATCGTTATCACGCATGTGGGAGACGCGTAATATAAACGACCGCGGATATCGTGTGTCGGGAGTCGGCCATCTTGTCACTCCGTACAAAACAAAACAATAAAAAATCGTTGAATAAAAATTTCAACGTTGACAATATAACGATAATTACTGCGTTAGGACAGGTGTCTATTTTTAAATTGAACAATCTCCAAATATAAATACACAATCTGTAATAATAAAAAAAACTCACAAAAAGCTGTGTGTATGTGTGTCCTCAAAAATATACCTACCTAATAATCATTAACTTATATTATTTCATTAATTTTCTTATCAAATAAGATGCTGTGTAGAGAAGTCTCTAGCTAAACCTAAAGTATATATACCTAAGCACTATCTACCTAGGCCAAATGGTACTCAAACTGTGGCCTGCGTAACTTTTAAAAATATATATAGGTATATTTTGGCTTGACAAAAAAACATTTACCTAGACTATTTTAGAACTATGTAGATAAGCAGGGCTGTTTTTCTCTAGGTAGAGCACATATTATAGAGTTTTAATAAAAGTAATCAAACCCACGATCAGTACGATCAACGCACAAAAGCCCCTGCTGGCCTGTCAACCACTTGATAACCTAGCCAAAAAAACTGGATTCAATGCTTATGTTAACAAAATTGATTATTTGTCAACGAATTAAAGACCCATTCTTGATGCCGAAATTAAAAACAATGAAATTTAAGGGGGATGATCTTTGAAAAAAATACGACTAGTAGATACTATATAGATATGCAGGGCTGTTTTTCTCTAGTTAGAGCACATTGATTTTAGAATAAAGTAACCAAGTGTAGAGCTGTCTAGCGAGAGTAAAAGGGAACATTGTATGATAATGCTTGACCTTTTATCTACAGCTTGGGCGGTTTCTCCTAGAACGCTCTAACAGCTGTTTAGAATTCAAAATAGATTTCTCTAACTTTAAAATAATAGATATGTATTTGTGGCTTTAGCTTCCAATAATCTATAGATAATTTTTCTAACACATTATTTGTAACTCTGAAAGATTTGGTCATTATACCAATTTAAATTAATATGTCAAATTTGAAATGTTGATATGTACAAAGTTTTTTTCTATTCTTATTAAAGAAAACAATATTCTCAATGCGTATCCCACCATTCCAGTTCCACATTCTATTTGAATATACCACCTTCAAAAAGCTTTCTATACGCCCATTATGAGGCGTTTTTCATTTGATTCTATGAAGTTGAAGATCTTTATAAGTAGTTTGTGGAAGTGTGTGTGAGTATCAAATACATAACATTACAGTAGTGTTTGTAATATTTTTTTATTGATTTTATCTAAAAAAAAAATAGTATTTCCCACTCTTTCTCTATATAAACTATAAAAGTGTGCGAAATTTCATACCCCTCCGTCCGCGCAGTTTTCGTAAAAGAAGATACAAAGTTTTTCCTTCACGTATTAATATATCACGTATCACCTATATAGATACAAAGTTTTTCCTTCACGTATTAATAATCACGTATCACCTATATAGATAAAAAAAAACAATGCAGCATTACGATACGATAGTGTAATTATCGTTATATTGCAAATTTTGTTTTGTTTTTTTTTAAATAGCTATAGACCAATGGTACTCAACCTTTTTTGTCGTCGGGCCACATACATATATTTTAAAAGTTACGCCACCCCCCTTCCCCCCCCCACCCCATTAAGTTTCATAAAAATATAAACCAGATTAAGGATGGATAAAATATTAACCTAATTGATAGATGGAAGATGTGAAAAGGAGATTGAAAGAAGGAAACTGGCTGGTAGAAGGGTTGGCGGTGCACTAAGACCTCTAATGAGAAATAAAAACGTATCTCTTAAATCCAAACAGTTGATGTACAATGCAATCCTGATACTATCCATGATTTATGGGAGTAATGGGAGTGACACATGGACATGGACGAAAAATCTGGAAGTTGGAATGAATGCTGTGGAAATGAGATCACTTCGTAGGATATGCGGAAAGAGACTGATTGATAAGGTGAGGAATGAGAATCTTCTTCTTCTTCGTCAGCCTGTCTCCATCCATTGCTGAACATAGGCCTCCCCCCCTCTCCTTCCAATAATTCCTGTCCTGAGACTCTCTCATCCATGTGTGGCCTGCAATCTTTGCGATGTCGTCCGCCCATCTGGCCTGGGGTCTGCCGACATTGGAATGAGAATATTAGAAAGGAATGTAGAGTGGATGTTAGCGTAGTGACTAGAATGAAAGTTAATAAATTAAGGTGGTTTGGGCATGTAGAGAGAATGACCGAGGAAAGAATGACAAAAAGGATATATAAATCTGAAAGAATGGGTGCACGCAGACGAGGTCGACCTCGAATGACATGGTCCGATCATATCGGTTCAATCTTAAGGAGGAGGAGGGCCAAGTCAGGAGCAAAAGGAATAGGAGACCATGTATGCGGAATGTTATGCGTTTGGAAGAAGCGAAGGAGGTGTGTTTGGATAGGAAAGAATGGAAATCCGTACTCTCTGCCTACCCCCTTCGTGAAACGGCGTGATGGGTAAAAATAAAAAAATCTACCAATTTACAAAAAAATCCACTAGGTAGGTATTGTTAGCAGCAAATAGTTTGATGTGAGGGATTTATTCAGATGTGTTATTCAAAATATTGTTAAGTCATTGTTTGAAAATTTGGGAACGCGATGGTAAAGAGTTTGAAAACCAGTTGCTTCTTTGTTTATGACAGATTAGAAGGTTTGGTATTTTTACATATTGAATGGATGTACGGGGAAACCATTTTTAGAAAAAAAATTGTTTAAAGGGATTAGTAGAGAAGGCAAGGCTTCTTTGTTTTGAGATAGTATATTTGGCCCTCGATAGGACAAATAGTTTTTTTGAAGTTTAGTCTAGATCCACGCTCCGATGGGAGACGTTCTTAAATTTTGTGTTGAAGTGTTTGAGTAATTTTTAATATCCTTCGCATATTTCAATTGTACATATTATGTACCTACCGGGGTGTGTCCGAGTGTGTTGTTATTAATACGGGATTTGCGTGCGACTTGATTGATGTGTATCTTTGGAGGTTGAAATATCACATTTGATAAATTCGCGTTTGATAAAACTTAGAATCTTCGGTTTTGGATTAAGCCTTCTGTTTAATGATTATAATATATTATTTATTGTTCGACTGGGCTAACCAATGAGGGAGGATGCGTGGCGGATCGTTAGATTGGACAGCCCCGTGGTAATTCAACTTCCAACTATGAATGTGACGTGTTTATTTTCGTTTTGTGCTTTTTTGCTGAATATTTGAAGGTATGCAGAATTTTGGGTGAGTGACCAGATTTTTTTGATATTAGAATTTGTATGGCCACAGAGAGATGTTTTCTTGTGTGGTATTTTGTTTGTTGCTTGGTTGCCCCGCCAAGCATGCTTATGAGCAAGTTGCTCGATTGGTTTTAGCTGAGAGATATATGGCCGATGCGTTACGGTATTGTTTTGAATATTTGTGATCTCTGTGTGCCATTGGGCTTATTGTATTGCAGCATGTACCTCCCTGTATTGTTTTCACACGTCACATGTCAAGCACACGTCGCGAATTGTTATCTGTCATTCGCGGGTTACCCCATTTTCCGATACCAGTGGTGTGACCTATCTTTAATGTTTATTTTTGAATCCGGTTAAGAATTTCATATTTAGAACCTTCTAGTAAGCTTAGTGTAGAATTTTCATTTGTAAAAGTAGGTACATTGGTGTGTTTGTTACCCGTGAGAGTAATTTTATTCAGTCGAGCTACGAATGAGTTTACTAAAAGTTCGCGTCTGTCCGCGCACATGTAGAGTTTGTATTTTAGTTTTCGCCGCCGTGATAAACGTAATGTTATAAAACCGGTATGTGTAGGAGGGCTGTTGGCGCAAGCTGAAGACTTTCCCCACATGACTGTCTATGAGAATGGGCTGTTGCTGATTTGGACGCTTTTCAGCTCAGTTCATGAGGTTCACTGGCGAAAAGGTCGCGCGCTAAGACCGAAGCAGTTGAGCGATTTGGAATTCCAATGAGGAAGGACTTGCGGTTTAATGACAGCCTGTACGAAATTTGACTAGAAGGTTGATTGGTTCGTTTATAAAGTAATTGAACGTTTATTTTGATATTGAGATCGATAATAATTAAATGCACGCGAGATAGACATTAAAATTGTTAATAGGCAGGATCGTTTTGACTGCAGCTAGTCGTGGCATATTTTTCGCGTAGTAAAATCCTGTCCTATTTTGAGTCTTTGCCGGAAGTACGTTTAGGTATTTAGAGTCAAGAGTTAGAGAGTTAAAATATAGCTTTCAGCGCCTGTAGTCTGTACACCATCAGGAACCTTTTCCGTTTGTCTATATACACTATATCTGATAGCCGAATTTCGGCCCCCTTTTTGGTACCTGTTCGAGGCGTGAGGTCGCATCGAATTGGGCCAGTCTCGGACCTTCGGAGTTTTTTTTTGCCTGAATTTTGGCAAGAAGGTTCGTTTGACATGGAAGGCCCTCTTTCGGTGGCTAATTCCTCCCGTAGACCTCGATCATGCTTATCAAGTTGATTGTAGTATTAGTTAAGCAAGTGAGATATGCCCGGGCCCGGGATCGACTTTTTGCGTATCCAAAAGGGTTTCTCCATAGAAACGTTCGTACTTTGACAGTGAACAGGGGCCACGTAGCTGAAGTGAAATACATCAAAATGGCTATTAGTTTTTTCCATTTACTTTGCCAAATTTAAAAAAAATAAAAAAAAGTGCATATTTTATCCAAAAAGGCTTATTTTACGGTCACCTAGAGCCAATAGGTAAGGTTGCGAGTTTTTAAAATAATATTTTGGATGAAAAGTGTGCCGGGCCGCACAGAAAAGCTTGGCGGGCAGCAGGTTGAGTATCGATTAGGGATTGCAATCCCGCACCATTTTCAATCCCGCGGGAACTTTGCGGGATTGACACCAATCCCGCGGGATCCCGCACGGTTAAATAGAATTGAAAAAAAACCTTTTCTATGGTATGTAATAAGCGAATATTTATTGAAAATTTCAAAAATGGAATAAATTTAAAACACCTCACTGTACATACTTGAATAAATATTATAAAACTTGACTTCTCGTTTACTTATTTAATAATAAAAAGTCCAAAAACAATAGCAATATGAATATATGTACATAACATCTGCCTTGGATAATCAACAAAAATGTCTGGGTGTCTTCATTGACTTAGCTAAGGCATTCGACTCTATTTCACACTCTATGCTGATCAGGAAACTGAAAATCATGGGTCTCTCGGCCACATCTTTGGCATGGTTCGAGTCGTATTTGAAAGACAGAAGACAAATGGTTAAACTTGGTGAAATAATCGCCGACCCGGAACCAGTATAATGGGGTGTACCACAGGGCAGTGTTCTCGGACCTACACTGTTTATAATATATTTAAATGATATCATTCAGCTTGGGACGAAGGGACGAACCATTTATTTTGCTGACGACACAGTGTTGCTTTTTAGGTCTACGACGTGGGAGCATGTGCATGAGTTAGCAGAGGAGATGCTTAAACGAATAAAGAAGTGGTTTGATGAAAATCTGCTTTCGCTAAATGCACTAAAGACCAAGTACATGACATTCACAATTGATGTCAGACAAAAACCGTCTATAAATCTGAGCATAAAAATACATAATTGTACCGTTCGCGATGGAACATGTGACTGTGTCGGTCTTGGCAGAGTTGATACCTATAAATATTTGGGAATCATGGTGGACAGTAATTTAAGATGGGTGAATCACGTCGAGATGCTCTCAAAGAGACTCAGAAAACTCGTCTACATTTTTCGAAATTTGAGAGAGATTTTTGAAATAAAGATTTTAAAAGCAATATATTACGCTTTGGGACAGTCTCTCCTCATGTACGGAAATCTGGCATGGGGGGGAATGGCAAAAACAAATCTTCTGCCTCTCGCGGTTAGCCAAAAGTCTCTTCTGAGAGTGATATGCCGAAAACCATATAGGTGCCCATCAGATCAACTGTTCTTAGAGTTCGGAGTATTGGATGTCAGACAACTATACATGAAGACCATTTTACTCCATGTGGACAGGAACCGTGCCGACTACACCTCTGATACATTCGAACTTCTCCCAGGTACTAGAAACCGACACCTGCTCCGCCCCAAGCCTGTACGAACAACGTTTGCCCAGAGGCACTTTGCTTTCCTGGGTCCCAGGTTGTACAATACAATTGTACCCGAAATTTCAGCCTTACTAAATGCGGAGCGCTCAAACATGGTCAAACTTACTGCGTTGAGGGTGCGGAAGGTAGGTAACTCGTTGAGGTACATTGTCTTGTGGCCTTGTTTTGTTTTCTGTTTTTGTTTACGTGTTTTTTTTGTTGTGCGCCGTTTACTCGTTTAAAAAAAAAAAAAAAAAAAAAAAAAAAAAAAAAAAAAAAATGCGCAGTAAATTAATCAAGTATCACCTCAGCACGGGCTCTTGCCTAGTGGGGTGATAAATTCCAATAATTTTATTCTCATTCTCATGTAATTCATATTTATTTGTATTATTTTTTGGAAATAAAATTAAATAAAAAAAAAATATATATTTGGTAGTAAGTTCTTTGATAAATATTTGAGTTCTTTGAAATAAATTGTATACCTATACAAAGGTGTCAGTATTATAGCCGGTGGAGTAAGTATATTGCCCGAGGAAATATTTTTAGTCAACTGGTTCCGTCCAATCTGAAACAGGCCAGCCCTGGTTTTTTCACGTGAAAAACGATTAAAAACACACAAAGATTTTAAATATTTGATAGAACAAACACCCAACCAGAAATTAAACCCGTGACCTCTTGGTTAGAAGTCAGCGCATATCATACTAATTTTTATCACCTAGCTAATTAACTAAAAATGTTATTTGTAATCTTTATTTAGGTAATTATAGCCAGATCAGGGAGCTAAGTCGAAATAAATAACGTTAAACGTGAAAATTGTTAACGTTAACCAAATTGAAAATGGTTTCCAAACCAAAAAAATGTGTTTCGTCTTCAATATAACAGCAGCGTCGTAATGTTTCCATAGATTTTGAGGTAACGTTTAACGTTAATTTTGAATAACTGTCAGAATTGTTTTTTTGACTCGGAATTTGGAACAACATTGTTTAACGCACGTTGATCAACAGTTTTTACGTTATCTCTATGGAAATAACAACAAATTGTTAACGTTGGAGCTGTCGTTAATATTTCGACTTGGCCTCCAGTATTCTTTATCATATTACCTACTATGCAAATAGTCTATCATTTTTATTATATTGACTATTTAACAAGAAAAAACAAAAATGTGCTTATTAATTGAATTATATAAATTGTGATGAAATGGTCATACGCTAAATAAATAAATAATCAAGTATAAAGTATCAAATTTTAAAAGAACAAATAAAAAGTCACTCCTCCTTCTGAAAATATGATCGTAAAAAACAAATAGTATCATCGGTGTTATTTCCCAACCTACTTCCTATGGATCTAATATGTAGCCAACGACCGAAAAGGCACTTTCTGACTCCATATTTGTTGATTTGATAGTTAATAAATTGTTTTCTGCATTAACATCGTCTGGAACTACAAGTTGTACATTTTGAGAGTCTTCTTTATGACTCGATGTTAATTTTTTCCATTTCTTTTAATGAATTTACGCAATTCGATGCTTGCGGACCCGCACTTGCGCTGTTGCGGGATCCCGCAGGCCATAAAAAAACGCGGATCCCGCATTGCGGGATTGCAATCCCTAGTATCGATGCTATATGTAGACAGTTATTGCATACACGTACACCTGATTACAATTATTATTGAATACACATGAGTCATTTTATGAATAATTAGTTTTTCAAATTCATATGTACTTACAAAACTACGTCAATTGGATTTGAAATTTCGGAGAAATGCTTGGATGCATCACAATAGATAAAGCACATACAGGTACCTACTAAATTCATCTCTCTCCCTGGCTTGCTCCCAGCTTAGCGTCTATGAAGACTGCTAGGATCAACTCTCCTCGTCCTCAGGCTGTAAACTCTTCTCTGCTGCACCACTTCCCCACCCCACAGCTTTGCATCTGCTCGCGCCTTTGCGTCACCCAGGAATTCTTTGGTCTCCCACTAGTCACAGAACGTGAAACATTCAATTTTATTGCCTGTTGGACAATATGCTCCTGCGGTCGTACCTACTAAATTCATATTGTATATTTATTTTCTTTTTCACAAAATTCTTTTCTGAAAATCTGTTAAATTTCTCTTGAAATATAAACCATCTTTCTGGGTCGACTCCGACCCTGTCTGGTCCAATTTTTTTTTTATTTATTAGCCTTCCACTCATTATTGAGTGATTTAGGAAAAATGTATTTAAATTATAAAAAATTTAGGTGTCCGCGGGTATAAAAGCTAGTGCGCAATACACTTTTTACAATTTGGCAAAGGTCCATAAAACAAGAGTAAATTCTTCTCAAATTCTAGTCTTTTCTAGACAAAGAAAATGCATCCTCATTCGGACAATAAACATGAAGTCAGAATGTACTACTTGCCACTGTTTGGGTGGATGGCCTTCCTAACTAGAATGGGTGTACTCCTAGAAACAGTGGAGGTGTTATATCATTATCATGCAAGGATAAACTCACCAGATTTCATGTAGCTTTTAACCTCAATAAGGAATCGGCATCATGTAACACTACATTGAATGCGACTCCTATGAGGGGGTAATTTGCAGAAGTGCACCCCTAAATGGCCCGTTTTATCGATGTCCAGTACACTCCTTGAGAAGCAATTTATGCACTAATTCTACAGCCATCTCCATTACGTACTATCTCTTCAATTTTATAATGCTACCTATAGTTCATCTGATTACTCCAATACAATACTTCCCTCGAAACAGCATTTAGGAACAAGAGCTTACCACTGCTTCCAAGTCAGCTCTGCTTCGAAGTAACGAAACACTTTGTGAGAGGACCTTGTGAAGATGGGAGGAAGGAGAATGCTCTCTTCAGTCAAATGTCATTTGGCATCCTTAACACATTTTGATTACTATAGGTAATCAATTTTACAAGAATTGACTTAGCGTTTGTTTTTGATCTTTCTTATTTTTAAAATATCGTTTTGTTATTTATTTATTTTATTGAAAACAAAATATATATACATGACATTTTTACATAGAATACAATTGAAGATAATATTACCTCTGGCACAACTTGCAAAGCTCGTGCAGAGAGAGAATAGGTAATAAATCTTCTATAACATTCCGACAAATCTTATATCCAAATCTTCAACATGGTGAAGATAGTTGGTATAGTGGAAAAGCAAGATTTAAGAATTTTTAACAAAAAATAAAAGCACAACACATAATATTATCAACTTAAAGAATAAAATTGTCATTTTTTAATGAAATCAATTTGATATTATAAAAACATGAAATCTTGTATTTAACTGAATTCACTCAGGGATCATGATCAAGAGGGAAAATGAAACAGCAATGACTACATTTTATTTATACTTAAAGTACTGTATTATTATAATGCATCGTACATACAACAAAAGTCTAACAAAAGTACAAGAAAGAAAAAACTATTTGTGAATTTATATTAGATTTCAATCAATGTAAATATGTAAAATCGCCATCCATGATAAGGCTTTGAATCATAGCTAATAATTACAGTGTGAAATTTCTAAAATATTTCAAATACATCTCCAAACCTATAACTATTGTCATGTTTAAATAACTGACTTTCAGTAACTTGAGTTCAAACATAATTTGTCAGAATAGTATAATCATGAATAGATCAGGTCCTTTGAACGGAACTGTCAATTGACAGTTTTTATTATAAATATAATTAATATGCAGAATAATAAAATTGCACATGGTAGAATCACAGTATTGACACTAATCCATCTGATAGATGCTCGCATTGAATGAATCGGCTGCACATTCTGACATCTCAATAAAATGTCGTCATTCCTCAAGAGAGAATTCTAGAGTAGGCCAAAGCCTCGCATTGGCACACGGAAGAGAAAGAATAACATTGACGAATGAGTCAAAGCTAGTTTTAATTAAGAACGGCGGTAATTATAAAATAATACCTACATCTAAACTTTATTCAATACAGGAAGATATATTACAGTATTAATATCTGAAGAAAGAAAATGTTACAAACATTCAAATCTTATCTAGCGATAGCTTTTATGGATGTAAAAAAAAAACAATATGCGAATAATAAATATTTGAAATGAAACATAAATAAATAACAATTGAATAAACAGATTTATAAGTCTGTTAGAGTCGGCACAGTACGATGCCACACAAGCATGTGATGTGATGTACGCACGCCTATTACAGCTACAGAACAACTGTGGAAACATCTAACTAGAACTGCACTCCCCAGAGTCCAAGCTTTCCTTGTAAATCAAACAATTATTAATGGTCAATCTAGCCAGAGATTTCAGACCCTCAACGTTCGGATACGAGTTGAAATCCCACGTGACACTATCTTCTAGAAGAGGAATCCCTTGCTCACTCAACAGGAGCTTACAATATTTCTTGGGATAAACTGTGGTGAGGTTGGCAAGGGCCCAGATGGCCCAATGAGAGCACACCGGGTGGTATGTCGGAGAAATCAACCTCAGGATTGGCCCAAAGCTCCTGTAATGAATATTCCTCTCCTTGTTGATATCCCAACGCTGGATGGCCACCGACACCCTGGTGAGGACAGCTTGATACGGGGGGTCATTAATGGTCCAACTGTCCAGCCCATCAGAGGCAATGTGAGCTATGACGCCCGCAGCGTTGTAGCTTATTTCAATACCATCCTTCTCCGAATCTAATAAATGAGCAAAAACAGTTAAAAATCCTTCAGTCATGAAGACATACCTCAGCTGTTTGACCTCCGCAATATTCCCCAAGAGGCCCATCATGTTGCGTAACAATTCATCTTGGTTGGGGAATGTGTTGAGACACTCCCTGAAGAGCTCCAGCCCTTCTTGCTTGATGAATCTGTCACAATTAGACGGAGTCTCATCCGTGATATTCCATAATGTACTCCATGCAACCTGCAAGACTTCATCGCAAACATTTCTTCTCAAGCGTTCTGATATTATGTTGACCATTTTTGTAACTATTCCGCATTTCCCTAGTTCAACCTTCTGCACCTCGTCAACCTGACAGGCCATGGAATTCAACAGAGAAATTGCTAACCTCTGAACTAATCCCTCGGATGTCCTGTCACTGGAGATGCAGTGCAGCAAGATGGAAGCCAGCTCCTTGTATTTGAAAAGAACATCACTGGGAATATTGAAATTCAATAAAGTGAGGCATCCGTTCCTCATCATAGTGAGTTCGGACACATTCTTCCTCATGGCGTCAATAATAGCAACGATGATTTGTTTCTTCAATCTATTACCAAACTGATTACCTTTCACCACATAAAACAATATAGCGCTCCCCAAAATTTGTACTTGCCGGACATTGTGTCTCCTCATGCCTTCAAGCACAATTAATACCACCCTATTGAACTTATCTTTGTGTTCTTTTTCGGAACGGCACATGTGGAACAAGTCATTCAACACTTTAATGAATATGCCTTCTCTGTCCATGTAGGCTGTGGCAGCCACCATGATCTGTTCTGGAGTGGCATCGCCCGTGACTTTGATGGCTGGAATATCATGCCTGCTTGCGGCTGCGTGGGAGACTCCGTACAAGCCAAGGAACTCAAGAGGATTGTCAACTCTTGCTGCCAATCCCACAATGTCACACTTGGGGACATCAGGATTTTGTCTATCTGCAACTCCATTGCCAGCCAAGTTAGTGCCTGATATATCTAGTGCTCTTAAATTAGGGAGGGAAGCTACTATTCTACTGAGAATTTCATTTGGATTATCAAACTGGCCGTGAGTCTCATCATCGTGTGATATGTCAAGATGCTCCAAATTCTTTAAGGTAAAGATCCACTCTATAGTATCGTCGCTCAACTCTTGAACATTGTACAATATCAGGACTCTCAAAAGACTCAGATTTGAATCACTTGAAATATTCCCAACAAGCACACACTCAGATAAATCTAAGTGAGTCAACAATGGAAAGCACTGTAGGAACGCGTTAGGAGCAACTATCAACTGTAAGTTCAAGCGCAGTTTCCTCAAAAGTGGGGCCTGCTTCCTGGACCAAAGCAAGAGCTGCTCGTCCTTATTGTTATCAGTTAGGAACATCACATCTATTTCCAAAATAATCATTTTACTACAGTTATTGAATATTTCTCTAAAAGAATCAAATGTCAGATAATTACACTTAGATTTTAAACGTAGTTCATGTAAGTCATGCTGCAGCAGCATAGAAAGACCTTCGTCAGTCACATTGCTATTCTGTATGGAAACACTCTTAAGTTTGGTTTTCTGTTTATCACTAAAAATAGATATAAACAAATTTCCAGTCTTCTGCCTCTGCTGAAGACTCTCCAACAACTTTTCACAAACCTCTCTAGGAATAACAAAGTCTTCATCGCGTAATTTGAAAGATTGCTTCTCCCTCCTCCAATAGCACTCCATGTTGTTGATCACATAGTTGGTGCAGATATTTAACAAGCTATCTGGTGACTCGTTACAAGTTGCAAGATAATCTGCTAAGTCGGCATCATCCATTGTTAGCAAAAAATTATATTTCGTTGTACAAATACAATGATGACACAACCATCATATTCAATATATTTATCACTGAGCTCACTCACAAAAACACTAGTGTTTAAAACAACAAAAAAACTTATCGATGATTCATACGACGTATTTTTTGTGAAAATTTTGTGCAATCTTTCGAACAAAGACGGACTAACAATTTGATCGGATATATAATTTTCTGTCAACACAGCTCTCCAAAATATCTGATTAAAAATACGTAGGTAGGTGATCTTTTACTTTACATTCACGCGAATTTGACGTGTTTGACGTAAATCAGTGACATCTAAACATCTATGGTCAAATTAGTTAGATTAACAATAATCTATGGTGAATGACATAGATGGAAAATGACAATTAGCGCGAATACAAAAACATTCAAAAACTTTATGTTACATTAATTATAGGAAGTGCCTCTAGAGCCGTAGACGGAAACATTAAAAATTTGGTACGGCGTCCGTAGATCTCTATAGACAATATTTTATCATAAAAATTGACACTACTTGCTTAGCCGACGATTGACATTGACAGATGATATTAAATTGTCGCTGAACAATAATGTAATTGTATAACAAAATTACAACTGTCAGCTATAGTAACAATAAAATACTTATTAATGTGTTTCATATAAAAAAAATCGAATCAGCCCGCGAACTTCATAATTACCGAAATGTTTGATAACTATGAAAGCGTTGTTTTTCTTCTCTGAGACTAGTCTTCTCTGTGAATGCTGGCAATCAATCACAGCCATTTCCATTTCATCAACATCATCACTTGATAGTGATGTTGTACCACACGACACGCGCGCGGCACAAGGGACTGCAGGCGCAGGCTCTAAGGGTCAGTCAGCCGCCGAGGGGTACGTGCACACGTCAATCGTCGTCCGCTGGCGTCTTCGAAGGAGCCCCCTAATAACGACGCAGACCGTACTAGCTTCGGGTCTGAGCGTCGCTTTCGTGAGGCACCGCAGTGAGGACACGCCCGGCCGCTTCCTTGGATGGCGGAGCTCTCCTAATAACTACGCGGGCCGTACTTGATTTCGGGCCGACGTGCTTTCGAGAGAGTTGTAGCTCCAACGTCTTCTTCTGCGCCCTGCGCCCTCGACGAGTAAATCCCCTAATAAACACGTAAGACCGTACTCAGTTCGGGTCTCAACGCGCGTTCGAGGGAAGTCTCGCTCCAGTGGTATCAGCCGTAGTCAGGGTCCAATTGCATGGGTCGAGTCCACGGTCCAATGTGCCAGCCAGAAAGGGTCCAAACAGTCCAGAGAGAAGTCCAAGTAGTCAGCGCGGTCCAGGTAGAGAAGTCCAGTAGAGAGCAGGCAGGGTAGTCAAGTCAAACACCAAGTGTAAACGAAGATAGAATGATAATTTATTGAAATGTATGGGCCTTTATTCAAATTCGCACCGCCGCCCGTAGCTCGCAGGCTGTGGCGAACGGCGCGGACACATGATGCGCGCGCAAGCGCTCCCCACCATCTCACGCATCGCAGTGCTGAGTGGCAGGGGAAATAATTAATCATAATTTCGCCTCTCCGCGGATTATCATCGCGAATCTGGGGCACATCCCGGCTTATCTGGTATCATCGGAATCGCCACGCGATTTCCGACCGGGACGTGCTCACCAGAACCCGCTATCTTCAAAATAGCGGGAGTTAGTAATTTACCATACTAAATAATAAGATTTCCGCGAAGAGGCGAATATACACACATATTCAAATGCCCACCTCGGTGTATTTGGTATCGATGAGTTCGTCTCACCATGATACACCGAGGTGTGCTTATCAAATTAACAACCTAGTTAATTATACAATATTGCACATTGTGCTGCTCTGTCCAGCCGCGCAAACCCCACGGCTGGCAGGCCTACACGCAATGCCGAGCCTCGCCAGACATCCCTGTGTCCGGAAAGCACCCGTTCTAACCCATCATCATGCCCCATACAATTCCCCATGCATAGGCCGCTCTGCCAGACGGCTAGTCAGCATGCGGACACTATGCTGGGCCCGCTAGATTCCCTAGCGAGACCCCAAGATTACATACGACAGGCTGCGCATCTAGCGAGCCTGCCGTCATACCACCAAAAGGTATTGTCATGAGCCTCGCTCCATGACCGGCCGCACCAGTGTCTCAGCACTGGGGTGCCTTCACTCAGCGTACACATACGCCTTTCATCTGCATGTACCGTGTTACTCGGCCTCTCACGGCCGAGCCACCGACGCAGCATGCTGTGTCATGCCAGAGTAAGCGTCTGGCATGCACTTCCAATGTCCCCATATGCATAGGCCGCTCTGCCAGACCTCGGGTCAGCACGCGGACACTATGCTGGGTCCGCTAGATTCATCTAGCAGGACCCCAGTTTTCCAAGCAACAGGCTGCGCCTCTAGCGAGCCTGCCGTCGTACCAATAGGCCGCACCAGTGTCTCATCACTGGTGGGCCTTCAAGTGGTGTGATCACACACCCTTTTCTATTGCATCTGCCGTGTTACTCGGCCTCTCCTAGCCGAGCCACCGACGCAGCATGCTGTGTCATGCCAGAGTAATCATCTGGCATGCACTCATAATACCCCCAAAGTATACACATTCATATAATATTACACAAAGGGATTCTATACAAGTATGTTGGCCCCCGTCTCGGCTCTACAGGGACAAACCAGTCCTTTATTAGCTTGTCCGAGACGGGATGCACAACCAAATCACAAAATATTATACATTAAATAATGCTACTTATCCTAATATACAATAATCAATCATCGGGTTGGGGGCACGAGGTCGCCTTCATGAGTAAACCATAATACTCGGCGGCGGCGGTAGTGAAAATACGTCAGTCTCAGCGGACTGACATACACACTCCGCGGTCGTCATAAGTTAGAAGACCCCGTGCACCCACCCTTAATAGGTATAAATCAACGTCGCAGGCAATGTTCTTATTTCAGTCATATTTACAAATAAAAGTCCAACACAAATCACTTTTCACAATATTGTCTATAACCCTCCCGTCCGGTACACTCCCCTCTAAAATTCCGGAGGGGTTTTAATCTCATCCACCGGACGACAGGTGATTCCATGGCTGGTACGCTGTGGATCTCGGGTCGGCACCTCCACGTCATCGTGATGTTCCGCGCCAGTCCTCCCTTCAGGGTGCTGTTGACGCTCGTTCCATTCGATGTCGCTGGAGCATGCTGTGTGTGTGGGCCAGGCCTTTTTGCGTGCCCGGCGCCACTGCATTGCCTTTGACGTGAGGGACTTCGCCCTCTCCTTAGTGGATGCGGCGGCCGGCGCAGGTGGGTGTGACGTCCAGTCATCAGACTGGTACCCCCTGGCCGATACCCAGACCCGCATCCTATTGTAGTGACGCCTCGCGTCTGAACGACGGCCTAAACTTGGCGTCGTTTCTTGGCAGGTAGCTGGCTCCTCCCTTCGTGAGATCGCCGCCTCGCTGCTGTCTGATGAGCGGTGGGTGGCGATCACGCCCCTTGCTCTCACCGCCCATGTGTTGATATGCCACATCAGTGACAGTGTTGTTTTCGTGGCCACCGATTGTCTCGTCGGCGGCCTGACCTCCCAGCTCTCGTAGATAGTGGAGCAGGAGGGTTCTCTCCCCGTGTGTAGCACACGCCCACTGGCGTTTGACGGGGGGTGGTGGGTGGCATCTACAATTGATGAAGTAGACGCCACTTCTATGAACCGCGGGCCCAGGTAGCTACCCGGCACCTCCTCGGCTTCGGTCGTGAGTCTCTGCGGGTGGGTGGTGTCATCGATCACCTCGTCAGCATCACGCGCGTTCGATGTACTGCTCTCGGCATTCACACCTTGTAATTTCAGCTTCAGCACTGGCCTTTTCTCGGCTATCCAGCCTGGTAGGCCGCCGTTGCACAATGACCATCTCTCCAACGATGACGTGTCCTTCCGCCCTATGACGTCGGAAGGTACTCCCCTCGTGTGGTTCACATGCCTTCTGGCATCTGAGGGGTGGTGGGGGGCGATCACGCCCAATACTTTCATGCTGACTTCTGTCAGCTGGCGCTTTGCCTCGACCTCTGAGGGCAGAGAGGCTCTCGCGCCGTGAACGTAGCGTCTCCTCGCTCGTTCTGTTTCACTGGATGCCCGCGCAGGTTGTAATGCTGCAGCGGGCCGCCCAGCTTTCCATTTCGGCAACCAGCCGTTGATTCTCGGCCAACCTATTGGCCTGGTTTCAGAAGTTTCTCCCCTCATTTTGTTCATACACCTTCTGGCGTATGAGGGTTGATGGGTGGCGATCACGCCCAATACTTTCATGCTGATTTCAGCTCGCAACTCAGCGAGCGCCTTTGTCAGCCGGCGCTTTGCCCTGACCTCTGAGGGTCGAGAGGCTCTCGCGCCGTGAACGTAGCGTCTCCTCGCTCGTTCTGTTTCACTGGTGGCCCGAGCAGGTTGTAATGCTGCAGCGGGCCGACCAGCTTTCCGTTTGGGCAACCAGCCGTCGATTCTCGGCCAACCTATTGGCCTGGTACCAGGAGTTTCTCCCCTCATTTTGTTCCTACGCCTTCTGGCGTGTGAGGGGGTCGAGGGGTGGGCGATCACGCCCAATTGCCGTGGGCCCTTGCTCGGCACCCATTGGGCATGCTGTTTGCGGATCTCCGGTGGCAGTTTGATGGATGCCCCTTTCCCCGCAAGTTTCCATCTGACTTTGACTCGCAACCCGGTGAGTCCTGTCAGTCTGCACTTTGCCACGACCTCTGAGGGTCGAGTGGCTCTCGTGCATCGAGCAAAGTTTCTCCTTACTTGGTTCCAATCACCGGTGACCCGTGCAGGTTGTAAGGCTGCAACGGGCCACACGGCTTTCAATTCAAGGAAGCAGTTTCTCTGCCCCCTTTGTGACATCTGGTCACGTAGTTGGGTCCCCGGCTTCAGCCCATGAGACCCACTGCGTCGCCCCATTGGCTGAGTGTGTTCAGTATCACTCAACCAAATCATAGGAGTCACAACGCGTGCTATTGTGCGAACTTCAGCACTACGAGATCGGTCTCGCCTCACTCGTCTTGATTGCCCAGCAGGGCCACTTTTCACTTTAAGGACATTTTTGCACTTGTCCTGTTTTATAATTTGTACAACACTTTTATCAGCACACAAGCACTGGTTCCCCAATTGTTCATAAGGCTGTCCCACTGCCGCAGGTGTCGTACTCAGGACGCACCCGCTAGGCAATTCGCCACAGCCGTTCAGTGCCTCACAGCAATGAGGTTTGCTCCGTATCGCGGGACATTCGGTCCCCACCCACGGAAGACGCCGACAAACGGTAATGTCGGCGCCTACAACCTGTCGTACCGCCGCAAATGTCACCGGTTCACCGGCGCACTCGCTAGGCGGCCCCCCACAGGCGTTCACTGTTCGGGTACACGACAGCACCGGCTGTCCACTTCCCGATATCACCCGTCCATGGATGACGTCACGCGCCGTAATATCAACGCGTTTATAATGTTCAATGTCCACTTGCGAGGAGCCCGCGGGCTGTACTCGCTCAGTCACCGCGTTCGTCGCATCAGCGCTTTCGCTAGGTGACCGTTTCTCTTGGACACATGACAGCTTCGGCCGCCTGCTGTCTATATTCACCCAACTATGGGCGGTAGCTGTGGTACCAGCTACACAATGTTCATGCGAGGGGCTCGCGGGCCTCACTTGCATAACCGACCATCCGGTCACTGCAGACGTCATCGGATCACCGATGCGCCCGCTAGGTGGGTTCTGGATGGCCGTTACACGGGCATTTGATGTACTACCCGTGTTTTTCGCAGCACTGTACGCGAATTTCGAATCGCGGTTCACTCCGGCAGTACTCGCGGGCACTGACTCGGTGAGTTCAGGTTCACTGCCAGTTGGCCACAAATGTTCACTATTGACACACAACTGTTCCAAATGTTCACTGTCAACACACGCGTGTGTTGACTCACGGGTCACTCGAGCACTTGCGGGTACGTTGTCTCGGCTTGCCGCTTTCAGAAACGCTAGCTCTGCCTGGCTGGCGGCTAGCGCTCCTCTCAGGTCATCCATGTGTCGCTGTAGGACCCGGATGACCGCTTCGTCCATCATGGTGCTTGATGTTCCAGCATCCGACCTCATGACATGTGCACCTCAGCGGCAACTGATCCGGCTCTGAAGGACCAATTTGTACCACACGACACGCGCGCGGCACAAGGGACTGCAGGCGCAGGCTCTAAGGGTCAGTCAGCCGCCGAGGGGTACGTGCACACGTCAATCGTCGTCCGCTGGCGTCTTCGAAGGAGCCCCCTAATAACGACGCAGACCGTACTAGCTTCGGGTCTGAGCGTCGCTTTCGTGAGGCACCGCAGTGAGGACACGCCCGGCCGCTTCCTTGGATGGCGGAGCTCTCCTAATAACTACGCGGGCCGTACTTGATTTCGGGCCGACGTGCTTTCGAGAGAGTTGTAGCTCCAACGTCTTCTTCTGCGCCCTGCGCCCTCGACGAGTAAATCCCCTAATAAACACGTAAGACCGTACTCAGTTCGGGTCTCAACGCGCGTTCGAGGGAAGTCTCGCTCCAGTGGTATCAGCCGTAGTCAGGGTCCAATTGCATGGGTCGAGTCCACGGTCCAATGTGCCAGCCAGAAAGGGTCCAAACAGTCCAGAGAGAAGTCCAAGTAGTCAGCGCGGTCCAGGTAGAGAAGTCCAGTAGAGAGCAGGCAGGGTAGTCAAGTCAAACACCAAGTGTAAACGAAGATAGAATGATAATTTATTGAAATGTATGGGCCTTTATTCAAATTCGCACCGCCGCCCGTAGCTCGCAGGCTGTGGCGAACGGCGCGGACACATGATGCGCGCGCAAGCGCTCCCCACCATCTCACGCATCGCAGTGCTGAGTGGCAGGGGAAATAATTAATCATAATTTCGCCTCTCCGCGGATTATCATCGCGAATCTGGGGCACATCCCGGCTTATCTGGTATCATCGGAATCGCCACGCGATTTCCGACCGGGACGTGCTCACCAGAACCCGCTATCTTCAAAATAGCGGGAGTTAGTAATTTACCATACTAAATAATAAGATTTCCGCGAAGAGGCGAATATACACACATATTCAAATGCCCACCTCGGTGTATTTGGTATCGATGAGTTCGTCTCACCATGATACACCGAGGTGTGCTTATCAAATTAACAACCTAGTTAATTATACAATATTGCACATTGTGCTGCTCTGTCCAGCCGCGCAAACCCCACGGCTGGCAGGCCTACACGCAATGCCGAGCCTCGCCAGACATCCCTGTGTCCGGAAAGCACCCGTTCTAACCCATCATCATGCCCCATACAATTCCCCATGCATAGGCCGCTCTGCCAGACGGCTAGTCAGCATGCGGACACTATGCTGGGCCCGCTAGATTCCCTAGCGAGACCCCAAGATTACATACGACAGGCTGCGCATCTAGCGAGCCTGCCGTCATACCACCAAAAGGTATTGTCATGAGCCTCGCTCCATGACCGGCCGCACCAGTGTCTCAGCACTGGGGTGCCTTCACTCAGCGTACACATACGCCTTTCATCTGCATGTACCGTGTTACTCGGCCTCTCACGGCCGAGCCACCGACGCAGCATGCTGTGTCATGCCAGAGTAAGCGTCTGGCATGCACTTCCAATGTCCCCATATGCATAGGCCGCTCTGCCAGACCTCGGGTCAGCACGCGGACACTATGCTGGGTCCGCTAGATTCATCTAGCAGGACCCCAGTTTTCCAAGCAACAGGCTGCGCCTCTAGCGAGCCTGCCGTCGTACCAATAGGCCGCACCAGTGTCTCATCACTGGTGGGCCTTCAAGTGGTGTGATCACACACCCTTTTCTATTGCATCTGCCGTGTTACTCGGCCTCTCCTAGCCGAGCCACCGACGCAGCATGCTGTGTCATGCCAGAGTAATCATCTGGCATGCACTCATAATACCCCCAAAGTATACACATTCATATAATATTACACAAAGGGATTCTATACAAGTATGTTGGCCCCCGTCTCGGCTCTACAGGGACAAACCAGTCCTTTATTAGCTTGTCCGAGACGGGATGCACAACCAAATCACAAAATATTATACATTAAATAATGCTACTTATCCTAATATACAATAATCAATCATCGGGTTGGGGGCACGAGGTCGCCTTCATGAGTAAACCATAATACTCGGCGGCGGCGGTAGTGAAAATACGTCAGTCTCAGCGGACTGACATACACACTCCGCGGTCGTCATAAGTTAGAAGACCCCGTGCACCCACCCTTAATAGGTATAAATCAACGTCGCAGGCAATGTTCTTATTTCAGTCATATTTACAAATAAAAGTCCAACACAAATCACTTTTCACAATATTGTCTATAACCCTCCCGTCCGGTACAGATGTAGTTTGCTTGTCTTTACATTTTCGGAACAATCTCATTACTTTCTGTCTTAAAGCTATATTTTCTATCTTTCCATAGTCAGTTTGAATGATACTATTCTACTCTCTGTTATATCAGTGTGAATCCAGGCTTCCACACTGTAACAACTCTGACAAAAGTGGTTGGTAGACCAGCAGTATCAGTAGAAGGCTTTCATATATACAGTGTACTGGAGGTTGTGAGTCGAAACAGTTGGAATCCCGGTGCTGACCATTTCCACTTTCATGACACAAGCCTCTGCTTAATATGCAAAATGTCAAGTGTATTTGTGTTCACTTCGAGTGAACCCAGATTTATTTAAAAATATACATACATAATATGGCAGAATCAAAACCAGTTTTTTTATTAAATTATTTACACATTCCTCAAAATTCTTTCTTTCTTTATGTCTATTAAAATTAGGGTCCTTTAATGTCAAATTACAGCATGTTGTGTTTCTTATCTTATCCAAAATTAATTTGTAGCACCTAATTTCAACTGTGGGGGGCCCTGCACATGGCAGCGGACCGGGGGCTCTGGGGCAGACTGGTGGGGCTAGTGTGTAATGATGGTCATAATCCTCAGAATTGAGGGACCGACGAAGATGATTATGAATCTCAATTGCTCTTGAGCTTCTTCTTTAATAAGTTGAGGCAACTTGAGTAGCTGCTGCCACAATGCATTAAAATATGCTTGCGAGGATGCATGGTTATTGCATATTCCTTGTCAGTTGCCACAATAAAGAATTGTCCACATTTACTAATATGAAGATGGATGGAAGCGGGACAATCTTGCTTACAAGTTGAATTGTTTCTTGTGGAGTTTTCACTTTATGAGTGTTATTTTTTGCCACCTCTTATACCTACAACTTAATGTTGCATAATAGTATTTTAAAGACTCCTTAGCATCTTTTACTGTATCAGGATGCCACTTCCTTTGATTTTCAATACTCCTTGCGTCTCTTATTTTTTTATTTGCTTTTTATATCAGCCAACACATTTTGGAAATCTATATATCACCAACTTTCATTTTTGAATAATTGATTGATATTAACACTTCACTATAAACCACGCACAAACGCAAAATTGCCACGTATTGAAACATAAATTTGAGATTCCTAGAATTAGGTAATCCACCACATTTTTGATAATTTTTTATTTTATTTTACATAATATAAACGGATATCGCCTTTAAACACAATTTTTTACATGTATACAAAAAAATATCACTAAATAATATAAATGATCAAACAGATTCATTAACAATAACACTCAAATTAAACTTTTTGTAAAGACTAAAAAAATTAAAAAAAAAACAAGGACAGTCACAAAGAAACAAAATTTAAAATTATTAAAAAAAGTCACAATGAAATAAAATTAACAATTAGTAAAAAAAAAAACTTTAAACTTTCTGTTAAGACATGCAAATAAATTATTTCCGGATACTAATAATAGTATCCCATGTATCCCCAATGAGATTCGCACGAAAATTCAAACTTTCCTTTGGTACTAATACGGAATTCGCGCCAATTCGCGCTTTGACATAAGCTGTCATTTGAGTGTTACCATAGTATGAACTGTAATAAAATGGCAACACACAAATCTACGGACGCGGGTACGGGATCCGGCTACGGCTCTAGAGGCACTTCCTTAATTATAATTAATTACTTTATATCTTTGATATAATAATAATTAATAAGTATAAAAACGGGAATTCCTAAGTTTTACCTACATAAAATAATAAAAATCATTACCGTAATTTTCCTTCATTATTTACAGTACATAGGAAAATACTAAATTATTTTCATACTACTTATACAGTTACTAAACTATTATAATACCTATTAACTTTATTATAACTGATAAAATGAGACAGTTTTTAAGTTTCAGGGCTTAGTCAAAAATAATTAATTTGCTGTATTTACCACAGACTCCAAGTAAAAAGTAAAGGCTTTTTATAATAACGACTGTACCGTTAGAGATTACATGATGAGATGGCTAAATATTATAATATCCATCAATAACTACCATTGATTCTCAAAGTACCTACCTACTTCATTATTATTTGCATACTTTTATACCCTCATCTTTTTCTTATTTAAGGTCTTACATTTTAATAGTGTAGAGTTTGCCTCTAGCAAAGTCTCAATCTTAATGATATACATACATACTCCCTTTAAGGCTCCCCGCACACCGCAAGCCAACCCGGAGGAGACAAATCCGCAGCAAACCCGACCCGCATGAAACCAACCCTCTAGCCTGATCGAAGCAATGAAATCCAAAAGCCGGCTCCACACAAATCAAGCCCACCACAGATCCCCCCCAAACCAACCCCCAATGCGGGGGGCTTGAACCCCACTTAGGGGCATAGGGAGGCATCAAGAGCTCTCCATTGCGCTCGAAGGCGACTGAGGCCTATGGTGCCTTTCTGACCGGTTGAGGTTTAAGGACGTGAGGTGGTCAACCTCACGGTCCCGATCTGATTTTTCGATTTCCTGCCTCTTACAGGATGCTCGAAAAACCAGCAGAGCAGAGGTGCTATTCTTAGCCGACAACCCCACGGCAAATGATATACTATAATTTTATTTATTTATTATATTCATTGAGTTATAATACTCAATAAAGTACAAGCGATGAATTCCCCTCTAAATCAAGCCTGCAATTTTTAGATGTTAGACAAAGAATAAAATTGAATACATTAACTTTTATATACAAAATACAAAATAAGTTGGTTCCGCGATATCTGAGTGATAATGTGAACGAGAGGCCGGCAGGAATTTAGACTGAGAGGAGCTAGGCTATCAGCAACTGAAAACAGCCTCTATTACAAGGGTTTTAAGTTGTATAATGGTCTACCCTCAGAAATCAAAAGAGCGAAAACTCTTGCAGTCTTTCGAAGGAAATGTCTAGAATATTTGAGAACTAATCAAAACTTATCAAGGTAGTTGTAAACCAGTTATGTAGTTTTAATGATATTAATCAATTATTATTGAAGACAAGTTATTTTATGTAGGTACACCTGAAATTTACATTCTATTTCTCAAAGATTTTACTTGCCATAACCATTTTTATACTTTCTCTCTCTCTCCTCTTCGTTTCCTCATTACTGAGGGTCGTGACCCATGGAACTACTGATGGGTGCCTGTTGTGAGCACCAAACGCCTCCAATCCTCTCTGTCTTCCACCGCCCGCATCGCCGAGTACAAGTCTCCCCCTGTTGCCTTTTTTATCTGGTCACACCACCTTGCAGGTATACTATGTTACTTTAGCATAACCATTTTACCATAACCTTTACCATAACCATTTTTATACAACATACTTTTTTATAATATTTTTATATAATTTAACTTTCACATTTTGTACAGTTAATAATTATTTTCCAACGATTTGTTAAATTACTAAATTTTGTTAATTACTTAACTCTTTGTAGAATTGAAAAGGAGAAGAGACACCCACCCTATCAATACTCTCAATCATATCATATTGACATAATGTATGTATAATTATTGCTGACATAGTTTATCTATTAAAACCATTTTATATTTACTATTATAAAACCATTTTATATTTACTATTATAAAACCATTTTATATTTACTAGGTATTACATATTTTTACTATAAAACCATTTTATTTACAAACTGCAATCTATTTAACATGTTACTGTTTCATTATATCATATATTTAACATGTTACTGTTTCATTATATCATATATTTTGCCCAATAGGTACATCTAAAGTTATTTTAATTTTTTAAATTATTCTATTTACTCGAACCTTTTTGTACTTTTTATTGCAGTGTTGTCATTCTCTTCATCTTATACAGGGACATAAAACATATTTACCATGTATTGTAAAAGCAACATTCCTGTTTGCTGAATTACATAAATGAAAAAAAAAAATAAGGTGTTGTATGTACCTACGTGCATACTATCATAAAAAATGCATTGTAATTAAAAACTGTGTTGTATACTTTAAGTTATAAAATATATTACTTTTATAACTTTATTAAATAAATAAATAAAATTTTTTTTTAAAAAAGCCTGTCTTGGGGAGATTTATGAAAAAAGTTACAAATATTATGACGAAATCAGTAAATTAGTTAGGTACATAAAAAGAATTGTCAAAATAAATAAAGAAACAATCGAACACAAAATAAAATCAAAATTATCAAGAGACAATAATACACAATACAAAACAATCTTTCATTCAACCCCACTCACGGACACAGGGAGGCAACAAGAGCTCTCCATTACGCTCAATCTTGCGAAATGCTTATGACCTCCCACACCATGTCTAACTCCACTAGCTCTGCCTCAAAGGAACGGAACACAGTATGTGAGGATCTATCGAGAGAACCAATCCAAAATTAGAATGGAATAACATTATTGTCGCATATAATATGTAGGATTTACAGAATTGCTTGTAGTGTAATTAATGTGTACAATATTTTTATTTTTAGTAATAAAATGTATATTTTTGGAACATAAATAAATAAAGCTAGCTATCAGTTGTATTACCACCTGATAGGCGATTGTCTGAGAATTGTCTTCCACAAGGCATCATAACAGTCTGGATCAGAAGTTCCCAAACCTTTTTCTCTGAAAGTCATAGTTTTTTCGGTTTTTAGTAGACTCCATCCTCATTTTAAAAGATTTAAATTTCAATATTATAACTTTAAAATTTAGATTTTATACTTACCATTTTTTCCATACCAGTCTCATGAACCTCTATTTTGGAACCTCTTTTTTGGAACCCATTTTTCAACAGTTTAGGAACCGTTGGTCTGGATGAACCCATTTTTCAACAGTTTAGGAACCATTGGTCTGGATGAACCCATTTTCCTCAAATATGAACAAATTCTTCTCATTTTCCCATAATACTGTTTCTTACAACATTCATCACTTCTCCTTCCTCTTATGTCATGACATGGTGGGTTGCAAGCCTCACCGCTAATAAGATTTTCAAAGGGGTATACTTACAACTGATAATATTGCCTTCTATTGCCCATTTTATTGATATAAACTGTAAAAATTCTTATCATACCAATCTCATTACAGAATGTTTCTCTCTTTCCTTTTGATGAATAATAATATGTTGAATTTTTGGATACAGTGCTGAGAAATAAAAAAAGGGAATAATATAGATATTTATATATTTGAAAACTCCAATAATGTACAAAAAATACTATTGTAATTATATTAACTTAATACCTGTGATATATATATTTATTTATAATATATATATATGCATTTATAGGTACACACATAGTACATAAATATAAAGTAACAAACATTATAATATTTTGTCAACAATTATTACTGTTTATGCATCTGTGAGCATTTAACTTTTATATATTTCGCGGCATTTCTTTTATTTCTGTGATTTGATTTTTAGGTAATTATAGATTTATATTTTCATAATTGACAAATCTTATTTGATTTAAATAAAAAAAATACATTGTTAATCATTTAGTTTAATTTACTATTTTAATATTTTGTATCCGGCATATTTCATTAAAAATTAAAATAAGAAGAAAATCTAGGAATTACAATTAACAGCGGACATAAATTTCTTTGTGATCATGATCAAAATAAGAATAAAGGTTTTTTTTTACATATTCATTTACTGAAAAAATCATTAATTTTAAATAATCAAAGACAACTTCTCACAGGTACAAAATAGTTCAAAAAAAATTACCGCCTTTTAAATGTAACATTTATTTATTTTATTTTTTAATATATTGTATGTATACATTCATAATATATATATTTTTCTTCTATTTTATTTATACTTACACATGATTTGAAAATAAATTTACTATTACAATCTTTTTATATAAAATATAATTTGTTTTGTGTTTATTAGAATTATATAAATATAATATTGAGGGCGGGTCCTATGAAAAGGCATCTGTAGTTATATGTAATCAAAATATTATATCAGTAATCATATTATATTCTTGACGAATCTAAACTCATGATGTAAACAAATATTCAAACACATGTAAAAATATTGAACCAATAAAACTGCAAGGAGATAATACTTCCAACCTAATTGTAGACAATATATTAAAATGCAAAAAAAATCAACCATTTTTTTCATTTAACAACTTTGGTTGCGTTTCATAAACAAATAGATATGAAACCAAATAGGTATATGAATATTAAATATGTACAAATATCGTCGGTTATGTCAAGAAAAAAATAAAACTCAAAAATCTACAATTTCTCACCCAAATCTTGTAGAATAACGCTTAACAAACAATCCAACTTCTAAAGTATCTTTATACAACAGACAACTATAGTAATTCGAAGATTATATTTTTCACTTCTTAAATTTTTTTTAACAAAAATATATACCCATCAGTAGCTTAGCGCAATTCCATCAGTTTTCAACCTTTATTTCATTATCAAATCTACATACAGCCAATCGAGGCATGGATAGTTCTACAAGCTGTGTAATTTAAACTTGCAAGCATGTATCGTACTATAAGTCTGTCTAGGGCAAGCGAAGGTTTGAAAATATGCAATTTTTAAACAAAACTTTATTCAGATGGTGAAAAAAAGTACCATATTCATTTGAGAGATGTACCAATACCCTGAAATAATATCACAAACAAATTGTGACGTATAAACTATAACACGAACGTCCCTGAAATGAATACTCCTTTCTCGTGATTATAGAAAAAAATGATTCTTTGGAACCATGTAACTGTTGTTCGTACAAAATATTATGGTCGTAGTGGTATATAAAGACAAGTGAACCAATTGTGATGCAGTCCCTGACTAATCTGATACTTGAGGGTTGTACAGATTGACAAATCTTCCAATCTGAGAGTCATATCAAATGCCCAGCCTATAGAAAAAACTAAAAAAAAAAAAGCCCCGTTCCACCATCATACTTTGCATGTTTTCAAATTATAGAATCGTTTTTGTTCTAGAAAACCAACAGTTGTGTTCCACCATAGATCAAAAAAAAACATTGCAACTTTGCGAATTAATGGGAGGTTTTCTGGGGAGCTTCCGACAATACACACTAGGTGGCAGAACTTCTAATCAGGTCTATTGTCAAATTATGACAGCTGTCAAACATACCACCTAGCATTGACTGATGAACATTATGCTAATATATCTCCTCTCATTTTTGTTTTCTTAATTAAACAATTTAACGTTTTAATTATTGATGATTGCAAAAGTGGCTTTTTCTAGGAAGTAAACCACAGTGTGTCCTTTTACACTACACACAAACAAAAGCACTAGGTATGTATTTGTCTTCAAGGGTGGATTTGCAATAGTTCTTTGAAAATAAGTCTCGGTTCTGTATCTTCTTGTTTTATTGTTTTCAGTTACGGTATTTTTTCAATTGTATTTAGGTAGATATATAAAAAATAAAATAAGATAAATAATTATTTTATTTGTAATAGTAGGTATGTAAAGATTTTTTTATCGCATATTCTCGTTCCAAATAGCTCAAATGGCAGTAAATCGCCCCCTTTGGCAACACTGAATTTGACAATACACCGGATTAGCTAGGGCACCTCTAGTGGCACAAAATGGGAAAAAAAACATCCCATTGAAAAGAATATTTTGATGTTTCAACTTTGTCGTACTACCCTAGATACCACTATAGATTGCAAAGAGTTTTCAAATAATCTAGACGCCGCCGATGAGACGAGATTGATTCGCTCCAGGCGATTTTCACATAATGCATTGTATTGGTTTTTGCTCGGAATGTAATGGCCCCATCGACAAAAATTAGGACTCTAATTAATAGGGTCTTACTCTATAATAGGATAGTCTGATACCACCTAGCAAAACTTTTAAGGCCAACTGTATTGGTTATAAACTAGAAACAAAAATTTTGAGTACCAAATCTCTATATCTCTAACCGGGACCCTGAAATTATGCACAATGAACCGGTTAAAATCATTCGAAATGTGGCTCCACAGAAGAATGCTTCCTATACCGTGAACAGATTTAGTTAGTAATTCAGACGTACTGAGGTGAGCTGACTGCAACAGAGAGTTGCTGAAAAATAATAAAGTCTGCAAGGTTTCAAATCTGGGGCATATTATGCGTGGGGAAAAGTATGAAATCCTCCAACTTATTTTGATGGGCAAGATAGGTGGACACCATGGACTTGGTAGAATCAAAGATAAACTATTATACATCTACAGAGATCCAAACTTGAATTACGATGTTTGTATAAAAAATCCAGTTTTATAAACCACTTTGGTAACAAACTGCGTTAAATTAAGGATAGAAATATTTTCGTAAAGATTTCTATATTTTGTATGGTACTAATATAACAAAATAGGTACTCATTGATGAAATTGTTCGAGGTATAGTAATTTAAATGGGCATGACAAAATTACATAACGACAATATGGTAAAAATATTAATCCACCAATGATTCTGGGTTACATATTACAAACAATATATATACGATATAAATAATAACTACATGATTTGATAAAAGTAACAAAATATGATATACTCTGTACAGGTGGATAAATATTAGAGTATCACTAAGGTAAAAAAATACAACTTTTCAACCCATTCTCGCCTGCGGTACATAAGTGTGTACTGCGGGCGAGATTGGGTTATTAAAAGTAAAACTTAAATAAATCACAATTCATTATTTTTTGTATCATACAAGTAAGTAATAACATATTAATTTTCAAATAACCTTGTCACAATATGATTCCATAGCCTATAACATCTACGATAAAAAGAGCCACCAAACAAACAACAATCAAGCCGTTATTACAAAAAAATGAGGAACTTGTAGCATTGATTGCATCAAACCAAATTAAGACAGTAAGAGAATATAGGAAATTCCAAAGTTAGGACAAAAATGTCAATTCACAAATTCAAACACCGAAAACCGAGTAATTGATATTGTTTTTTAGTGATGCAAATGAAATCATTTATGGCAACCCCATTTAACACGTTTGTCCACTTATGGTGCAATACTAATTTTATTTTCTCTTCTGGCAATCATTATCCAATAACTATAGAGCATTGGCTAAAGGTTAACATCAAGCCATCTGCCACAGCTACGCCATGACTAAAAAAAAACTATAGAGCAGACTTTCTTAAAACATTTTTACGGAATAAAATTTGATTCTATAGGTAAATTTTATGACTTGTGATGTATTATTTGAAAAATGAACATTGTTTCAAAATATTTTCTAATAATGAGATGGACTTTGTTATTTTTATTTCATACGAGGAAGGTTTGTTTTAGTAAAAATTTTGGTACTTGAAACCTCAATTTATGAAATTTTAAAATATGGAGACTTATCCCAGACACCATGAATTGTCACATCAGAAAGAAGAAGATTTATGCCAAGAATGGTTTTAAAATCAAATTGTCTGACTTTCATTGAAGATGAATATCTGTTCCGACACTCATAGTAATTATTCAATTTATACTCAGATCCTTATTACTCGAAAACTAAAGATTGCCAAATATCAATGTTCCTTTTTGTAAATTTCAGAGAAACAATAGTAGAACAATGACATAGAGACACCATAATACACACACAACATTCCATTTATGTTGGTAGGTACACATAGAGCCATTTACTATTTAACAACATATTTCTCATACAGCACAAATATTATCAAATAGAGTTATTATTACATAAAACTTATCTTTTTTATGTTTATTTAACATCCAACACTATGTTTATGACAAATATTTTATGTAAATAATTATCTTCTTCGTATACAATCACAAAATTTAATGTCGATGTGTCTATTTCAAAAATTTTATTCATCCAGATCAACTAACGACATCCAAAATAGACTAATGGAAATTCAAGATAACTTTTGCCTGAAATAGATAGACAGAATAAAGCAATACAAATAATTGTCAAGATATAGCCATTGTTGTGCGACTATTTTTGTGAAAATGAACTAACAATGGACATTATTCAGATTGTTATAAAAGTAACGAACCCATTCCGACACGTAACCTACAAATCGCCGGTCTCTTTTTGAGTAAATATTTTACATACCAAAATTGATGAGACAGTTACCGTTTTCATAACAATAATGTTAGTGAATACATCAACAATATTGATTGAGAAATAAACGTATAGTGGGAATAAAATACGCACCAAGTGCCAAAAAATTCATTTTGAGATAATCTAATAAAACTGATTTTTCCCCCATATAGACATAGTACCTACAACGATGATTTTTGGATCTGTTTTTTTACGCCTTTAGATCATCGATATGGACTTAGTGCAATATTTAGGCTATTGACAATGAAAGGCTATTGAGAATGAAAAGGTCACAAGAATCTAGACATAATTAGAATGTTGTGCACCAACAAAGCCAATAGGCAATAAATATGAGACATTTACAAAAATGGATATAGTCATATCCTGGCGCCAAATACATGACAGCAGTCGCAGTCTTTAAATTTGGTTGCTCTCTTGTTCTCAATAATTTCCAACTTTTATCTCTATTTTTCATTTTATTACTTTTCGACATGTTGAGAATTCTCATGATTAGGAGTTTCGGAGACGAACATTACCACCTAATGGCGAACGTTGTTAATGTAAAGTGATCACACTAAGCCAGCCTTCGAAATTACAGTAGAAGACGGTCGTAAGCCCGTAGTGGTTTGTTCCATTTAAAAATCGAACATTAGCAATGAATTATTGTTAGAGTCATTAGTTGTTATTTTTTCTATTGACAATGGTTTATAGAACATTTCCTCATACTCAACTCATTTTTTTCATTTTTGGCGCTTAGTGCGTATTTTATTTCCACTATATAAATTATTTTATTATATTTTGACGACACCAAAGCAACTGTAGGTACTTGCAAAGATTGTCAAGCATCAACAGGTAAACGCGTCATGCATGAAATAGTTTTTCAAACAAAGGTGAAAGAAGTTTTAAGATTGATTTTTAACACATCAATTTGTCGAATATCCAGACAAGATTACCTAAAATGCGTCCTTGAACAAATTGCAGATCTGCATGTGGTTTAGTGCTTAGAGAAGTACCACATTCTTCAAAACTACTTGATTATCATTTTGCAAATAAATAAAAAAAGAGATAATCGTTTTATTTTGGTAAAAAAAAAATTCTAAAAAGAATCTTGTTAAAATTAAATAGTGTCGGAATGGGTTAAGTAAACGAAGAGCTCACCAATGAGTTTATTTCACAGGGAGTCATGTGATTCAATTAATAAATTATGTATACATATATTCTTTCACACTATCAACACATTCAATAATTTTTTATATATATTCTCATAAAGTTAAAACAACCATATATAGATAGATATAGGTACTATTAGATATTATATAAATACATTTTTAGTTGTTATAATATAATATATAAAAAATAAAAAGTTTGATAATGTCGTCAACAAATAAAGAAATCAAACTTTTTAAGATCATTTAAATTATACAATTTTAACGTTCTCAGAAAATTGAAGGCTGCTTTAGCGGTAAAATATTTCTCAAATCATGAAGCAAGACTTTTAAGAGAATTAAGTTATCGATAAATCTTAAATAATATGATGTAAAAAACTTCTTATGAATGAAGAAATCTCAATTATTATCGTATGTAGCAATGAATGGTTTTAGAAAAGAAAGAAAAATTACATGTATTTTGAAGCAAAATTTATATTTATTTCTAAGCTTTTGATTAAGTTTAAAGGTTAATAAATGTAAAATGTTAGTGCAAAAATATGATAAGACGTTTTGTACTTGAATATTATTTAGTGCAGAATATGGTATAACTAGGAGGCAAAGAACGCCAACTTTCTTGGCTTCTAAGCACACAATCAGGCAGTGAATAGATTCTAAAACTTCGAGAATGGAAGAAATACGCTAGAGTAATATTCCTGTTACCAATTTTCCACCAGTGACTGATTATGTGCGAGTATATTTCTTAAGGCAGTGATCTATATTTCTGTAGAGGTTTTATGTAAATTTGTACTTTACAATATATGGAAATATTTGAACATCTACTTCATAATATAAAGTGCATATTCAAATAAATCCAATTTATAGAATTTTTGTAAAAAATACCGACTTTTTTTTCTAAACGTTTGCTATGAATTTTATATAGACAAGATTATCTGAATGCATTGGTTATATAGCTTTGGTAAAGATTTTTAATAGCCTTGTGTGTAACTAAAACAGGTTCTATTTGGACGTAGGTTACTTTCAAATCATTCGTCGTCGATGGTGCCATTCTAATTTGTATCGACACTCCTCGTTTTCCATTACAGTAATTGTACATCTATTTTAAGAAATTGAAAAAGATAAAAAATATATATTCATATTTTATTTGCACAAACTAAGCCAATGATTTTATGTTAATTGAGCACATTTGAAATACTATACAAGTATATTATCATTTATACATTTCGTTGCGATAAATGCCAAGTCCAAAAATTCCATAAGTCTGTGTGATGGACGCGGTAGCTAAAGAATTGGAATTTTAACTCTCAAACTTACAAAAGGTTGTCTCCAAATTAGCGTGTTTTCCGTCTGGTCAATAAATCCATTTTGAAAAAGCCACACTCCTTGTCGAATCCCAATTAGAAATTGTTTAAGATTCCTTCGTCTATCTGTCAATTGAGGTACATACGAGAGGTGAATAGATAAGAATGTCAAAGATGAAAGTAAAATAAAAAAAGAAAACAATAATATATATCCCATTTATTGATACAACAGTTTTTTTTTTGTAAAAACAAACAAATGTCAACTTTGAAACAAAAATATATATTTCACAGGAGTGTCGTAACGACGGGCGTGGCTCACGTCTCAACACCACCACACAAACAAATGTGAATCAACATGTTGATAAAAACATTTTTTTGCAATAAATACATGATTTAATATGTATATAAATATATATATAAATGCATCCGTCTGTCCGTCGCTGGTTTGCGAGGAAGACGTCCCACATCACTCGTTAGATTTATATAAAACAATGCATTTTGCTGAATATAGTTTTGTATGTAGTAGTTGTTAACATTTCACTGTCCCTAATCCTATCAAGGTACTTACTGGCTAACAATATTTTACACATTAACAGTAAAATAATAGCACGTAATCATATTTAATAATATTTATTATAAATCTGTATTAATTATACATAACTTAAATTCAAATATTATATATGTACCTAATAATAAAAATGTACAATTAAAAAATAATATTTACTTTCTTATGTAACACGCGCGCATTAATTCATCAATAAAAATATTCAAGAGTTTTCACAAATTCATAACAAACAAAACAGCTCTCGTATCTCCGGTCCACGGCTTTACAAAGAATCACCATGATTCACATAACATAATATAACCATACACAAAAATATACAACACGCACTTCATTCTAAATATTCCAAACACAAGTGCACTCACAGATAAATTATATTTTTCTTCAATAGCTCGAGGCATGATCGTCCATTTTTACTTTTGTACATATCGCGTATTGAGAGTGTGGGTGCACGTGTGAATTCCTAAATCGACATCATTATAAAGAGGTATGTATTTTGATTTAAACATAAATATTACAATTCATATTAAAATATTACTTTAGATTATACAATAATTAATGATCAATCTACAAAATAATAATATGTATGTTACGTTAAGTTTGTAGGTAAAAGTTCTGGTCGTAAAATTAGTATGTACAAGTACACAGAATATCACAAAATATCGTCGCCCCCTATCACATCACGACGTCCCCCCCGTCTAACAACAACATATTATAACACATCGCACCGCGGTGTCGTCCCTCCGTCTTCTCGCTCACTCAGAGAGTAGTTTCTGCAGGAGAGAAGACTTGTGATCACCGCCCCTGACTTCCTCCGTAGTATTCTGGAAAAATCAACAGAAAAAACAAACGGTCAGATGAAGTTGTGTACAATAAGCCAATATACGTATACCTTACATTCAATATGCACCAGAAAATCAAAAAAACAGTGTGGTCTTAGTTGGTGAAAAAATAAATCAAGCCACACAGTATTTGTTGTAAAAGATTTTGGTAAGATAACATCAAAACAGAATTGAAAAAACATTATAAAACTGCTGGACTCTTTTTATCGCTAAGACCACGACATGTTGGAGTTTTTAATAATAATCCATCCATGCAATAACCACAATTTAACTTTTGTTCCAAATTTCTTCATAATGCAATATTTAGACAAAGGTCAAATATTTCTTTTTAAATATTCATTAAAAACTCTAGCATTATGCGGTGGTCCGTATGCAAAGACAAAACATACTTAAGCTGTGTATTTAACCCGATATTAATGTTGCATGTCCTTAGCAAAGTGGTACCTCACATTATTCGGTATTGCAAAATGGTTAGATACACTACTTTGGTTAGGTGTGTCTCTGCATATGGATGAAAGTTTCTTAGTATTCATTTAAGAAAATATTGTATAAAATAGGTAATAGACTGTAATAATTTTCGTACTTTATGAAAAACCAAATCAATTCATTACATAGCTATATAATTAAACTCTTAATTAATTAATAAATAATGTTTAGATTAATGATAAAAGGAATATTTCAAAGAGAGTTAATTGTTGTGAAATCCAAACCACTTGACATTAATTTATGAAATACCACCAAAATGCTGTTAGAAACAATCCAATGACGGAGAATATTATAATATATAAAAAAACCAGAGTGCCCACCCACATACACAATATTTGGAAAATGAAGAATGTGTAATGCAAGTTATTTTGGATTGTGAAACTAAACTGTACTCAAGTGTATATAAAATATAATATGTTATGGAAATAAATAAATATTTGACAGAAGGTTAAAAAGAAAAGTAGTATGCAGGAAGTAAAGCTGGACCTTAAACTTGACGAAAAGATCCGTAGTTGTGGTCTGCCCATTACTATAAATACATACCATAACCAAAAGCCAAAAACAGTATTACTACGACATGATGAACCGATCCACTGATCATAATTAGGGTAAAAGGCCAGGTCCTTGAAAAATCATGGGAATCACGACAATAAACAAAAGCTAATGCATTTTTTTTTGGAGAGCAGAAATCTAGACCCTAAAACGGCTAACTATCCATCGTAGGAATTACAGTATATTGCTAGACCTTAACACTAATGTCGAAACGGAAAGATAGATGGGAAAGGCTGACTGACACAGTCAAAAAATTGTGTCTTTAAATGGAGGTGGGAGGAACACATATAATGTCCTAGAGAGGATGATCGCTGGAGCTGCAAGATATTAGAATGACAGTCCAGTACAGGAAGAAGATGAGCAGGCAGAACACCAGAAAGATAAAAGGAAGAGAGAGTGTTCGGATCTAGATTTAGTTTGAAATAAATTGCTCTCGAGATAGCTTTATGGATAGAAATTATCTTTTTTAATCAAGTATAAAAATAATGGGACATATACATATAAAAAACAATAGTAATTTTCACAGTAAAACCATTTTCAAGGCAACAAAAGAGATCACATCAAGTCGGCCCTCAAAATAGTGGTCTTAAGTCTGTATGAAGTGATTCAATCAATATTTACGGTTACCAATAGGACTTGGACAATATGATTGGTGATATAAGTGGTGGCTAACCTAGCGTTCAGTTGCCGACTCATGTACTGGAGGTCGTGAACTCAATCCCCGATACCAACCAACTTTCACGGCTCAAGCTCTATCTAGTGTGAAACAGTGTATTAATATTTACTTTGGAAGAAATTTTGTATCTATATTCACGACAGTTGCCAAGTTGTGTTTGATTTTTTCTAATGATTTCCACAAACTAAGAAAACAAAACAAAGAGTGTGTGTCGGGGTGCTTCTTAAAGGGTTAAAATTTGTTTTTTCGAAAATTTGCAGGGACACCCCTGTTTTTAATTCTATATTACAATTTAATGCAATTGTTTTTAGAATTTTTCAACAACTATTAGGGTTCACTACCAATGATTGATGATAACCTTCTAAGTGCATACCAAATCCTACAGCAACTTACAAATGTGGAACAACTAATGACTAACAATTCATTACTTATGTTCGATTTTTAAATGGAACAAAACACTACGGGCTTACGACAGTCTTCTACTGTTATTTTGAAGGCTGGCTTAGTGTGATCACTTTATATTAACAACGTTTGCCATAACAACTTTGATAGATAATAGGTATTTTACTCATTATAACAAAAATGGTGAGGAATATTTCCAGTTCAAATTCCTTCTTTTATAAAAATTTTGCACAGCCCGTAGCAGCCCCCTAAGCAATGTTTTAAAAATTTGAAAAAAATTCCTTTAGGTACTGTTTGCATAGAAAAACTGAATAGCAGGGTGTCAAAGTTGAGATTTGAAGAAGCACCCTAGAGGTGTGCGGGCGTCTGGAGAAGGCTTATGAGATATCCACTTACCGTATTGACAGGAGCCGTGGTGTTGTGGTGATGTGTGGTGTCCCACAAGGTGGTGTGCGAGGTGTTGGCTGTGCCCTGTGCCCCCGCCGTGCCCTGTGCCCCTGCCACCACCACTGCCCCTGCACCACCTGCAGCCACACAGGCACACACTCACAACATGCACCCAAACCCGGGGCCTAGCCTACGGGGTCTAACCTCACATTACCTGCCCACTCACATCACCACTAACCGCTCCATGGCGGGACGGACGGGTGGTTCGGTGAACAATCCAAGGCAGACCGTGACTGTCCCAACATCACAAGATGCAGGTCAAATCCCGAAATAACTTAATATTTTGTAACATTCTATGTAACAGTCGTTTAATACTAACTGCCATCCAAATAACCATTTTACTTACAAAAGGCATAAATATGTTGAAAGGAAAAGTACTTTTTAAGTCTAATAAAAGTGGGGTATGAAAAAACCAACTATTTGAGACTAGACTATTTTAGACTTTTCTATTTTATAGACCTTCTTAGACAATTTTAAAGAATGAATCCTCTAGTAAATGATCCACAAACGCAGCACTCAACAACTGCGCCTTTGTCAAAATGACAAAAAATAAAGTAGGTATATTATGTTGAGGCAAAAACCCATGTAGTTGACAGTGGATGTGTTAAAAACAATTGGGAATTCATAGAATACAATCTTATAAGAGAAAAACTTCTATTAAATACAATCTAAATAAACTCTTTTTTGAAAATTGATGGAAATAAGTACAAAATTCAATGGATTATTTGATTTTTTTTTTGCTACTTCAGGATTCATTATAACAAGATTTGACCTGCATATTCTACATTTCGTATAAGATATCCTAGTGTGGTAATGTAGTGAATGAATAACAGTTAATGATGAAAATTGTCTGGGATATTGAGGGACTTATAATAGTTAACTTCGCCACATCATGGTGCACAGTGGTATATATATATATATATATATACAGTGCTATAGATTATAAATTATTGGTCAGTAAATTGTCGGATTGTTCCTGCTAAATGTATTGAATATAAAATAACGCCGGAACAATCTGACAGATATAGTAACGGTGATGTTATTTACAGTTGAAAATCCGTGATAGTAAGAGATGGATGTGGGACGGAGGTCCGCTTATTATAGGAAGTAATTAGTAGTATTGTTACCGGAAATGTATGATTATAAAGAATTCGTAGACATTTCCCACAAATTGCATATAATTTTTCCTAAAAAATCTATTAATTTCCCAGAAATTGCATAAAACATGCAAACTGTCTATGATTTTCTAATAAAGATACAATTCTTATGTAATTCAAGGTGTAGTAAACAATTTTAATATAATGCAAAGCAAAATTTGTGTATAGAAAACTGAGAAAGAAAATTTGTTTTTAATCAACTTACATCGTAAACTGTAAAATCTTCATTGAATTCAATAATTAATATACAAATTTAAAAACTGATGACACAGAATTTATTTTGGGTTGAAGGTAATAACCATAGAATTAATAAAATAAAAAATATGATAAAATTCTGGTCCTAGAAAAATGAGTTAGTTCAAATTTATTGCTTACATTTCAAGTATGTAGATTAATTAGGATTTCTTTTATTTGTGATTTATTATATTATTGTAAAAAAAGGCTCCTAAGCATATTGAATAAAATAAAAAATAAAATAAAATAAAATAAATGACGTATAAAATAGGTTAACCTACATTACCGGTAACAAATCTGAATAGGATCATTTTAACAGCTAAGCGGATTTTGCAACATGATCAGATCGTTAATCATAGCCAGATTAACAACTTGGAGTAGGATAATAATTGCAAAATCCCTTTAACCTTTATATTTTTGGTTAACATATTTCCCAAATTAAACACGATAATTATATTTATAACATATACCAGGAAATATCAATACGGATTTTCGACTATAATAGACAACAATGAAAGTTCGGTATAATTTAATAATAAACTAAATTTATTTCCAACTAAAGATGCGTTAAAATTACCAAATCGAATACCTTTCATTGTTCTAATTAAGCCAACGACAATCCGATGATATACAAGTGAAAGAACTTAACAGTAACGTAAGTAGGTAATAATATTATAAAACATGCCAAAGTCGTGAGGTCAAAACACACCCCGTATTTTACAGACTCTAAGACACACATTTCACTACAGGGATTGCATCTTGAATTAGAAATTAATATAAAAATATTCAGTGCAATCTAAAACCTATATTTATCTGCAAACACTGAACTAACTGGCAGCAACAGTTAAGAATTATGATGAAGAGGAAGAAGAAATCTCAGATGATTTTAAAGAATATTACCAACCACTTGGCTTGGCATAAACTAAGAGGTTATTTTATAGACAAACTTCTATTGAAAATGGTACCTATAATATTTCTTGAAAAATGCTTAAAAATTAAGGTGAGTCTCATAGCGGGTAAAATACAGTTGTACTTTGCTACCACGGGGTGAACGACAAAATGTGATGATGATGTCACATTGGAGGGAATAATTGTCAAACTAATATATCATCTATGGGATAGTAGAAACAGTTGTGACGGTCTCACCTGAGGGAGGCATTTCATAGGTTATTCCAAGAGATTCCAAATCGGGGGGCGGGGGCTGGAGGTGGTCGGGGGGTCTGGCCCCCCCACCTCCGCCCGCCCCCTGCACCCCTCCCGTCCTCGCTCCCACTACGGCTCTCAACTCCTGACGGACAAACTCCGAAGTCATATTCCCTGAAACTGGCACGTTAACAATATATGAAATATGGCACCTCGCAAATTTGCAATCTAAAAACAATTTTACCGGATTGAGGTTAAATATTTTTTTCTATAAAAAAATAATATTCTTCAAATTATTTGATGCTTCTATTGGACTAATTAATGATTGATTGATTTTTATTGGTCAACTTGAATTTGCATTGTTCTATCTTAAATGAGTCATAAAAAATTAAGTCTTAAAATTGGCCTCGAGGACTCACTAGGGTTATTGGTTCGAACCCTACCAGGGGCATGGGATTTTTAAACACTCATAATGAGTTTGGAATTTGAAAATTGACAAACTTATGGTGGTTGGTAAAGTGATGGCACTAAGCCAGCCTTAGGGAGAGCAATAGAAGACGGATTTAAAATCATAGTGGCCTAAATTTACCATGAAATGTTCAAACACCATAGGTGTGAGACTCATTTGATAACAAATTAAACTTACTAAAATATTAGCATCAAATAAAGTTTGTACAATACTGATATATTGGCTTCTGTAAAAGTCGTGTAAAAATGACACAAAAATTTACAACTTTTTATACAAAAGGGGTCATGTTTTAAGAATGAAAAAAAATGTCTCATATTGTCGAGAAAGTTTTATTATTGAAAGAAGTTCAGTTAAGAGTATGTAGAAAAAATATAAATACTTATTCGAAAATAAAAAATTTAAATAAATTTTAGTGATGTTAGTTTAAGACAAGAGTGCGTGCACACAAAATGAACGATGACTGCGTGTGAGTTAAAACAATAAAAAAGTGAAACCGGATGATTAGAATACATATAAATATAAATTCACAAAACGACACAAAGTTGATGATGAATATATTATGGACGGTGGTGATCGTGATCCATGAAGGTTTACAGTGAGGAGATGCTAATAACATACAGCACTAAGAGTAAGAAGCGATAATACCCATGCACATAGCTTCGTCAAACAAACTAGCAGAGATATGTAACAGAACAAATAAACATTCCTCTGCATTCGTCCACGCACATCATCGTCACACCGTCAAACACACTTCTCTACACAAAAATTTTGGTAATTCTAAAATTTTATTGTCGACTTTAGGCTGAAAATGAAACAGTCGTAACTTCCAATGTCCGATTCCTTGTCCAACACAGTTTTCTCTTAATGTAAACAATTAACCCATTCTTACCCACTGTAATTTTTTTTTTGACCTTTTGCATTAGAATTTTTTTTTTTTGATGATGAACACTCCTACATACGGTAGGCGAGAATGGGTTAAAGTAGGATAACTAATTGATTAGTTGTGCTAAAAGAAAACCTTTTAAATATTATGCAGATCTTTTTGTCAAACAAGTTATCTCCATGAAATTCTGTAGACAAAAATTGCTTGTTAGATATCTGAGGGAAACAGCTAGCTAGAATAACCCTCCACTGTGCTCAATATCTGATGATAACTATAATTGAATTTATCAGGTTGGATTCCATGTACATACTTGTTTGACGATTACATAAAAGAACAGGGCCTAAATGAAGTTACAGACAAATTTGTGTGAGACATAGTAACAGTGACAATTAAAACAATATGTAGTAGATATTATTAGAAACAAAATAAAAGCAACAGTAACATTTATATTGGTTATGAGACAGTGTTGTTATCCATTAAAATAAATGTCGTTGTCGTCAAAATGATCTGTAAAATTTGAATAATTATAGGGCTGGATTCAACATCAAAATAGTGTCTAAATAATCAGATTTAGATTGTAAACCTTCCCTCTAAATAGCCAGTTTATTTTTTAAAACTGTCAGAAATATATTGTTAGATAAAGATAAAAAAAAGGGCAGATTTTGTTATAAAAAAATGTAAATATTAAATACATCCACATTATTTAATTTTATCTTATTAACAAAAAGCTTTTAACTATGTATGTTTAATCATGTAAATAATTCATGCAATAATTCTTTCAATTTAAATATTTTTTAAGAACAAAAAGGTAAGGTGAGGTCACTCGTCATTTTTAAAATAAATGGTACAAACAACCAAAAATTTAATATATTTTTTGAAATATAAATGAATTATTTAATTTAGTGCTGGATATAAAAAATGACTTCAATGTTGAACGCAGCCACCAATAATGCGGTACAATAATTAACAATTATAACAATATGAACCATACATAACAGGAATGTAATATTTATTAATGGCAACACACACACACACACGTACAAGAAAAAACAAAATGCTCCCCTCCGCAGCGTGGCGTCCGTGGTTAGCCTAAAACTGCGCTCACACCAACCCCAGCACATAAACACACACAACATTATTATAATATAGGTACAGAGGTGTCAAAGCGATAAATATATTATAATACGATTATCTCCATAAATATAATTAATATTGTATTATTCAACACAAGTAACAGATGCAGAAATCCTCCAAACACGCAAACGCAGAACACCAACATAGCAGTTACGATGGAGGGTGCATGGTGACACGGTAATATATTCTCACGGACTTAAAAATAAACAATTACGTCTCCGATTCTTGTTACTACGTCATATTATATTTCCATAAATGTTTTAGAACGACTTCTCCTCTTTTTAGATGGAAAACAAATAAAAAAAAAAAAGAATTTAAAAAAGTAGGAATTCCACAATACAATTTCAACATTTGTTAAGGTACACTCCCACTCTATGGCAATATCGCCATATACTTGTCAATTTTCTATGATCATAGCGCTATGTTGCTCTGGCAGTCGTCGATGGCACCTTATAAATGTACTCTTGTCATATTGAAATATCTATGTAGCATAGGAACATGTGTTATCAAAGCTGGCAAATATTTTCATGATGGTTGATATGGTCACCAAGGAAATAACAACGAGAAAGAACCGTCATCTCCCATGAATTCTCCCATGAAAGTTGTAGCTGATTGTTGTTTCCACTGTGTCCAATATCAACCATCATGAAAATATACTCTTATTTTCCAGTTTGGCATAAACGCGCTCATTGATGCCAAAATTACACCGACTTTCATGTTCGAATTTTCAATTTGAACCACTTCAGGCTTACGACTGTCTTTTACTGCTATTGGGAAGGCTGGCTGTGAAAGTGTGATCACCTTACATTTGCTATTTTTAAGTAGTCAACTCAAATATGAAAACCTACCTTCGTGGGAGTCCTCGACATTTTCAAAAATATCATTGACTCCTATGTCTCCCGGCAGGATTCGAACCAGCCCAATATATTATGGGAACATTTTCGCAGTGAAAAATAATATTTTAACTCAAGCCAATATAGATTGCCAGCCTCATCGACAGATTCATTGTCTGCTGAATGAAAAAACATTTACGGAAATAAAATTCGCACAATAAGTGGAATCGGACACTTTAGGGTGTTTATTTTTAGATCCGCTACGGACGTTTAGTAGAGAGGTGATGTCTCCGGTGGTGAAATAGGTAAGTGTTGGAGATTGGCCCCGTTGGTGCGTGTACAGAGGAAACACATGCAACCCACAGATGAACGTGGACACAGTAAGATGGCAAAGTGGTGGTGGGATGTTGGACAACAACAGATGTGTGTGTGGGTGTGTGTACATGATGTTATGATATATTATATTATATATGACAGGTTGGTCCCATGTTGGTTGGTCTACTTACTCATATTGTGGTTGTTGATGTGGTGTGGTGACGGGACGGGGTGGGGGTGGTGATGGGGGTGGGGGTGTGGTGGCAGGGGCAGGAACATGCTCCCCCCACCCCCCTCGTACGGCAGACCCCCCTCGCCACCCATATAGTAGCCTTGCCACACACACACATATATTTATTCTTACATTGTTATTATAAACACTTGCTTTTTATAATATTTTATATTAATTGTATAGGTATCACTTAACTCTAGATCATCATATCCTAATTAGTTTTATCAACTTGAGTATAGTTACGCAAAAAAATTTGACTAATGTGGTAATTTTGGTGTACAGAAGCAAATGTCCTGGAAAAACGGGACTTCCATTTCTGTGTACTCGTCATGCGAAATGTCGCTCATTAAGAGAGCAACATTTTCTATGTTTTTGCCCGTTAGGCGAGGTTCTACTGTATTTACATTGTATGTTTCACAACAGTAATTAATTACTCATTGCTCTTTACCTGGCAGAAATTGCAAAAAATGAATAGTGTGTCGACTCACAAAGTTTTGTTGTGTACAGTTTAGTGTAAAGTCTAATTTAACGCTCACAAAATTTCCACCTTACTCAAATTTTGCGTGCCACGACGAGGATCTGAACGCAGCCCCCAAACATTCATACCATTCCCAAATAACCAACCAAAACGTCTCGGCGAACGGATAAATTCAATTTGCAAAACACATTGTCACCTACGCAACGAGAGCACATAAAGTACTAGATGCTCCTTCATCCGACACAACACATTCTTTCCGTCACGTCACGCAATCGCACTTACGCCAGGAAATTAGTACATTATATTATGTTTATTATTATCAAGAGCGGATAACTATAAACTGATGTACGAAACCAAATGAGATTCTAATCATTATTATATAAAAAAAAAAGTGGCTGTAAATAATAATTATTTTTTGGATGAAACTCGAGTGGTAGAGTTCGAAAAGAAAATTATACAACAGTTCGGGCAAATATTATAATAATAATAATAAGAGTAAGTGAAGAAGAAGAGAAGAATAAAAGTATTTCTCGTGAGAATGTAGGTTGTATTATTGATATCCCGAGAAGAGAGTAGACAAGAGAGAGAGAGAGAGAGGATCACACAAGCTTTTAGAGAATAGTTACACTAAAGCTACCCTAGGTTGTCATCAATGATAATAGTAATTATAATAATAAAAATAAATGCACATGCATCTATGTAGGTAGGTATATTAAATTACGAGTGCAGCAATTATTACACTTTGTAAAAATTCATAATTAATTATTAAAAATAAAAATAAACAAAAAAAAAATCTCCAATAGTATTGTGTCATAATAATATATTACATTTTGATCCGTGGATCAATAATTACGTTGTAAATTATTATTATTAGTTAATGTTATTTGCTCTACCCCTACCGTATCTAACTCTAATAACTCTATAAAAGATAATAAAAATAATCAATACTATGAAGAGCATTCATCATAAAAGTATAAAATAAAAAAAATTATTGAATTTGTTCAAATCTCATGCCCAGCTTCAAAAACCAGTCTCATTGTTTGCTAATCATATTAATAAATAATTATATTTGTACAAGAAATAGAAATTCAACTAATAATGATAGTAGAAAACTTCCAAGTTTTGGTAAATAACTCTCACATGCTTACTTTAAATAGAAAACTAGTTTTGATTATCAATCTTATTTGGCGCTTCCAATATTATCTAGATATTTCGAAATACGTAATAAGACATTTTAAGTGACACTTATAAATGAAAACAGTATACTTTTGTTCAACAACAAACAAAATTTACAATTCAATTTATTTATTTATTTATACTTCACTGTACATTGGTAGAGTAACATATAAAAACTTAACATAACAAAGACATCACAGAATCAACATACAGAGGGCGGTTGTGGTCTCTAACAATTAACAATTCTTTTGACTATTTTAAGAAATATTTTGATGCCATTCATTTTCAAATTCGAAATTTTCTAATAACTTTAATAGCCAATGTAGATGATCTATGTGGATTGAAAATGTTTCAACTTTGTTTTTTATTAAAAATACTAACTGACGTTGTCCCGTCTTATCAATCAAATTAGAATTTGTAAATTAATGAACTATTTAACCAATATAATTGAATTGAAAAACAACTTGGAATAAAATGTCTATTTTGTTTTATTGATTTTTGGCTTAATATAACTCTTCATATTATGTTGTGTCAGGTAATAATATATTATTATTAACGATAAACAGCTGTTATAGGGATATCGATGGATGTAGTGTTGTTATCAGAAATATATACCCAATGTCGTGGGTGATGAATTAAAATATATTTATATATTAATACGAATGAATTATACCTAGGTTAAGTTTTCTAAAATTTTCTTATGTTCCGCGCACGCACCATCTTAATTTTTTTCTTTTATACCAGCACAACAACAACGAAATAAGGCTCCACAAAAGTATACTGTTTACATTTTTATACGAGTTATGAATTAACATCTGTCGACTAAAAAAAGCCGTTGGGAAGTGCCATATAAAATTGAATAAGAAATAAAAATATATTATATATTGGCACTAAGTTAATAGGCAAACTTACAAACTACCGAACATGATATCAATAAAGTGGTGGTATTTATTGTGTTAGTTATGTCTGTATGTGAGGTGTGGTGTAGTGGTTCACCGTCTCATCGTTTCCGATGTTACAACTAAAAGATTATGGATGTTAGTCTGCGGAGAAGGGGATTTTCAGGCTTCTAGTAAGTAAGGCGCTTGAGAAAAGCAAAAGGAGCGACGACGGAGGCGGCGGTGAAGTAGAAGAAGAAGAAAGGAATAATTAATAATAATAATAATGTTGGTGAGTAGAAAAATGAAAGTTTTTTGCACACTGTACAAAATTAAAATTCGTGGAGTTTATGAGGACATTTTGTCATAAGTCAAGGAGAGAGAGATGGTCATATTATCTGGCAGTGTGCTGTAATATCCAGGGTTGGAGTATGTCGTATGTTCTGTGTGTTATATTATGTGTATGGATAGAGTGGGGCTGGAGCTCACCTTGCATGGCGGGAGGGTGCTGCGCCGGGTGCGAGTGATGCCTCTGGAGCCCCCCTCTCGGCGGAGGGGGGTACGGCGAGAGAGGGGTGTGGGGGGCCAGGGGGGAGCCTCGCTGCGCACTGTACACACTTTGCTGCAAATCAAAATCAAACAGGTTAACAACAAACGCAAAAAAGGACACTCCACACAGGTCCTCAATCATAAAGAGTGGATTAAATTTTCTTTATTTAAGACTAGCCTCAGATTGTTATGTGGCGAATTGTATTGTTTATTTTTTTTACAACTAGCAGAACTGCTCGTCGACCTTCGAACTAACCCAGAATAAAATATATTTTGACTTATTACATGAGTAAAATGTGATTTACGACATAAAAACATAAAAAGAATAGACACTATTTAAACCAAATTTCACTGAATTATTATGGTAAGATTAAAATCATTAATTCACAAATCAGCCTAAAAGGGTTGGATTGCCAATTAAAAAAAATATTTAATAATAAATCAAATATATTAAGTAGGTACTACAACAATTCCATTATAAATTTTGTGGTATAAATCTGTCCATCTCAGGTGCCGATCATCTTCCTCTTTCACGACACAAGTTTTTAAAACTTTACTGTGAAAGAGTCAAAGAGTGTATTTCTGTTCTTTTCCAATGAGCACAAATTAATTTAAACAAAAGAAACAAAATGAAATGACAGCTACAGCAACAATACACACATGTATAGGTAATTCTATTGTTGTTTTTTCCTCTTTTAGGTAAAAAAGCGACAGCAATGCTATCCATTAAAGTTATTTCTGGATAACCAGTCATCAAACTGTCGATGTAACATTTTACAGATTTTTACATGTTTACAATTACAAAAAATGATTAGATAGTTATATCAATTTTTGGATCCACTGATGGTAAGTTAAACTAGCAGAGGATTACGTACGGTGAGTTGTGCATTGAGCATGGGATTCTGTTGCTGCTGCACGGTCAGCTTGAAGGGGGAAGAGTCAAGACTAGGGGGTGCCAAGGGGCCGCCGGGAAATCCACCACCTCCACTTCCTGCAAGCACAAGTCAAAATAAAGATTTGATTACATGAGCCCAAGTAGTTTTGCTGCTTGTTGAATTACAATAAAATAAAATTCTAACCGTGATGGTGATGATGGTAGTTGGGTGGCGGCTGCTGTGGATAGGGGGGTGCGTCCGTCCTCTGTAGGGACACGTTGGGGGGTGTGGGGGCATTGAGCAGAGCGTCCATGGACTGCACGTGATGGGGGGTGGTTGGCGTGGTGGGCGTGCTCGTGGCCGTACCCTCCACCACCAGCTGCTGCTGTTGTTGCTGCAACAGTCTGGCCTTCTGTTGCGCCTGCTGGGCAGCTAGTTGTGCTTTCTGTCTGGATACAGGATAGTGTCCGCCCCATCCACCACTCACTCCTTGCTACAATTTTAAATCATATGTTAAGATTCCTGTAGCAGTCTAATGTATAATTTACCATTTAATAAGCAAACTTTCTTATTGAAATTTGCTGATGAGAGTGGAATTTTGAGATAGCATCGCTTAATAGTTACAGCGCCTTTGAAGCGCTCTGTAATATACAAGTTGTCAAATTAACAAAAGGTGCATATTACAAAAATGAACAAAAAGCTAATCCACAATATTTTTTTTTTTTAGAAAATGAATCTGTGCTCACTCAAAGTGAACACAAATACACTCATTGACTCTTTCACAGTAAGCTACTAAAGCTTGTGTCATGAAAGAGGAAGATGGTCGGCACCTGGGATCGAACCCACGGCCTCCGCTCGAAACAGTGCGAAAGCCAGCGTCGTAACCGCTTGACCACCAACTACTTCATATGAAGTAAGTAGTTTAAGATTAACTTCATATTTTGTTGATTGCAACAAAAACCAAACACTGGAGTTTGCACTCCATTAGATATTAATTTTTGAATAGAAAATTGTGAAGTAAATTAGTTAAATAAAAAGGAGAGAGCTGGTACCGTTGAGGAAGAATATGAGGGAGGCACTCCCGGTGACGAGGGACTCTTCACAGCCGTTTCGTATTGCATCAGACTTTCTTGAATCCTATTTATCGCCATCTTCTCATCCGTCTGGAAATGTTACATCCACAAAAATATTACAAACATTTCTATAACAGTATTTCAAATCAGTTTCTCATAATATGTAAAGTACAATTTATACGTCCTCTTTCTGGATCCTAGTTATGAAAAATGTTAAACTAACAATAAATCGATGTTGCACATTCAATTTGAATCATATGCGTAGAACACATTTCTGGGATAATCAAAAAAAATTTTCACTTTCAAATTTAAATTAATATTAAAAAAAAATGTACGCTATTATTTAAAAAAAGGAATGTTTAACATTTCCTAAGATGTTATAAACACATGCAGTTTTATTTTTTTGAAATTATGAGTCATATTGTACTTATATGGTTTCTCAGGCACTCTTTGAATTCAAATCTGAATAAAATATAATGCCTACAAAACGGGTCATACGAATTGGCATATGTATAGGAACTCTATTATAGGTATGAACACATTTCAAGACTTCTAGGTATGTCTCATTTTATAATTGTGGAAAAATATTGATAGTATGGACATGTCTCATATTGTAGATGGACGAGATATGACGTACCTGGTTAGGCGGGAGGAGGTTATGGTGATGTTGCGTAGCACCCACAGGTTGTCCGGCCGGTGCTGAGGATTCAATAGCAGTTATCATATTGATTAACTCGGATGAATCCGCAACGTACGACGCATCCGGCACGATATCCATCACTTCGTCCAATATGTCGGACAGTATAGGATCCGATGAACCGTCGTTCATATATGGTAAACCACCACTTATTCTGAAACATCAACATAGCACAAACATAATATGTTTATTTCACAAAGATATAAGGATACATTGTCTTTTTTAGGTTTTAAAAGTTGTCTCATTCACTGGTAAATCATAAGTACCATAACGGTTTACCATAACAAAAGCCCTAATGGGTCACCATATCAAAGACCATATTCTTCGCTATGGTGATTTTTAGGGAGTGATTTCATTAATCATTGTCTTTGAATAACGTAAATAAGCAAGACGCACCTATTATCGTTTGATGAGGTAGGAGGTGTCGGTGTGGTCGGTGCCGACCGAGGGTGCGTGGGGCCACTGCCCACACTCTGTAACATCTGCTGCAGAGGACTGGGCCCGCTATTGCTACTGTTACTGGAACCAGTACCCCCGCCACTGTTGCTATTACCGCTGCTGGAATTGTTTGAAGTGTTGCCGCTGTTAGGAGCGTTCCCTAGTGAGGGGTTGTTGTTTGAGAACATACTGCTATTGGAGATGGGTAATAAGGTATTTGCGTTGCTCATGGGCCCGTTGTTGTTGCTCACGTCACAGCCGGGGCCACCTTTATTGCTGCAAATAAGTTAAGATACAATACATCATCTTTCTTATAAAGCAAACACTTTTCTCAAACTTTTGTTTTCTGAAACTTTCGAATACGAGCATATGCAGAGAAATTAGTATTCATTTACCATTTTTGCCTTAAGTACAGTATGAATAATTTCTTCTCTAAGTTGCAGAATAATTATCTTGTGATTACTGAATGCATTTAAGCGACACTAACTAAAGTAATTAGTTACCCAAAACCATTTTTTTATCAAATCCGGTATTCAGTTGGATGGAATTTATGCCATCGAATAGGCCAGTTACTGGATATCTGTTTCACCTCTACTAAAGGATTGTGTGACAAAAAATTTGACTCAATGATCTCTGAAATTTAAAAAAGTATTTTATTCTTACTTATTTAGTAGGTTGGCTAAAGCTTGGTTGCGGAATATGGGATTGCTGTTTCTCTGTTGCAGCATGTGCTGGTGCATCTGTGACTGGGCCGACACTTGGGGTTGGTGCTGAGGGGCGAGGCTGGTCCTGTAGGGTCTCTGGTTGAGATGAGGAACTGGTAATGGTACAGGAGGGGTGATGGCGGACGGTCTCTTCTCCAGCAGAGAGGCTAACATTCTGTTCTTCTCCCACAACTTGCTGTGGCTTCTATTCGACGAGGAAACCTGCAAATGTTACAAACATTTAAGTTTTCATTAAATAATGTGGCTATATACCAGATACGATTATACCTAGTCGGATCCAATATCTGTCCCAAGTGCATCTTTCAACAGTGTACAGAGTTTAACTCTTCAATTGCTAGTTGATTCATAGATTTTGAAAAAGCCCATACAGACCGTGAATATGGAAAATATTACCTCTGAAGATAGTCAAAATGGTGGAACTTGAGTATTTCATCAAAACGCCAGGTGGTCCTACTAAAGCTTTTAGGATCAACACAGCAGTCAAGAAGGGGTGTGTATTGGCTCCTTTAATCTTTACTATCATCATGGACTTCTTCTCGAAGAAGTTTTTATATTGCCTCCCTATGGCCCTAAATGACGTCTTAAAGGGGATATTGATTGATTGATTGTTCTATTATACATGACTGTACACAAATTGACCCATTCAAGCATTCAAGAAAAGATCTTGCAAATATTGAATTAGGTATTCAGAATTTCTCACCGTTTGAGAGTCGGTTGAATGCGGTCTTTTGAGTATTTGTTCTTCTTGCATGTGTTTCCTCTTGAGTGCCGACTTCTGCCCACCGTACGCCAACAGCTGCAGCAAGTCCTCTCCGCTGTTGGAAGTGTTGATGCCCAACTCGTGCTGCAGAGCCTGTAGGCTGGCGGCGTTCGTACTACTGGGAGTGTACCCACCACTGCTGGTGTAGCTGCTGTTGTTGCTGCTGTTGTTGGAATTGCTGCCTTCTTTCAACAGTTGGCTGAGGAGTTCGCTTTTGGTGTTGGTCCTACTGTTTCTATGCTCCGGGTCCTCCTCATCCGACTTCTCGTTTAAGAGCTGATAAAAATGGAAAAGCATAAACAAGCAATGAGGAATATTGTCGACATTTAGTACTCACATTGTTTTAAGAGTTCAGTTCAATAGTTACCCGGAGAAGCATGTTGTTTCCTTGAGTTCGATTTGGATGTGAGACATTGGAGCTTGGTGCAGAGGTTGGTACTTCTGGTTGTCCGCTCCTTAGAGAATCATCTTCCTCTTCCTTAAGGAGTGTCTTTAAGATGAGATTATTCCCCGCAGAATGAGGGCCCAGCGGAGTGGTAGGAGGATTAGGAGTGCTGGGTGCTGTGTGGTGATCGGGAGTAGGTGTGGATGCAGGTGATTCACGCTTAATACTAAGTAAATTTCTTAATCTTCCTGATTCAGGCTCTGGATTAAGGGTGGGTGGCGTCGGTGCTGTTGGGGGAGGTAGTGGAGTAGTGGAAGGAGTATGTGGAGTTCGTGGGCCAGGTGTGGGAGGTCCCGATCCAGCTATATTTGGTTTTTCTTCCATTTTGTGATCCTCCATCTCGATAGGACTAAATGGAAATGAGGTATAACCGGCCGAAGGGGAATTCCTTTCGGGCCATGATGCGCCCCCTGGAAAATATTCGTCGAGTAATGAAAGCGTTTCAGTGACGGGTGATTGCGGATACTGGCCGTTCCGAGGACCGCCGTTTCCATTCACCACAGCAGATGTCATGAGGGGGCCACCCATTGGGGGGTTTTGGGATGAATTGTTATTATTGTTAGGAGCCTCCAGAACGTTTACATTCACATCCACCTCACTGCAACAGAGAAAACAGTACAAATCAAAGATTGCTCCTTTGCTTGAAATAAAAAGAAAAATTGATAGAGAAAGCACTTACGAAACTATAGTGAAAGTAGTCATCATAAACTCTGGCTCATTGTTAGGGGGGTTCCTAGTGAAGAGGCGAGATTGAGGTCTAGCTGCCATGTAGGGCATGTGCGGGGCCAGCCTGAGTCTGGGTGGGGGCCCCGTGAGCGCCTGGGGCACTCCTCCCGCATTCAGAGCAGCCTGCAGATGCTCCGACATCCGAGCAATGTCTGATGGGTGAATCAAATCATGAATACGTCGTCCCTCTATCCCAGATACATTTGCCCCCTCCATCACTGAAAGAATATTAGACATCATTAGTTAGTTCATGGTGTGAATGAATGAATGGATAATATTAGACATCATTAGTTAGTTCATGGTGTGAATGAATGAATGGATAAACACTAACACTCTAAAAAGATGTCAGTAGTCGGGGATACTAATTACTGACCAGGACACTCTAAAAAGATGTCAGTAGTCGGGGATACTAATTACTGACCAGGACAGACATTTTGAGTGAAAACTATCTGGACCTCTTGTTTGAGGTTTGAATCTGGGGAAACGTGAGCATCTAATGGTGAAAAAATAAAGTAAACTCAAAATAATTCATAATTTAAGCATTAACACTGCAATGTTTCCAATATATTGGGAGAAACCTAAGACAGAATTAGCCGTGTCTAGGCAGGTCTTGGGGCGTAATATTTTTTCAGAAAGTAATAAACAAGCCCAATTGCCTTATATAATAATTATTAATGTCTGGAACATTAAAAGAAAATAGATACATCAAAGACAATCCTCATAAAATCCTCGTTAAACTGATATTTTTATGGGCGGCTCCGGAATAAAGAAAGTATCTTTGGTGTTTTGTGAAAAGTGCTAATTTATGATTTTAAATAATTTTACAATAATAATTAAGTATGTACGAAAATATATAATTTTAAAATCTTTATTGTTTTTAGCATGTTTAAAATGCAATAAGTCTAAATAGCAAAATAATATTATTATGTTAAAACATTCACTGCTGACCAAACAGATCCATGCTCATCAATCTGAATATACATTTGTGATTTTGAGAAAGGCACTGCTGTGTTTGTCCCTGGATTTTTTGTTAGAAAATCATTCTCAAAAAGTTTTTAGCATCTTCTGCAATTTCTGTTTTTCATGCCTTACTTTTTAATATTTTTTTATAAAATGCCCTTTTTTACATGTACATTTACAATGCTAAAATTAGGAATATTTCCCCACTCACTGTATATAATAATAAACAAGTTTTAACAATATGACAGTTGGCAACAGAGAACAGCAATTAAAAGTGCTTTTAATCTGGCATATTGTAAGGGCATAACAGCTCTGTTGTCCAAGATCTGATAGACTCGTCTGTTTTTTTGTTTGTAATCAAACCAATGTATCGTTTCACAATACATTGGTTTGATTATCTATGTTACTAGGAAAAATCCAGTCTTCAATCCGCGAGGATATGAACAAGCTACCTTTTATACAAAGAATTTCTGTTATCTTATTGTAATAAAATGGATTATAATATAATATTATGTATGGATCGGGTGCGGTGGAGGGCTCTTGTTTCCTCCCTATGCCCCTGATTGGGGTCGGACAGGGAGTATTGTATTGTAGAATGTATGGATAGCTGGGTACTCACACTGTATGTTGGCATTGGTGTCCAGCCTGAAGGTGATCTGGTGCATGGGTCTGGGTGTGGGCCCCTGGGAGGGCGTGGCCTCCTCCTGCCTCCTGATCAGACACAGCACGGAGGAGCCGCACTCCACCTCCTTCACCAAGCAGGCGCTCAGCAACACCTCCACGTATCTCTCTACCTCACCACCTGCACCTGCTCCTGCAGCCACAAACATTCCATTATTTTAATCATCGCTGACCCTTGCACTTATAATTCTAGTAATGTTACATACAATCTGTTAGAAAGTTCTTAAAGATAGCCATCTATAGAAATAATCATCTTTAGAAGATGTAAAATAATAAGATCCTTATCAGTCAGTGAACGACTAAATAATTTTTTTGTAAACAATAAATTATAATTGTTGGGTAGGCAGAGATGTAATGATACTTTTGTTCCAATTCCAGACGCCTGTTATTGGAGCATTGGAGCATGTGTTTTTTAATATGTTTATCTTTGTATGTGTTTTCAATGCTCTGTTGGTGTCTTTTATAATAAATAAATATCGGTCCCTCTAAAATATTGCATCAACTAAAGTTTGCAGGTTATGTCAAGTGATTTCAAGCAACCCGAGCGATATTTCATAACAAACCGATCGAAGTGAATATGGGCTACAAGTGATTTAAACTTAATGATTTCCAAATGTAAATACGAGGTAGTTGGTAGACCAGTGGTATCAATCACAAGCCTTTGCTTAGTGTGAAAGATGTCAAAAGTGTATTTGTGTTCACTTCGAGTGAGCACAGATTCATTTTTTATAAAAAAAAAAAATATTCTAATAATGGCCGCCAAACTGGCCATTCTCAGGTGCCACTTAAATTGATCAATAGCGGGTCATTTTATAGGAATTATGATAATTTTAGTAGAACTCTCAGTTAAAATATCCTTTTTTCATATAATTTTAGTGGATTTTTCATAGGGAATCAGGAAATAAGATTATCATTATTATCATCCAAACAATTCTTGAGACTTGTTGTTAATAAGTGGCAAAAACCATAATGGCACCTAGATAGGTAGTTATAGGTGTTAATATTGCCTGTAAAACATACTGTCTATATTTGGTGTGAAAAATTGAGTGATATTAATGGTAAGGTACCTTAGATGTTGGGTTTGTAATACTACAGCAGGTAAAATATCTAATAAAGAGTTTTATAAACTATTTTTTGTACACTATTTTTAATAGGCATAAAGAATAAAATAAATAAATAGATAAATAAGATCATACCGTTCCCATCAGCATCGGATGTAGGCTTTACACGTAATCTGGTGCGTACGGCCTGTAGCCGACCTGAATGGGCCCGCACGAGGCCCAGTTCTGAAGCGCCTTGCAAGATAGGTAGAAGTTTCTGGTGGTCCCCATAGTGCAGGTAGTTGTAGAAGCTCTGCCTCACCAGCTCCGACTTCTCCCAGCCGGCAATCTCCCGGATGTTGTCGGTGACACTCTCTATGGTGGCCTCGAGGCTTATCTCCAACAGCACCCACCCTAGGGTGTTCGTGTAATGTGTCAACGACTGCAACAAAACAAAATAAACATATTACTAAGGGTTTTTGCAGTAACTTTGTAACACTTCATTTTAACTGAGTAAAAATTGTTTTTATTGTAACTTTGTAAAAGTGTTAACAATTGAGTATAAAATAAAGCATGACCGGTTTCGGGAGGATCAGACCTCTCATCATCAGGTGCAAACTTAGCGATATGTAAGTTTGCACCTGATTATGAGAGGTCTGATCCTCCCGAAACCGGTCGACTGTATTTTATACTCAATTGTTAACACTTTTACAATGTAACAAAAAAAATTGTTTTTACTCAGTCAAAATAAACATGTTTAAAACTAATTGCATCGACAATTTGAACAGATTATACCTACACCATGCATTCTATTTTTATATTTTACGTCATTTTTTGTCCTTAACAGATATTTGCTTAGCTAAAAATCAATTGTTTTTTTTTTATACCTATTTTAAATATATTAAAACTGTCCTAACAAGAAGTGTTGCCATAAATATAATTATAATTTCATCTGCAACAGCTTACATGGTTAACTTTACTGATAAGTTCGTTTGAAGTTGATATCACCAACAGCGGGTTAAGCCTATGTTAACACTAATAACATCAATGGTTGGGAAAGAGAGGTTTAGCTAATGAGTTAATATCTAAGCACTAAAATGCATACAAAACTGATAGCATAGTGTGTTATAGTATATAGCAGGCTCTTTAACCTACAAAATACACAAATATGTATGTATGAAATCTACCCTTTCAACGACTACCTGCAAAACCTTAAGTCATCCATTTCAGACCCCTACAAAATAGTTTAATCCAGTGCTGGGGAAACTATTTATATGGCGGGGCAAATTTAATAATTCATATTGAGCGGTGCGCCGCAAGGAAGAAGAGGAAAATATTATCTCTTTCTTCATTTTAGAAAGAGATGAAAAATCACCTTTTTTTATCCATCATGCCGTGTCCCTTACGGGGTAGGCAGAGAGAACAGACACAATTATAAATGAATTTATTTATTTATTTATTTATTTAACAATTATTTTATAAGAATAAGAAAAGAATTATATTTTATGTAATTAAACTCTTTGGATACTATTTCGAAAGTAGCGTAGTCAAAATGACGAAGGTTTGTGATAGGTGTGCGGGTTTATAAAAGGTTCTACGGTTAATAATGGTGGGCCCTGAAAAATGACTGGCGGACCGCACGCGGCAGTTTGCCCAGGCCTGGTTTAATCAATAATGTCGAAAATCAACAATCAAAGTTGAAAGTATTACAGAAAAATATCACCCAAATCTCTGTTATAAGTGTCATATTATGTCAGATTAAAATAAAAGAACTGTCTTCAATAATTATACCATGCGGCTTTTTATTAAAGTCTAACAACAACAACAAGAGACAAAGGAAGCCTAATAAAGCATAGAGAACAAAGAAAAATTTGACATTGACATTTTAAACATTCATAGATGTGAAAGAAAAGATTAAGAAATTTGCGAGGAAAATTAGAAAACATAAAGTAGGTAACCTGCTTAGTGCTTTTACAATATAATTTACATAATTCTAATTTTGAAATTAAATTGGGTTTGAGAGAAACTGTCAACTGTTTGATAGTGGGTGCGATTGAGAGAATGCCAATGGAAAATATTATATGGTTAGAAACGGATGGATCGGTCAAAATTGCATTGGTTAAAAGGAAATTACCTACCAAATTTATTATTATAGAAGTTTGAATTTAATACGTACATTTTGGACCACAGGATAATGTCTGTCGACGAAGCTAGTGAAATTATAAAAATGGTTTTTTAATCTATACCAGGTCCTATCTTCATATGCGTTTGTTGCAACATATTTTAAATACAAGAGTGAGAGAAAGATGGCGACAATTGGGGGAGGCTAATGTTCAGAAACAGGGGTAAAAAGGCTGAAATAAAAAAGAAGAGGATGTTTTTGTTGGTATTTATGCTCCCCTCCTCCGCGTAGGATAGGAGATGTGGTTGAGGCTAAATGATTTTGTCAACTAATACCGCGTCTAATTCAAGTGGTGGTTGTTGCAACGCAGCACGCAGACAAAAGCACTCCACGTCAGTTCTGTACGTTGCACACAATATTATGTAGGTCAGATTTAATTAGCGACTCTTCACACAAACAACAAATCCCGACGCGGCACGTTTGACAGATTCTATTAAATATTTCAACACGACGGATAAATTAATTATTCAGATAAATTATCATTGTTTAACGCGCGGAGACATACAATGTTTGCATGACTATGGGACTTGCACGTTTCCGGAGAAGCAACGAGATTCTCAATTTATTCAATCCGTTATTATGGACACTTGCTAATGCTGTTGTGCCAGATAAGTTTTTTAAGATACGGGTACTAAATCTGCTTTCTTTATTTACATTAGTATTCAATAGAATTGACGGAAACCATCACGAAATCAAGAGGTGTTCTTTGGATGCCCTTCAATATGAACAAAATACATTTTATTATTCTTTCACATAAAGAAAAGTTTATGTGGAAAATGTGTGGATGAACTATGGTATTAGCTACCTACTTCTTTATTATTGAGTGGATAATTCGGATATGCTTGAAAACTGTTTTTTTATTCAAATTAAGAATACATATGCTGTCTGGGGAATAGAATAAGCTACTTTGTATTCAAGTTATAAATAGTATAAAAAAAATTATATAATATTGAATATTGAATTGAATAAAGATATAATAAAGATAAGATAATATAATAAATGAATAAATAAAGGATGAAAAAAGTTTTCGTCGGTTACAGACTCGGAAACCATCCAACCGATTTGTTCGAAAGCAGTCTAATTTGACGGATAATAAAGTTAAGATCTTTTGAGAACACTATCCAAATACCTAAATAAAACACAAAAAAAAATTCTACCTATGTGCAACCTTGACAACATCAAACCGATCTACCCTGAACTGGTCTAATTTGAACGATAATAATATGACATGGTTTTAAACCACTACAATTTATTTTGATCGCATTTTTTTTAAATACTATTAACACAAAAACGATGATCTGTCATAGCACAGCTGGGTATCCACTCGTATCTCATAAAAGGTTATAGAATAAATGAAATTAATGGTCTCTAGGGGCGAAGCATACATAGAAATGTCACTTAAGTTTGAACTAAATTATCAGTTTCTGATTGATTGATTGGATTACACTACCGAGTGATGCAAGAAAGTACATAAATTAGCTGGCAACAAAATAGTAAAGTTTTCCTAGGCTGATAAGGAAAATTATAATCTAGAATAATCCAAACACATTATTGTAGCTTGAAGAAAAATTAAACAAACACTATAAAGTGAATAGATTTGACATGGTAGGGTATCTATGTGGGGCAATGTTGAATTTCATAACTATTATTGGTCCCTGCTAATCTGTTTGTTCAACTAGATACCATTGTCGTCCTGTTGATACATTGATAACACTCGAGGTGGCAATACAGAAACAGAGAATCATTTTAAAAAAATAATGGCAACACGGAGAAATGTCAACATAGATAAATTCCGACAAACGGTTTATCTGCTAACAAGCTTGAATAGGCACTCTTCTTTTATTTAATGGCAGTTAAAAAAATGTAGGTATCTTCAATTTGTTCAACTTCATTCAATTTGTTTATAATCATAAACCGTCCTCTGATCAAAAGCTGCCGCGTTCTATGCCTGATGGCTCAGAATTTCTCAAGTTTTTTTTACTTGAAATTTCTACAAAGGTTAGCCTGTCTCAGATTGGGGAGGACCGGTTGACTAGAAAATTTCCTAAGGCAATAAGCGCTCCGCAACGTATACTGACAGCTTTGTATAGGAAAGTTAAGTTATTAAAGAGTTTTTTGGAAAGGCTTTGTGAGACATGAAAAGGAAGAGTATTATTAGAAAGTAATATGATATAAAAGTTAGTTTTGTTACAAAGATAAAAGTTAATAAGTTGGTTAGAGCATGTTGAAAGAATGGATGCAAATAGAATAACAAAGAGAATATATAAGGCTGAAAAAAAAGATACAAGGAGTAGTCAACCGAGAATGATGTTGATCGAACACATGGATTCTATCCTCAAGGAAAGCCAGGTCAGAAGAAAAAGAAATAAGCGAGGTTATATGAGAAATGGAAGAAGCTAAAGAAACGTTGCTTGGATCGAGAAAAGTGTGGAGATCCATTCTCTCGGAACATGGTATGGTGACAAAAGATTTCTTTTTTTCTTCTCATAATTCGCTTCCTAAAACAAGTTCTGTTTATGGCAGTTGATAATCAGCTAATCTACATTATTCATCTAGCCGAGAGATCAACAAATAATGCCATATTATTACAATTTATTTTTTAAATAAATCTGTGCTCACCCAAAGTGAACATAAATACACTTTCGACATCTTTCACATAAAGCAAAGCTTGTGTTGTGAAAGTGGAAATGGTCGGCACCGGGATTCGAACCCATGACCTCCAATACGCTGTACGTACGAAAGTCGCCGACTGATACCACTGGTCTACCAACCACTTCAATATGTACATATTACTATAAAGTTTTCGAGTGGTTTGCCTCCTTTATAACTAAGCTTTACTTGTTGTGAAATATGTCTTGTGTGTTTTAAGAGTCGTTCATGTAGAAATATTCAATATGGGTAGGTACCTCAACGAGAGCAGATATTTCGGAATGGTGCGAAGGATGCGTGGAGGAGACGTCGCCGTGTTGCAAAGGAAGACAGGGGTTACAGCCGGTGTTGGCGCCGAGTCTCCGCCTCTCCAACACTTGCTTGATCTGCTGCGCCGCCTCCTGTACGATGCCGTTCTTGTCCGGCTGCCTCAGGTCCGACAGACAAGCACCCAGCAGCTCTTCCAATTGGTTGATAGTGTCGTTTTCCAGCTCACGTCTCCTTTTTTCATTATTACATTTGTTACTGCAAAACAAAACAATTTCTATGTTAGAAGCGAGTTAGTAAGATACATAACATAATTTTAACTAAATTTGGGGTAAAGCTCCAGTTTAATCACTCCTGGACTATTACCGTGCTATCACCTTTGAGAAGAAATGTGCTTCTGTGCATGGTCCCAACAAGTACCACGTAGTGACTGCTGTTAAACTCATACAAACTGTGACATTTGTCGGGAGGGGTGTGTCATACGATTTATTAACCTAACCTATTCAAATCGTACATATTAAAATATCCTCGAAATCATTGTTCATATTAAAATATCCTCGAAATCATTAGGAGTGACTTAAACTGGTTACTGGATTAAAGTGGAGTATTATCTTAATCTGGTAAACTTAACTAGTTTTAAGCATAAAATAGGTAGGTTAATAATTATTATTCTGTTGTAAGATATCTCTCTACACACAAGCATTGCTTTAGTGGCAGAATGATTCTAGGGTTCGGAAGACTAAACCACACGAGTCAAAATCGACAGTTCGACTTGTCGTTTTCAATATTATAAAAAGTCATTAATCAATATTACAAAAAGAATACTGTATTAATCAAAAGATATAAAAGAAAGTCGGTATGGTTCGACTACTTATTAACTCGAGATCGGCTGAACAGATTTTTATCATTTTTGGTTTATTAGATTCTTCTCCGCTCCGGATAACAGAATAACAAATATAACACCGAAAAATAGACAGAAAATAATACATTATTAAGTTAGTATGGAACGAACTTCGATACTACAACGCCAATCTGTGAAAAATTCTATAGAAACACAATTTTTATTTACCTGATAATCATTGACATTACTAATATTATAGTTGGCGCGATTGACAGAATTCAGATAGAAAATTTGTTGTTTAAAACAGATGCATCAGTCGGAATGACATTGGTTAAAAGTCATTTTTATAATTCTTTTAAATTCGAATTCAATATTCATAGCTAGATCGATCACAGGACAACGTCTGTCGGGAAAGCTAGTTAATTAATAAAGAACAAAATAATAATAATATAAGAGATAATGGAGATGATTTCGTTCCGATTGTCCTATCGAATTGATATTATTAAAATAGAATATAAATAAATACCTAACACTCATCTATACATAATAATATTAATAATAAAAAAAAGATTTAAAAAAATTCTGAAAAGTTTTCTTTCAGGGAGAAATAAAATTATGGCCATTAATTCATGGGATGTACCGAAAATTTTTTATTCTTTTGGAATCATTAAGTGGAACCAAACGGAACTAGACGGGATAGATTTAAGGGTAAGTGGTTTGCTCACGCAATACAGGATGCATCACCCAAGATGTTCCTTGATGAGACTATATTTACCCAGAAAGGTAGGAGGTAGAGGACTGATGAACATCCGAAATATAAATAATAAAGAAATTAATCTCCTCCAATCCTACTGAATAAATTGGTTATGAAGACCTCATTGCGTGTGATTTGAAGTACACACCCTTAAATTTATCAAATCCTGTTTCACCACCGATAATTGGGGTACAAGATCGGGTTGATATATGGAAAGGCAAGTCTCTCCACGGTCGATTCTTCGAATCTTTAAATTCATCTCATGTAAGTCTTGAAGATTCGACTGGATGGTTGAGGTTTGGTGAACTATTTAGCGAAACAGAAGGTTTTGTCTGTGCAATACAAGACCAGGTCATCGTCACTAATAATTATAAAAAATATATTATTAAAACACCTGATATAATTGATAAATGTCGTGCATGTGGCCAAACGGGAGAAACACTCAGATATATTTTGTCTGGGTGTTCTCTCCTGTGTGGTTCTGAGTATATGCACAGACATAATAACGATGTGGCTAAAATAGTTCATCAAAAACTTGCCTTGAAATATGGTTTGCTCGATCTTGAAGTACCTTATTATAGGTACACCCCAATTTCGGTTATGCAAAACAGTAATACTAAGTTGTATTGGGATATACCAATACAAACTGACCGAACGATTAACGCAAATCGTCCGGACATTGTATTGGTTGATCGTAGGAACGGGATAACGTATCTCGTGGATATCACTATACCGTATGACGAAAATTTGAAAAAAGCCGAGCAGGATAAGATAATTAAATATCTTGATCTTGCTCACGAAATCAAGGATATGTGGCATACACCAACCACCCACATAATACCTATAGTGATATCGACGAATGGAGTTATTCCTAAGTCCCTTAAAGACAATCTAGGGAAACTTGGCATCTGTTGTGGTCTCAGATATGCCATCCAAAAGGCAGTTCTGTTGTCCTCATGTAGGATGTTAAGAAGGTTCCTTTCTCTGTAGTTCGAAGATCTCTCATGATTACATTACATCGTGATATATCATGAGAGATAATACCGATATTTTTATATATTTAATTTTAATTTAATTTATATTTTTTTATTTTTTTATACAATGATGTATGCTTTATATGATATATTGTGATTTAATAAATAAATGTTTTGAAATAATAACTTTCTTTATTCATAGATAATAGCATTACAATAATTTTTACAAGTATTTGAATCCACCTAACTGAGCAAAGCCCGTACCAAGGTAGACCTGTAGCAACTATTTTTATTTATTTAAGTATTAGCGAAATAAAGGATCTAAACAAAGATAATAGACAAAATTTAAACAGAAAAAAGTAAAATGTTTAAATAGAAAAAAAGCAAAAGTAAAATCTTTGGTCGGATGCCAGAGATCACCCTCAACGATAATCCCGCCAAAGCACAACACCTCATCATCCACTATGTACTACTTAATATACTTTATTATTTCTTTCTGTGACGTTGTATATATGTGTATATTTATCATTCAATCACATAGGGTATTGTTTTATTTGTTGTGCTGTAAGAATTTAAACAAATAAATAAAATGCATCAAAAAATAAAAAAAGAAAATAACAAAATAAATAAATATAAATAAATAACTTTGATTATGTTTATTATATTTATGTATGCCTATATTGTGTCATGTATTGATGATTATAGTGTGTATATTTATCTTTGGAATAAAAATCATTTCACTTTCATTTCATTACAAATAAATATATAAAAATATACTAAGATAAATAAATAAAAATAAAAGAATAAAAGATGCATGCAGGAAATAACGAAAAATGCATGCAGGAAATAAAAAATAAAATAATGCAATGCATGCATGCAGGAAGCGGTATCATCCCCAACACACACTCAGTTATCTAAACCTCACACCCTCACAACACACACCCCCCTCACACACACACACCCTCACACACACCCCGTCTAGCAGTGCCCAGCAAGGACGCGAGGAAAGCTCAAGGAACAGTCTTTGGCGGAGTACAATAGTCATGTCAGGTAGGTATGTAATTTAGTATGGTCTCCGTCTCGTGTCGTCCAATTCTTAGTAACCAGTCATTTAAGAGTTTTTTAGTTAGGGGTGTATACGTCATTATTTGTCTTTTAGTCAGTACGTTGTCTTGTATTTTATTCAATAATCTAGGTAGGTACCAGAAATGTAAAATGTCTTTGTGCGAATCTTGTCCTCGTCTTTGGCACTTTAAAGTATTGTTTGTTTCTACATCTTGTCGTCAGTAAATGTGTTATTCCCGTCTGTAAGTGTTTGCGTTTGATGTAGTGCAGTATTATTGTTTTCGTATATGTCTGTCTTATGTCCAACACGCCAGATGCAGTGAAAAGGACCTCCGACGGAAACCTAAATGGTTTTTTATTTATAACCCTCAGAATTGACTTCTGTACTTTAATTAAAGGATCCAACGCTGTCACAGTGGCTCCTCCCCAACCTAGAATGCCGTAGGATATTATGCTGTGCACTAGAGCAAAATATATTGCTTTAAGTATCTTGAGGGGTAGCATATTTCTTATCTCCTTGAACACGTGCATGGTTCCTCTAAGTCTATCTGCTGTGGCTGCAATATGGTCTTTCCAGTCGAGTCTTTCATTAATGAGTACGCCTAGATATTTGGAACTCTTAACCTTTTTTAATGATTGGGCAATTGCAAGGTGAGATGACAGTTATTTCAGGGTCACAAATGTGTATCCCAATTGTTTTGTCCCTAACATAGTCATCGTTTCTGTTTGTTATATTGATCGTCATGTAGTTGGTCTTTGTAACGTTGAGAGTAAGTAAATTTGTATCCAGCCAGTTCTTAACAAGCCTCAGACCATCCTCAGCCCTGCCATAGACCTCATCCCATGAACATGCATGAAAAATCAGCGCCGTGTCATCAGCAAAAGAAACAACATCCCCGTTAACCATACTAATTTCGGTCAGATCATTGATATAAACTAGAAAGAGGATTGGACCTAGCACGCTTCCCTGTGGGACCCCAAATCTGTAACGCGCCTCCTCACTTAAATATCCTCCAATCCTTGTTCTCTGAGTTCTGTCTGTTAAATAGTTTGAGAACTATTTATGTGCCGATCCTCGGACACCCATCCTATACAGTTTGGCCAGGAGCAAATCATGAGATACCGTGTCGAATGCTTTCGCGAGGTCGAGGAAAACCGCTATGCACTTCTCGCCTTTGTCCAATATATTGACAACTTTTTGAGTAAGGAAAGCTATGGCTTCCTGTAGAGATGATTTCGTCACATAGATCAGTATAACCGGCGGAACTGAATGCTTGAAGCATTCTCTACCAGTCAACCGGTCCCGTCCAATCTGAGGCAGGATTCCAACCTCGTGTAGAAATTGTGAAAAACACATTGAAAATTTCTGACCCGACCGGGAATCGAGCCCGGGACCTCTTGATAATATACGTGAGTAATATTAATTATAAGCTTATTAAAACTGCAATTTTATTAAGCTTTAACAAATTTCCAATTCAAAAAAATACGAACACACTATTAAAAAGGGTAAACATTTTGATACAAACATAATTGAATGTGGGATATTATACGAAAAGAGTAGGTACACATCTAGACACGAAGTGTAGGTATGAGGAAAGCTGAACTTGACACTATTGGCACACGCTGTAGGTACACTGCACGTCAGAGAAAGTCTAAAAACTCAATGGACCTATAAAAAGACATAAGACACTATTTCTACAAGAATGAGTTTGACCCATTCCCGTTCCCAACATCCAGAAGTAAAAGTCAGATCTAATTTCAAAGTTTTGTAGTTATTTTAAGTAGCTAAAAACAATGTAAAGTAATGCATTCCCAACTAGATTCCAAGCACACACAAATAAGAAAAATTAAGTTTAAAGATAATAATAATATATACTCACATTTGTGATTGAGGTTTACTATCAGACTTTTTTCTGATCTTTTTGACGGGCGCCGCGACGCTCATCTTGCCCTGGACGCCCCCCCATGAGTCCCCCAGTTGCAATTCTGAGACCAGCCTGAAACAAAATAACACATTCTGTTAGTTACACACGATACTGTATTACGGGTAGGTTGAGTGATGAATAGAATTGCTTAAAAATTCAACTTTCAGGCAGAGTGGGGCAGAGCCAACTTCTGACCCACAGATTTCTCTACCTGCAGACTTATCGCATGGAAATGTTATTTTTTAAGACCTCCACCCGAGATCTTAAAAAAATTAGGTATACCAATTTATAAAGAAAACAAACTTCAGCGGAGAGTTTTTAGTCCCGAGAACTCTCCGCTGAAGATGTTTGCATAGTCGGCCGAAAGTACATTTCGGAAAAAATAAAACCTAATAGTAATACTGCAATGTTTGATTTCTTTATAAACTGGTAACTTTAGTCTAATTTCGCGATCAACAACAACGTAAATGAAAATAAAAAAAGACTTAAGATTTCAGAACCAACTTTAAGAATGTGACACTTAGGGGAAAGTGGGGAAAAACAAACGCCTAAGCCAGTATTGCCGTATTATTATCTACCAACTTTTGGCAGTTTATCGACATATATTCTGAAATACGGGTTGGCAACACTGCTGGTCTAACTATAGAGGTGTATGATATGAAGTAGGTAGATAATTTGAAGGTATCGATAGCGGATAGGACAGGTATAATGTGCGTATGTAATTAGAGCATGTACTGGAAGTAAATTAATGAGTGGTTTTCCAAACGATCAGCCCAGCACCATAAGAGGGTCCACTCCGCTACCACCATCAGACCTCGAGCCCGGGCTCACTAAATAGACACACACTTTACACCTGTACAGATAATGATATGATTGTGCTCACCGAAACTTGGTAATGGACACAATACCTATATTATTACTGTTGTTCCACACAACATAATAATATGATGACCCATGTGAAACGCAAAGTTTGTTCAGCCAGCCCTTCTGGCGATACTCTTGTCTAACAATTTATATAATAAAAATACACCGTCGTCCAATATTGCAGTCATTTAGGTAATTGAATTAAATTAGTACGTTTCTATAACTACGTAGTTGTCGATTTAGCTGGTGGAAATGAATGTTCTATATGCGACAGTATGCCATCGCTGTTGAACCTGGAATCAAACGCGAATCCTTATGATAACAAGTATAGAGGTCCACAAAATAGTTAATTCGTACTACTACTATTATTCACCACTACTAAATTACAAATAAGTAGGTAGGTAGTGAGTTAGAAGACCAAAGATAAGGATTCTGCATCTGGGCTACAAATTGCAATAGTGCTCTTCCACTAAGAGCACCAAAACAAAGAAGTTGGCGATCACCACAGCAAAAGACAAAATACTCTGCATGGCATATTCTGAAAGGTATTAGTTGTTAACCAGAGTGGTGGTTGGCAGAATTCTCCTGAATGCGACTGCGGATCAGATAGACAGACGGTGAGTCGTATTTGAGTGCAGCCTCAGATCATGCGAGGGAAGCATTGAAGATTTCTGTCCACTAAACTTGATAGCGACTGACTTTTTGAAAACAGCCGACTTTAAATTTTAAATACTGTCAATTTTTATTGACACTAATATGCAAAATGTCTCAGTTTTTTGTTTTTTGTTTGTAATTAATTATGATGCGATGTCATAAATAACCATACGATAAAAAAAGTGGTGGATTCTGCCTTCTCTGATGATAAGTCTTCGAAAAGTTTAGGATGATCGCTTCAAGCTTCAAGATCCAAGTAGATATTTTGAATCCAATTACAGTACAAAATACTCCATTAAACTAGAAATAATGCTAGATGATATTCGCATAATGCCAATCTAGATAAGGCATTAAATTTAAATTAGAAAAGATGGCTGAGCAATCCTAGCGATACGTTTAGTAGAGAACCAGGTACAAAAAAAGGCAAACGAAACTAATCCGAGGCTCGAGTGACAATGGTGGCGCTGCCGGAGTAGCGAGGTGAGCTGTGCCACTCGGCCACAGCGGAGGGAACCTTGGATAAACGAAGAAAAAAAAACGAATTAAAGATTCAAGGTTGAACCGAATCGGCGGCGTCACAAGAGAACGTCGGACCTATTATTGTGCGAGTCCTTTTTAATAAAATAATTTTAACCGAGCGATTCAATGAATGGCGCGTTCGGCGATTCGAACAGTACAAAAAAAACACACTCGAAGATTCGAATAAAAATAAAATGACCACTCTACTGTATTTGCGTGCATCCACCTTTTCTACGTAGGTACGTTCCAAGTGCGAGTGGGATAATAGAAGACGAAGAGAAATGATACGTGGCTAATAAATTGTAAATTCGTCGAAGTGAACACAAATACACTTTCGAAATCTTTCACACTAAGCAAAGACTTGTGTCGTGAAAGCGGAAATGGTCGGCATGGCCGAGATTCGAACCTACGACCTCCAATACGCTGTACGTACGAAAGCCGCCGATTGATACCTACCACTGGACTACCAACTACCACATTGCAAGTCTATTAAGGGTAAAAACGAGAAAACCGTGTTATTTTAAGCGAATATTGACGTGATGGTTGTATTAGTGAATTCAATTTTAAATGCACACAAATGCAAAGCTTGCGTCGTAAAAGAGGAATTGTACGGCTCTATATAGGGTACATCAATAAGAAGTCGGCACGAAAGCCCTGAGCCACGAACTGCTTCGTTGTACAGTGTGTCTGCCGCTGTCGGAATCCTGCCTACGCAAAAATATTTTAACAAGCAGCTTTATTGCAATCTTACAACGACATTTAGAACCTTCCTTAAAGTTATGCGCCTCAAATTGTAAAATCACAGCCAAGAACCACATGACTGATAATATGGCATTGAATTTCGGAAACGTCTTCTACTTTGGTTAGTAATGACTCCGACTACGATTAATAATGAACAAATTGTCAAAGCATTTCAAACAGTTTTCCAAATTGGTATATCTTTATAACATTCATCGAAATCCCATTGTAGCTACTGTCAGAGTTACGTTTTAAGTTTTGCTGCTGGAGACAGAGGCTTGCTGAAAGTGGGAGCGAGATGGGAGGCCATCAGGGCCTCTTCCAGCTGCAACCGGAGGCTGGTAGCGAGCAGCCTAAATGCACGCAGACTAGCCAATAGCCATACCGTTAGTTGGACATAGAAATACTTCATTTAATAAAACACGCACGATTTTCATCCGCGCAATACTAGCGGCGGTTTACCAACAGACACGGGAGAAATACAGTAATAAGGGCATGTTTAATCTAACGCAAGAGTTTACCTAGCCTGGAAAAAAACGCTAAAGAAATCTGACTGTGTAAATAGAAAAATAACAAAGAGTAAGTATGAAGTTATTAATAAACTGATACCAGTCTTCTTTGCATTTTATTTTATTTTTATTTTACAAAATTACAATATAACACCATCAGCATGACAGCTTTCGCCTTTGCGCTGATGGTGTTCAAATATTGACTGGTATTCTCAAATTTACGTTCCAACTCAACGCAAGAAGCTCTTCTTGCTTGGAACTTAATCGGTTGCCAGTAGTTACGCATCTAATGTATTGAGAAAAAATAACAACCAATGATTGTGCTCTAATTAGAACGTTGATTTACGTTGAATTAGAACGTTGTGCTCGTATTGCATAAAACATTTTCAGAATAAAGAAATGTCAAAGGTCTCAATAAAAATTGGATACGACGCAACTCAATTGTCTGTTTTTTTCATTTCAGAATACCAGTCATTATTACAAAATCAAAAAATTACCACTAAGAAGACAAACACATAACCGAAACATCATAAAACAAAATAGGTACAACTGAAACTTTTCACTTTTACTATGAAGATCCTACCTATCATTATAGAAAATAATTAAAAACTTTGAATGTATTATAATATACAAGTACAAAATGTACACTCGTTCTTTCATTTCAAAATATGAACCAAAATTGTATCTAAAATCACTACGATTATAACTGCAAGGTTCAGCGATGATTAAAACCAACGTAAACGTAGTTTCAGAGTGATTCGGCTATAGAAACGTAAAATGCGAAATAATTTGAAGATCAATGTTAATATTAATAAGAATTATTTGTCTCATTTACCTAAAAATTATTTCTTTTCGGCGTTATATGTAATGACCCCTATGTTTCCACAGATGGCGGTAATGTGACCACCATTGAAATTAAAAATATTGATACCTACCTACGAACATTTTGATGGTATTTTTGTCAAGCTTTCTTTACAATTTGTTAACATCTAGCTATAATATATAAGAAAATAGGGTTAATGCGAACACTTATAATTCGAGATCGGTTGAACAGATTTTTATCGTGTTTGTAGTAGTCATGTACCTATGTTAGCTATCTTATGTTACCCAGCAATATTTTGTTGACTTTAAGACGGGACGAAGTTCGATGGGTCAGCTAGTTGTAGGTATATATAAATTAATTGACACGCGGCTTCAACTTGCTTGCTCGATTATTAAAAACGGGAATTAATGTTCAATAAAAAATCGTAAGAGGGCAATTGAGTTTTTCTTTAATTCTCGTCTAGTGAGGTAATAAACCCTATAAATTAAATATATTATACTCTGTTACTTGCTAATATTGTTTGTATTTCTTTGGGTAATAAATAAATACGTAATTCTATGTATTTATTTTTCCTTATAATAATAATAATAATAATAATAATAATTTTATTCAATGAAAAACAATACATCAAAAATAATATACAATTCAGTGACTCCCTCCACTAGGCAATGCCTGTCTTGGAGAGGAGGTTATTGATCAATAAAATAAAATACCTATACCTAAGAATAATACAATATACTCAATAAAAATTACAATTAATCAATGGAATCCAGCAAACAATGTGAAAATATTAATAATGATAACAAAAAAAAAAAAAAAAAAAAAAAAAAAAAAAAAAAAAAAAAAAAAAAAACAATAAAAGTCAAAATGGAACAAAACGGTTAAATAAAACACCTACAACCCAATGAATTAATAGAATTTCAAGTTAAACATTAAAGACAAAAATTAAATCATAAAGTAAATATTTATATACAAATGCAATGAAATGTAGTACCTATATGAAAAAATAAAAATGTAAAATCAATAATAATTGTAACAATAAAAAAAAAACAGTCTTTAATAAACATAATGATGTAAAATAACAGTAAAAGAACTATAAAAAATAAATAAATAATAAATAAATAAAATAAATAAATAAATAATAAATAAATAAAATAAATAAATAAATAAAAAACACACAAAATACATATTATATAACACAATGAATTATTAGAATTTCAAAGGTAAACATTAAAGATAAAAATCAAATCATTTAGCAAATATTCATGTATATACAAAAATGCAATGTAAATGTAGTATATATAAAATAAAAATAAAAATGTAAAATCAAAATAATATTAACAATAAGAAATAGTTTTAAATGAATATAATGATGTAAAATAACAGTTAAAAACTATAAAAAATAAATAAAAAACACACTATATACATATATATATATACATACATACATACATACACGTAGGTAAACACTACAATATAGATAGATGTATTACAACAATATAAGTAATCAATAAGTAAAATCAATCAATAATAAGTTAACAATAAAGATATCAAGAAAATGGTTTAAAAAATACAATATAAATATAGAGGCAATGAAGTCAAATAAACGTCCAAAAACAATGAAACTCAAAAAAAATGTATTTAGGAGAAAAACCTTTCCATTACGCCTGGTTGGCGAACATAGGCCTTGATGGCATACTTAAAATGCTGTTCTTCCTTTATTGATTTTATGGTGGGAGGCAGATCATTAAAGATTTTTGGCGCCAAAAAAGTATATTGCCTTTGCCCATTGGTTGTTCGAAATAAGGGTACAACGTAGTTATTGCTCTCAGAACATCTTGTCAAACGGGTCTGCTGGGATCTCACATGCTTTGCCAGATTAACATGATATTTGCACAATATACTTTTTACAAATAACTGTCTAACATTAAGGACGGGGAAGGCCCGAAATAGTTCCACAGTCGGAAATCGCATTGGCTTACGTAATATCACCTTGATAATAAATTTTTGTGTCTTAGCGATTTTATCATGCACAAAGGCCGTACAAGCCCCCCAAGCCTCCATGCCGTAGCATATAAGTGACTGGGTAAGCGCAAAATAAACTTGCCTTAAAGTGTCTTTGTCAAGCACGCCTCGGAGATTTCTGTATATGTAGATAAAACTTCTCAATCTCTTTACCTGTTTATCGATATAATGTTCCCATTTCAGTCCGCAATCAATATTCACTCCCAGATACTTAACACTCTGTCCTCTATCCACCTGCTCACAGTTGCAAGAAGTGGAAACGCAACCTTCCCTATGGAGTCGGAGAGAATCAAGGCTCTCAGGCTGGCCCGCTCTAGTGAGACTGAATGTCATAAAGTTTGTCTTAGCTACATTTAGAGTTAAGAGGTTATTATCGAGCCAATTCCCAATACGTTTCATGCCCTCTTCCGCCTCCTCCCTAACCTTACTCCACGCTTCACCTGCAAAGAGCACCGTGGTATCATCAGCAAATGTGATGATTCTTCCATTCGTTTTTAAGTTGCAGAGATCGTTAATAAATATGAGGAAAAGTACAGGTCCCAACACACTACCCTGCGGAACCCCATATCTCAAAAATTCTTCATCACTGTATGTTTCATTTATTCTTACTCGTTGGATTCTGTTCGTCAAATAACACTTGAACCAGCCGAATGCAGGTCCGACTACACCAATGCTTTCGAGTTTTCTCAAAAGCAGTGGATGTGAGACGGTGTCGAATGCTTTTGCCAAGTCCAAGAACACCGCTAGAGTTCTCAGACCTACATCCATGTTGCTTGCCACCATCTGTGTCAGGGTCAGAATAGCGTCGGAAGCTCCCATTTTTTCTCTAAAACCAAATTGATTTGTCGATAATAGTCCATTTAAATTTAGAAATCTGACAAGTCTCACCTTTACTATAGTTTCAATGATCTTAGATAAGACAGGCAAAAGCGAGATTGGTCTATAGTTTGATATCTCACAGTCATCTCCGCCCTTATGAATAGGTATCACTGTAGCCTCCTTGCAATGATTTGGAAATACTCCAGTCTTTATACTCAAGTTGACAATGTGTTTTATCGGTACAACTAAAGTTCCTGCCAGTCTTTTGTAAATATCAGAACCCAATTCATCATGACCGCCCCCACAGCCCGATTTTAGTTTGGACAAGACAACCGCGATCTCCTGTTCTGTTGCCGGAGCCATATAAAAAGAGGCCAAACCTGTTTGAACCCGAATGTTTTTTATCATTTCCTCCTCAGTTTTTCCTAATTTTTCCTTTAGCTTAGTCGCCAATTTAGAACCAACCGTAGCAAAATAGCGATTGACATGGTTGGCGATTCCCTCTGGGTTTAAATCCACAGTGTTGACCATATCGCCAATTTTTAATGCCTTAAGTCCATGTTTTCTTTCGCTTATGTTAGCTGCTTCTTTTATAGTCTTCCAAGTTGCTCTTGAGTTTCCCAAGTTATCGATTATTTGTCGTCTATAGTGCTTCTCTTTACTCTTCCTGATAATCTCTGAACACACATTTCTATATTTTTTATAGTGTTGTGAGAGCACTGTATTAAATGGATCTCTCCGGCAAGACGCATGGATTGCATCTCTCCTATTTAGACACCTTACTATGCCATCCGTAATCCATGGTTTCCGACTTCCTTTCCTATGGTTAACAAGTTTTCTACACTGATCTACGTAGTTTTTAAGGGTAGTGATAAAATTTTCTGTTGCACAATTTACTTCTTGCAAGTTTAATGTATTTGACCATGTTTCATCAGTCAATTTGACCTTAAGCATATCAAAATCAATTCTAGTCTTTTTCTGTTTAGGATTGCTCTTGGATACGTTCAGCTTTGTATCCAGATTAAGTTTAAACAAAAGTGTATAATGATCGGTAATAGTATTCTGATAAACCATAGCTTCAGACAGACAATCAGTTCGTGCCATTACATGATCCAAACAAGAGCTCGAAGACTCAGCAACTCTGGTTGGTACATCAACCATAACCTTCAAACCATACATTGCCACAAGATTCAAATAGTCCAAAGCGTTATCGCCCATTATATCAATGTTAAGGTCACCAGTCAGTAATAAATGTCTTCTATGGTTATTTAAGTTCAAGATATTGCTGAGAGTGTCGAGAAATGCATCCAGGTTCTGACGGGAAGGAGAACGATACACTGCCACCACACCAAAAGAACTTCCAATATTCAATTGTAAACAGTTTGCGCCCGGAATTACATGTTCCACTGATGTACAAGAAATGTGCTCCTTTACATAAACAACCACTCCATCATTCTGTAGGGGATTAACTGTTGTTGAGAAACTTGTGTAGCCATCCAAATTCTGAATTCTGGCAGAATCTGTCAATCGGCACTCAGTAAGAACTACAATGTCAATTTTATTACTCAAGGACTTGAGCAGTACTTCCAGTTCATCAAAATGTTTATTTAGACTCCGAATATTAAGTGTAAGCATTCTAAGATATCCCGAAGTCGCTACGAACTCATTACATGAGTCCAAGTTGTGTGTCTCAATTACATTTGCAGTAGAAATCTCACCCTCTAAGCTCTCATCTAAAAGACCGTGTATCATATTGTGAGTGCTTTATAAAGATCATTAACCTCATCATAACAAATCAGATTCTCCCAAAACAATTCGACGCCAACATCCAACACTCTCTTTAATTTTTCCCATACTGAAATATGAAATGTCAAATCAGAAAATGAAAAATACCTACAGCCCCCATTTACATTTGCTATATTGCTTACCTCAGAGATATGATAATATATTATAGATTTCGACGTGTAAAAATAATATAAATACATAAATAAAAACATCATAGCAGATGATCGAATAAATAAAATATTATAATATATAAGTAGATTAAAAAAAGTCATTAGATTATATAAAAACATATTAAGATTAAAATTGAGATAATTAACGAGAATCGCCCACCAGGCGCATGCAAATAATATATCAGTAGATAGAGAACAACACAAAAATATTTTGTCAAAATGTAAACAAATTTCAAATTTCACTTCAATAAATCCATGAAAGAAATCACAACAAAAACACAAAATAAATTCAAAACAAACATGCACAATATTAAAACTATAGTCAGAGCCTGAAACGAAATTGAATTCAAGCGAAATACACAAATAATGATTAACTTCAAAATTTACTTTCTTTTGGGCTTGTACACTCGATAGTCAGGACTTGTCATGCGGTGGTAACGTCAGGACACTGCTTTTTAACGATTTATGTAATCCATTCGTCTTACGAGGTGATCCCTTCACATCAGCATCCACTGCACCAACCAGAGACTCCAAGTCTGCACAGTTATAAACGGCAATCGGTTTGTCTTCACTATTTCTACGAATAAATACCTTTGAAGAATAAACCCAGACTCTGTCAATTTTTCCATCCCTCTGCAACCTCCTGCCCATCTGATAGACACGCCTTGTAGGATGAGTTAGTCTAGGATTTACATAGATGGGACTAGGCCCTTCTTCTGAACTGCCTAGGTGAGAGGTATTCAATTTTTCTTTTATATTTTTGGTTTTATTGAATATCCTTAAGCCATTCAACAACCCGTTCCTCTTTGATATGTCAGAAAATTTGACTATATGGAATGAGAAGGATTTTTTACCATTCTTTACTTCCTGTGTGACAAAGTCAGAAGTCTCAACATGAATACCTGCGATTTCCGCTAGCTTGATAATGTTTCCCTTTATATGTGCTTGGTTGTCCCGCGGCATTCCGTGAATTTCTACTTCCTTGGCAACTCGTGACTGTTCCAAGGAACTGATTCTAATGTCTAGGGATCTCAATTCTTCCCGAATATGTCTAACCTCTCCTTTTAGAGCCTCAAAGCCTTTCAGCTTCTCTTCGAAACCCGAGGTTTGGTCGAAGATTTGACTTTTCCCTTTGTGAGTCTTTTTGAAATCATTCCATTCCTCCCTCAGATCCGACACACCTCTAAGATGCTTTTCGATTTCAGCTATTTTATCTAGTAAAGACTTTTCGTAGACATTAGTGGGAACTTCTTTGACTGATGGTGAAGCTCCTTTGGATCGAGGATCCACCTTCTTGCATTCCCTGCATCTCCATTGGGACCTCCTTAATTCCCCCATATCGTTGGCATTTGTACCCAAACAGTTATAATGGTAAACATCCATACATCTTCCACATTTGAGCGCCTTAGATGGGCTCGTGTTTCCTTTCCCGCATATTTTGCAACCCATTTTTAATTGTATTTTTTTTTCCACAGATGGCTCCAAATTACAGTATTTTTAATTATGGTTTGAGCATTTACTATGTTTTTTTTATTTATAAGATAGATGGCTCTATTTTTCACAACGAAAAAAGAGAAAAAATTGCTTTGGTGTCGGTGGGACTCGATCCACGGCGTCTCGATGCAAACTCTTGACGGCCGGCGCATTAACAAACTGATCTACGCCGTGCGCTGTAGTGATCGTCATAAATCTCTTTTATTAATTAATAATCAGGCACCCAGCCAAATAGTGTGAAAGATTTGATCACTACCCTACTATGTACGAGACAGCTGATCACAATAACAATGCACTAAATGTCAGGCACTTTAGAGTTATTTTTATGAAATTTCACCTTATGTTGGATTTCTACTTAGTTTCATAACAGTACGATGGATTCACTATCACTTAACTTTATTTTTATGTGGTTTGTTTGCGAGTTTTATCGCATTTTATCGCAAAAATAAATTAAATCACTAAGAACAAAAAGTACTTGTTGACACTTCGAATGACAGATATTAATGATAACTGATAACTTATAATTCGAATGAATAAGCTAAGCATGTGGTTATTTAAAAATAAATAAACAGACTCATTTTAAAATACAGAACGTCTGTCAACTTTACATTTATTTGATTTAAAACATTGCTTACTGAAAAATTGGAACGGCAAAAATGGTTTGGTTGCTCTACATACATTGAGGACACCCACAATGCTGCAGAAGTACTATTAAGTACGAGTCCTTGTTCGCTCTATCTATACGGATCGTTGGGATGTTTCTGAGTAATGGAGCGCGCAAATATCAACTGAGAATGAAGGTCAACTGTGAGTGCATTAAATGCATCTCACCCACAGCCAGAAAAAAAAATGTATAGAGTTGTCCCACCAGTGACGGCAAAGATTAGAATTGCAAGCAAATAAAAGAAAAGAGAGAGAAAAAGATGCAGATACAGTCAAAGATAGGCAGGCACCTGTGATATTTTTAAGAAACTAAATTTTAAATTTTTTCGAACTTTTCTACCAAAGTCATAAATCTACCTATTCTAGAGGTTATGCATACGAAAATCGGTTTTTTTATAAAATGATGAAGAAACCTTTTTTTTTTTAATTTCGATATAACCAGTTTTAAACTTATTAGGAGCCACTTAAAAAACATCCCTTTTAGTAATTTTTTTGAAAAATGGCTAGACACCCTACTACTCATTTCTATAGGAGAATTCATATGCCTAATGTCAAGTTCGTACCGTGTCTAGTTTCCGAGATATTATAAAAACATTCATCCCTATTTTTCACCCCCTTAGGGGTGGAATTCAAAAAAAATCTTTCTCAATGGAAGGTTTTGTGTTAAAACCAACCTGCTTTACAAATTTCCCTTCTCTGCGATTAGCCGTTTGGGCTGTGCGTCGATGAGTGAATATGTCAGTCAGTCAGTAACTATCCTTTATTTTATGCAACGATAACTTCCTGGATACCAAATTTTCGAAATGACCTTTTTGTCGCTTTATTAAATCCATAATCTTTTATGAAATTCCGGACGCATGGCAATCCTAGATTAAAGGACGTACACTAAATAGAGAAATGGTGGATGCGGAAAGTAAGGTCAGTGCGAGCGGAGGCGTCCCGCTTCCCGCATCGCTGTACATCTACATAATAATTCAGAAATGTTTGTTTGACTTTTACCGTATATGTGAGCATCACGCTCAAAATACAAATGCTACGTCAGATATGAATCTGCGCAGAGCCGTGCAAACTGCTTGAGAAGGTTCTTAAATACAATTTGCCGCATTAACTAATATATTTAGAGCTATTTAAAAAACTCCATTTTTTAGGATCTTCATACAAATTTCTCAAAAAGACAGTAAGCCATCTTTTGGAAACAAAATTACTCGCGTAAACGTTGAATGGAATCTTGGTATTACGGTATGAAAATGTAATAAAATAATTGTAGATTGATTTGTTATACATATAAATGTTATTCAAATCTTATTATTCTCAATAAATAAAGATTTAATGAAAAAATTTGCAAAATGATTCCTCCATTTTGAAGTTTGACAGCTGCTTTTATCACCCTCTATGGGTGGAATGCCTAATTAATTATCACACATTAGAGGGTGTAGGGAATGTAGCTAAGATTCAAACCACAGTGCTCTCTCTATGAAAACCTGTTTAATTACCTACCGATCAAGCCTGACAATCGGAATCAAAAACGTAAAGCAAGACGGGTATAAGCTAGTAGCTGATAAGTCCGCGTCGCGCTCAGCTGATATCTCGGGATGCCGCCGTGTCTGTGTAAGTGAGTGCACTAATATTTATAGGTAGGTGCCTAGCGTGTGGTGCTGGTGAGTCGGTGCCGTATTATCTGTACCGGTGCGAATCTAGGGCAGGGACAAGTGCATTCATGGAAATTCATACAGAGCGCGGTGCTGAGTCGGTAGCATGTACACAGCGCGCACATACAACACTGTATTACAATTGGGTATACTAGCTTTCCCGACAGACGTTGTCCTGCGGTCTAACTACGAATATGGAACAAGAATTTAAAAGAATGATAAAAATTACTTTTAACCAATGTCATTCCGACCGATGCATCTATTTTAAACCACGTATTTTCCATCCGAATTCTGTCAATCGCACTATTAAACAACATACAGTTTGTGTAATAAAACGACAATTTGATTTATTAATTAAGATTTATTCAATTTTCGCCTTTTAATTTGTAAGAAAAAAGCGTTTCAACGTTAAAAATTAGAAAAAAATCTGCTTGCTAATATTTTAAATGTCATTGGTTGTCAGGTAAATAAAAATTGTGTATCCATAGAATTTTTCACAGATGGCGTTGTTGTATCGAAATTCGTCCCATACTAACTTTAATATTATATTTTATATTATTTTCTATCCATTTTTTAGATTTTTTTATTAGTTTTATTCTGTTATCCGGAGAGGAGAAGAATCCAATACACCAAAAAATACTAAAACAATATGTTCAGCCGATCTCGAGTTATAAGTGGTGTTCGCACTAACCCCACTTTCTTTTATATATTTAGATTGTACTACCTACATCACTTTCGTAACATCGTTCGTATTCAATACTGATATCAACAACACACAAAGGACAACACTGTGCCAGTGGATAGTCGCTTATCTCTCTCTCTCTCTCTTGTTCAACGTCGTATTATTTCATTGTTAACCTCGATCGAATAATCTGCGATACTTCTTCCTTACAAATCTTTCCTTTCTAACTCTTTCCTGTCTATACATATGCAAGAACATAATGTCCTTCAGCCCAGAAGGGATACTCATGAAACTAAAATACGAGTCCATTCTGACACTGCTCGAAATCCGACCGTAACTAATTTAGATTAAAAGTATGAACATTATTATGGTTCCATTGGGTCAAAGACCGACCGAGCGCTATTTCGCTATTTTCTTTTCAAAAAAACAATATTATGTACAATTTTTCTTCTGTTATTATTAAAGACAAACAATATTAATCTATTCTCAACGTGACCACAGATAAACAAAAGAATATATGCGTCTGTGTCAATGTCAAATACATCGAAGTGTGTGCGAGTATCAAATACATAATATTACAGTAGTGTTTGAAATGTTTTTTTTATGACTTCAATATGTAATATAAGTATCACCTCAGCACGGGCTCTTGCCTAGTGGGGTGATAAATTCCAATAATTTTATTCTCATTCTCATGTAATTCATATTTATTTGTATTATTTTTTTGGAAATAAAATTACCTAAATAAAAAAAATAAAAATCTCAAATCATCAACAAGATGAAGAAGAAGAATTTCTAAGAACACGCAAGTACTCATTTTCTAATTATAATTAAGGAGTGATTTTTCAAAAAGCCTATTTCCACTAATCACAAATTTTCAAACAGAATGCGTTTTTTGATGTCGTGTTGTTTGCAAATTTTATCTGAATAGGGAATGCCACTATCGATGCGCCCTTTACTATAAGAAATAAGGCTTTTTGAACTAAGCTGTTGACAGTTCCGGTTGCAATTTTTTACTACACTTCACGATTCAGTAAAAATCTTAATAGAGGAAAAAAATGGAATCAAGGCCTTTTAAAAATCACTCCTCATTTAATTGTTGCGTAGATTGCGATTATAACAAGTCTAAACATTTGAAACCATAGACATGAGACAATCTGGAAGTAAAGGCTAAATGATTATTCTTTATTATCACACGAGACTCCAGTCTAAATGGATCTCTAAACTAAGCTTCAGCCATCCCACACTAATTCTACATGTCTGCTGCACATCCTCAAACACTGCGTGCGGATGAGCGACCTTAGATTCGGTACCGTAACAATTTCAGCTGAAAAAAAAACTGGAAAACGGATTTAAATAAGTATGAATAAAAATATTCCTAACAATACGTACGGAATAATAATGATTATTAGGTTCGTACCGAGATTTCAAACAACGTACCTAATTAGTCCAAAAGTGGGCCATAGGAAGTTATTATCAGCTCAGCTGCGTATTTTGATAATGTGAATAGGTATGTATTCGGTGCGATTAGCAGCAGGCAGTACAGTAGTAGCGGGTCGTCCGGTCCGATCCGGACAGACTTATTATACTACGCGTCACTCGACTCGGAAAAATATTACTGAAATTTACGCAATGGCCATTCGCTTTATTAAAACCATATGGCACCCTTCAGGAAGTCCGTAAAGCAAATCCAGTGGAATTTTTACTTCATCTATCATACAATGTATCATTCGAAACTTGGTCAAACCAAGTGTGTGAATAAAGCCAAAATTTATGTATGAAAATGCGAAAATTTCTACCTCGGTATATCTTTGATAGGGCATTTTAACATCTTTCAATTGAAAAATTCGCACATTCTGTTTTTATTTATTTTGTCTATTGGTAAGCGACATATTATTTTCTTTACATTAATTTCATTCGAAAGCCAGAAAGTCCAGCTATGAAAATAAATAAAAGAAGGCAAGTACACAGGTAAAAAAAAAAAAAAGGTTGCATAGGACACCGAGCTCCAGTGGTCGGACCAATAGAGCCTTCGTGTCCTGCTCCACCAGACGATGTTTTCAGTGCTGCAGGACTCACGTATGAGGATGTTACTTATTCTATCCCTCAATATCTAACCCAGAATAGCACGTAGGGTCTTCATCTCCGCGGTTCTAAGCAGTGCTTCAGTTCGGACTGTATCGGCTCTGGATTCGATTCCGTAAGTCATGATAGGCCTGACAAAGATTTTTCATATTCGCGCTTTGCTTTCAATCCATATTTGCTCATTATTACATACATCCAAGCATTGCTCATTATATCATAAAAAATCTTTCAAGCATCCAAGTACTGCTGGTGCTTTGGTAGTCTGTTCGCGGACTTTATTGAAAATAAATTGCTATGTGTCTCCAATAATATGTTCTAAGAACTTTATATTTTCAAAAAACCGTTTCGAAAATGCTGTGTCACATCTTTTAGGAGTACTTTTGTTCATGGTCAACTTCAGTGTAGAGTGTAGGTAGGTATATCGAGTTTTGATGCTTCATGTACGATACGTCTATCGCACGAAATAACAATACATATAAAAATAGCCAGTCAAGTGGGGAAAACTTGTGCAATATTAGATAGGACATTATCTTCCGTTATCTTTAGAATGAAACTAGCACACGATCACTTTCTTAACGAAGTTCAAAGTGAGGTGCTCTATGTACAAAAGGAAGAAGGCTATATTATAATAGATACTACATACTATATGTGTATACTGTGTACCTATCTAACAACGGAGATTGACAAAACCAACACGATAACAATGAAAAAATATTCACTTAAGTTAGGAAATTTCAATATAACAAAATGACTTTCTGCTTATTCTTAATTTTGGAATGTGACGATCCACTCTCAAGGGAGTGAGTGACCTACGCTAAAATCCAAATACATACAACATATAGGTAAAACTCCAAAATTATAAATTACATCATTTTTTTTAACTCGAAATATTACTACTTCATTAGTGCGTGATGAATGTTATACCGTAGTTGCATCGGATCGATACTTTTTTTTTTGTTTATGGCATTGCATCCAAGCTTGGACGATATCATGCCACCGACGAATCATTTGATTTATAAAAAATGGTTTATTTATTCAGTAAAAAGTAGATTAAATATTTATTTATTTATTTATGATATGATACACAAACATAAAACAGATATGAATATACATAAGAAAAACATGAAGGTAAGGTACAAGCTGAGGTAATCTGTTCCACAATTACATGTGCATACAAATTGACTACTCTTGAGATATATAATCATAGCTTAAATCAGTTACAAACAGAAAAAAAAAATTACAAATACAAATATTAAATCATAAAAGAAAATTTCAAAGAAGGGGAAGGAAAGGATAAATGGAAGGAGTAAGGAAAGATTCACCTGGATTGTAAACATTGTAGAACTTTCTTTTTAAGCTGCAGTGAAGACGCCGCGAACATATCTATACTGTCAGAGAAGATTTTGTTGTAAGTGTCGGCCATTCTGTATAGGGGATTTCTAAGGCCTGCAATCGTGTTGGGCTTGACCATGTAGAATAGATTGCATGAACGAGTTTGTGACGGCACCCGAAATATTGAAATCAAAACAATCAGGAGACAATTTGGTATACTAGACTATTACAATATTTTTCTCAACAAACCTATACAATAATCGGTATATATCCACAGATCCCAGACTCAATAAATACTCCACACTCAGTGGGTACTCTACGTCTGGGATTTTGTGGTAGAGCTGGAATCTGTCTCTCAAGGGGCAACCGAAAAGGACGTGGTTCAGCGTTTCATCATCGAAGCCGCCCTCACAAATGACGCTAAATATAAGTTTCACATTATCTAAAAATTTTCATTATCTTAATATTCGGAATTTTTCCTGCACGCAAGAGCGAAAAGATACGAATTTCCATTCTGTCCTATCCAAACATACCTCTTCCAAACGCATAACATTCCGCATACATGCTCTTCTATTCCTTTTGCTCCTGACTTCTCTAAGACTCCTCTCCTCTAAGACTGAACCGATATGATCGGACCATGTCATTAGAGGCGGCCTCGTCAGCTTGCACCCCTTCTATCAGGTTTATATATCCTTTTTGTCATTCTCTCCTCGTTCATTCTAGCAGCTTACAAAAATCACCTTTTTGTGGATTCAACTTTATTGACTTTACTTCACCAACTTGTCACGCAAACAAATTGTGTCGCATCAGTCGAAGCCCTTCGAACCTCGAGTTTGATTTTATGAACTTAAGAAACTTTTACTAAGTGAAACGAGAATTTAAGGTCCTGAAACATGACAGGGCAGAATGTTGAATTTCATATTCAACAAAAAAAAAACAATTAAACGATACACAGTAAGACCACGCGGACAGCAATCATAAAAAGGTCACAAAGATAAACGTCTTAACAAGAATTTTTAAGCCGTAAATCCCGTGAACTGAAAAAAGTCAAATTGGCCAATTTTCTAAGGTGTCAGAAATTGAAATATGGACTAGATTCAATAATAATAATTATTATTCGATTTAATCAGAGTGATGCGATGATATCGCAATAAAAAATAGTTTGGTTTAATTAAAAACGGGGGAGAGGAGCTCTTGGAAGAGTGGCAGGAGAAACGTGGAGAAGGAAGAAGATCCTAGATGAAAATTAATTAGAGCGGGTCCGTCTGTGTCAACACCAACGCCGCCGAGGAGGATAATTCGCAAAAAAACAGACGGCATACAAACCGGGCTTTGATTAAATTTTTCAATTTCACCTCTCTTCTTATTATTTGTGTTTCCACAGAACGGTTGAAAGGATTTTTTGTTAGATCTAACTCGAAATGGAATCACTCAAAGTTAAAACAAAAAGAGAAAAACCATTTAGGGAGGTAATTTACGAAGGTTAAAACAAATCACAGATGAATAATAATAGGTAGCTAAACCGATAAAATATTTGAATTGTAAACTAACTAAGCATAGATTGCCTGGTTCAACCAACATTCTGACTAAAAAAAGTCTGATTAAAAACCACCTGTGTCGAATTTGTCTCTCATTCTTTCATACACTCTTTCTTTCTAATATCTAAAATAACAGCAGAACTCGAATAAGTAAATTTAAAAAAATATGTACCTACATACAACTGGATACATTTCAGAGAGTCAAGTTGTTTGAATGATAGCTTTATTTATTTATTTATTACAATTATAAACGGCAATAGCCTTTAAAACAAATACAACAAAGTAAAAATACAGAAATGGCATGCAACATGTGTCAAAAATCGTTAAAAAAAAACAAATCAGTTGATGCAACAACAACAATATATAAAATCAAAAATTTATAAAAAGATATCGTGTAAAAAAGTACCTACCCTATTACGCACAAGAAAAAGAAATAGATCAAGAAAGAGATGTAAAAAAAATCAAGTCAAAGAGAATTATTATTGACATGGCGTCGATTTGAAACAAAACGCCCATAGGTGGGAATTGCCAAGAAAAATCCTACTGAATGATCTAACTAAACTACTTCTTCCACGGTAGACGAGGTTTTAAATGGAGATAATGTTCTCGCGTAAACTCCAGTTAGAGAGATAAATATCCGGACCCGCCCCTAGCTCTGAGCTGCGTTCAATTTACAAACAATGCCCGCACAACTATAGTAGGTACCTACTGGTTTCTCTGGCTGAATAGCTCATGCCGTTATGCCGTAGAGGCTCCCAGAGTACACGCTCGGCTAATTCATTCTCCTATTACCTAAAAACCAAGAAAATATAGAGGGCAACAAAAGCCATCCAGGTTTGACATATTCCCACAACACGCGCACATTATTCAAAGGAACGAACAAATTACGGTCATATCGTTAAGCTTATATATGAAGAAAAATAGGGATCTATTGAAACTGTCTTTGGGCGTCCTTAACACTTAGATTTTCTTTCCGTAACGGTAAAGGGACGAAACAGGTACTTTTGCGCCTGACAAAAAGGAACATTTCTGGTGCTGAAGAACTATCGTACTCTTCAAAGCCTGATTGATACCGCTGATACATCAGTTTTAGTGAGTTGCCAAGACTTAAAAACCTAATTTACAAGAATGAATTGGGACATGGCAAAGTTTTTTTGTAAACATTGAAGGTTTTTCTTGCTTGGTGGTCCAATAGTGTCACTACGGTCAAGTGTTACGTGGTGCCGCACTGGCGTATTTCTGGAACGCCACGCACGCACCTGAACAAACACCCGAGTATTTCTAGGCAATAGCGAGGTGACTACTCTAGATGGACAGGTACAATCAACTTTTTGTCGTGATATTATTTTCGTACAGAGAGAGATGCACCAATTAAGGTTTATCTCTTCGACTCGGTCACTGCCGGAGCGATCCACGTTTCTTCGGTAGCCCGGGATCACCAGATTCCAAAAATCGGATGACTAAATGAAGTATGCTTCAGTATCCTTCAGGCCGTTGGTGTTGACTGGGGTGCGGCTGCTGGAATCGCAGGAGACAGGACCGCATGGCGAGGACTTATGGAGTCCATATGCTCCAACTAGGGAGCGGCCATGGATAAAGAAGAAGATGAAAAGTATTAGTGTCCGACACTTTTTAATATTATAAAGTTGTGATACTACGTATTCATCCAAATTGTAGAATACCTATATTGATTAATCCCTACAAAAGACCATCATTTTGTACAAAAACCGGCTTTTTATTGATATAAATATAGAACAAATAAGTATTTAGAAAAAAAGTACATATATCTAATTTACTTCTCCAATCCAAATCTTACAGATTTGTCGACGTGTTCTCTTTCTATGTACATGATAAAAAAATGATAAACTAATTACTTATTTGCTAAAGTTTTATTATACTCAAATCCTAAATTTCAGGAGTTAAAAAGCTAACCTATGAGGGCAACAGGCTATAATTCCAGGATAAGGGATAAGTCTTTACAACCAGTACCCTTATTCTAAGATTTATCGGAAGATAATCACGGAAATGAGTATTGCACGATACGTTTTTTATGGAAAACGTGTATAGCGCCGCCACAAGGATATTTCTAGAAAGAAAAGCTATTCACTCACTTTACTTCCGTGACTACCTTCCGATAAATCTTAGAATACGGGTACAGAACGGCTGTTGAATTTCATCAATTGCCGCAAAGTAACTCGAGTGCATCATTCTCAACAAGCTCGCAACGGAACGAGATTTGGCAACGCGAAGACCTTCCTCCGTACGCAGACTGTCAATGCCAACGGAAAGAGAAATAATACGAACCGCACCGAGCAGCACCTACAGCCGCAAGCCCGTATTAACAACACTGTCAACAAACAACACGGGCTGCTGTTGTAACAAGTAACAAGTGAGGCAGGGGCGGGACAACTCAACAAAAAATAACACTAACGAGTAGCGATTGACACGAATTAATCGAGCCCAAGGCTAGCCCCTAGCGTCACGTGGATCCATACTAGCCAGCAACAAGCTAGCACCTCTTGATGAGTGCATGTTAGCGGTGCACTGCAAGAGGTCTGCCTCTGCTCAACTCGCTATAACGACAACATTATGTTGGCCGGTATCGTGTTTCAGGAAACGGGCCGCTCTACTAAGTCTTCACACATCCGATTGTAACAAACTCCTATTCGCCGACATTTTGCTGCTTTATTCACGCGTAATACAAAGGATTGAGTATAATTCGGTAAAAAAATGTGAATTTATTTCTAGAAATCGGCATTATCTCAGCACAGTCTAGCGAGTAATAATATATTATTTTCGAAAGGACCGATCGAAATGCAGCGAAAAAAGCTATAAAAAAATTCGGCGTAAGTATAATAATGGAGCGAAACCGTTTGACAAACGGCATCAACTCCTCGTATATCAGTCCAATTAAACAAATTACATGAAAACATGTCACACGATGATTTGTCGCAGATGCACCTCTCTCGCATGGGCGCTGCACCCGGCAGATCGGCTGCCAACTTACCAGCGGCTGTCGTCACCAGCGCGGCTCTTCCCCGGACAGATAGATGATGACGACGCGTCATTCTTCACAATATTTTGTACTAGCTTATACCCGTCTTGCTTTACGTTTTTGATTCCGATTGTCAGGCTTGATCGGTAGGTAATTAAACAGGTTCTAGTCTAGCTTCCCATTGCTTAACAGACCTCTATAACTGACATAAGCACAGAAAAAGAAGAATGACACTTTTACAATTCATAAAAAGAGAGAAGAATGATACTTTTGATGTTTATAAAATAGAAAGAAGAAAAATTAGTCTGCTACCCACATGGAAAAAAAACTCCATGTTAATATGTTACATCTCACACTTCCTCCGAACCTTCTAAAATCCTTTCTAGCCTATTGTGCTATGTAGTTGGGTTAAGCGATCAAGGAAACAGAAAAACAGGGCTCGAAACACCAGTCTCTGTTTGTATTCTGTTTCTGTGAAAGTCGTTAAGAGATTCTCGGCAAAAAACTGGAAAAACAGTTCTTCAGGACAGGTGCTGAAAAACAGGAGAGGCTGAATAGCAAATGGTATCTCGGTGAAAGCGAAGACACCTGTAAAAAATGTATTGTTCTTGTTGATGATGAAAGATTGAGAAGAAACAGAACCTATGCATACTTAATGATCCCGTTCTGTTACCGGTAATCTCGAAAAGACGGTTACCAGATTGAGACGAGCGGTCGAAGAAGCGGCATGCCAGCGCGTGACTCATCTAAGAGCCGGTGTCTTGTCTCTAAATATAACATAATATTATATCAACATTGTAGTAAGAATACCACGCGCTAATTATAGAACGCAAACAGAATTATCTCGTCGGTACAAGAGAACTAACCTAGGTGCGGGCGTGGACTAAAAACCATACCCACTACACTCGAATCAATGTCTAGGACCAGTACGAGCCATGATAAAACGATTGAATCATCGCGGTACGAATAAATGAAGTAGAGATTATGATGCAAAACAAAATAATATGCTGGGTTAATGTGCATACATATTCTATAAAATATTTTGAAATCATAAATGAACAATGAACATGCATTAACAGATTGAGAGAGAGAGAGAGAGAGAGAGAGAGAGAGAGAGAGAGAGAGAGTTTGGTTAAATTTAATTAATTAGTGCTAGTAGAACAATGAAAAATGAAAGGTGTAGAGAAACGAGGTTGGGAGTAGAAGAAATATAGGAGAAGCTCCGTAAGAAGTGAAATAAAAACAGTGCTTGAAAAAAAGTAGGAATGAAAGCTTGCTCTAATTGTCTCACTTTTCATACCGTTTATCAATATATAAATATTTATGTATTTAAAATCTTTCTACGACTGAACATAAGGTCAAAATTCATTAATCAATTCATTCTCCCTTTAAGGCCCTCCGCACACCGCAAGCCAGCGCGGAGGAGACAAATCCGAAGCAAACCCGTCCCGCAAGAGACCGACCCTCTATTTCGATCGAAACACTCAAACCAAAAAGCCGGCCCCACACAAAGTCCACAAAGGAAAAAATAGGCAACAAAGAAGCTCTCCGCTGGACTGAATCTTACGTCTAAATCCTTCAGATCAGCTCTGAAGGAACGAAACACAGTATGGTCACTTATCACAATATGATTGGTTGAAAACGAAAATAAATAAACAATAGTTAAATTTTCTTCGATTTATAAATTTTTTAATATTCCGGGATAGGAAATAATGGATTCCGTTCTGTCTTTCCAGTTTCTTAAACTTTCCTAAATCTGCGAACATTTTTAATTGAAAAAATTTTGAGAAACATTTCAAAATTTTCAATTCATATCAACAATATTGCATCTTGGATTCTATTAATTCTTTAAGTCTCCTCAAGTCACGCAGTACGTAAATATCCATATAAAAAAGATTAACGCTACCAATAAGAGAGAAATTATTAGATTTGAAATTATTTTTCTTCCAGAGAAGCACTGAAATTGCATTCATAACGGTGGCATTTTAATAAAACAACCGACAGCCGAGTGGCTAGCGTTAGGGCGAGGGTTGGAAAATGAATATTAAATTGTACGAAGCGCATTCCATGGAGATGACAACACAACACCCACACTTAAAGGCGACGCAAATCTGTCTATTTCCGTCGCTTCGATTTCGTATCGGATCTTCATTAAAGTGATACGAACATATTTATACTTTGCAGATACAACGTGATACAGATTAACAAATTGTGAAACGCAATAATAAATGAAAATGGGTTCCCTTATAGCATCTACGTATGTGCTGTGGTGTGTGAACGATTCACGATCAGTTGGAAAGGGGCCAAAGTGTGACCCTGCTCCCAGTCAAGAACTTATGTGCAACACTGTTCGATAGCTGATAAAGCTACCACTGCGAGGAACGTCACGGCAAAAGACTTGAGATTTTGCTTGAGAAGAGGTGGTAGATGTCGGCACACACACCCAAAAAAATACATAAACTGTTAAAATATAAGACTAATATTGAAAAACACTTCAAAACTAATGGAAATATAGCAATTTTCACCATATTATTATCTTCTATTATTATAAACAACTTCGAAACGTACCTCCCGCAATAAGATCGAAGACACACTCAGTTCGAAAGAAAAATTGAGATGGACACACTACATTATTAACGGTTTTATCTAAATTATGAATGTGATTTTTTTCGTTAAAAAGTCGCTAGTATGCTAGTATGTACAAATTACGTTTCTTTCAGAGGTCGTGTGACCGATAGTGTTAAGAAGAGCGCCTTGAAATTTAAAGCCACGTGATTTTTAAAGACAAATAATAATTTTGTTTAAAGATTCGTTTTATAAACAGACAAAGGTCGTGTGTTTAATGTTACGATTAGGGATTGCAATCCGGAAAACCGGATCCGGTATTCCGGCGGATCCGGCATCAAAATGCTCATATCGGATCCGGCATAAATCAACGGATCCGGATATCGGATCCGGTTTACCATATAAAGGGATTTTCGACATACTCAACATAGACCGAACTCGAACCCGTATCCCTAACAATTCCACAGGGTGATTGTAGGTAAAATTGTGGGTACCTATAAAGATTAAAAGAGAAAAGGAGGCAAATGCGTAACACTGAGCGCAGTGGAATACTACTTTTGCCTCCCTGTGCCCAAGGTGGAGATTTAAAGGTAGGCATGACTGATCGTGTTGACAATATTGATTATCGAATGAAAAGACATCTGAGGGCATTAAACAATAAAATTAGCCAATAAAATATATATTAACCTATTTCAAATCATTTTGGGAATCAGACTGTATGATTTTGCAACTAATGACTCTGTCCGAGAAAGAACATTACAGCCTTTGGTTACTTCAGTCATCCTTAATCGCAGAGTTGTTGGCTCGGACACGTCCTCCGATTATCCCCCGAAAGCGTAGGCCAAGCAAGCCTATTTTACAATCCGATATAGGATTTATTCACTGAGAGAAAAGTAAGGGGGAAAAGCTCGTATTTCTTGAGTTTTTTCTCGTAAGAACTGTTTTTTTTGACTCAGAGTGAAGCATTGGTTATTTCAATGCTCCGTCATTGAATTTTCATACGAGGTATTTTCCCGTACGGTTTACTGGAAATTAGCACGTATTCGAGAGGAATTAATCTATGCAATGTCATTGAATTTTTAAATGATAGTTCATTGGAAAAAGCAATGCCGTACTTTGTATAACCCATTACTTCATTGATATATCTAAGTAAGAGTCTTTATATTTTCTATTAAAGTACGAGAAAAAATCAATGCCGTACGTGGTATAAACCGTTACATCATCGATATATCTAAGTAAGGGCCTGTATATTTTCTAGTGGCGTACGAGGAAAAACCAATGACGTACTTGGTACAACCCGTTACTTCATTGCTATATCTAAGTAAAGTACTTTATATTTTCTAGTATCTTACGAGGCAATACCAATGCCGTGCTTGGTATAATCCATCACTTCATTGATATACCTAAGGAAGAGCCTTTTTATTTTCTAGTACATTACGAGGAAAAACCAATGCTGTAATTGATTCAACCCGGTAGCAGCCCCTTTCTTACCTATTACTTCATTGCTATCTAAAGCTCTAAATACCTACCTATATCTAAAATGTTCCACACATCCAGGTGATTTAGTTTGTCTTCTTCGTACTTGATACGTTTTCTCCCATCAGTTGACCAAAACAAGACACTATGGAGGTATTGATGACTTGATGAAATTTTTGCGTCTCCCTAGATTACATTCGGCTCGTGTTGTGGAGTTTCATCTAAATTATAAACTGATGAGTTGGTGACGCATAGTCTCCCTGAGGAAACTCGCCAAACAGCTGAAATACACCGTCTTCTCAGGCTATCCCTCAGTTGTCTCCCGTATGGATCACACATGTTTACCTAACATCTACAATGTGTTATTTCAAAACTTGATCAAACGAATTGTACGAATAAAAAATTATCGATGAAATTCCGGAAGTTTTTTGGAACATTCTTCTTTATTAAGACTTCACTTATAAAAGAAAAGGATGAAAAATTTTCCAAAAAAAATCGCTATTTCATAGATATTATATTTTGTCTTTTATAATTATTTTTTATTCTTATACGGCACTTAAATTTTTTATGTCCACACTTGATCAAACGAGTTTTATGAACAAAAAAAATATAGCAATAAATTGAGAATATTAAAAAAAAATCATATTTTTTTTAAGCGAAATCACTTGATCTCAATTGATGGTCTTTAAAATAAAATAGAAAAAGAATAATTATTTCCCAAAAAATAATTTCCAAATTCATTGAAAAAAAAAATTCTGTTCAGTATTCCTACTTATTTATAAGAAAAAAGGTTGTTAACCTGAAGAGAAAATAAATAAGAACACGGAGTTTTTATTAAGGTATCTATTTCAATTTAAAGTGCCAATTGAAATTTCAACGTAAAATGTTTGTCTTTTGTTCGTACAATTCGTTTGATCAATAATTATCCAGATAACACATTGTATAGAGAAATATAACTAGGTAGATAATTTGTAAAATGATTTTAGTATAAACTTTAACTTTTATAAAGTAATGAGTAAACAAGTCTTTCATCTACGAGCTCAAGCAAACTAATGGTAGATCTAAGAGGTAGGTCGATTGCGTCTGGTAAAAAAATATCCCTACTTCATCTGGAAATTACGTACGTACTTGCGAAAACCCCGTACGAACTTGGTTTTAACAGGTGCTGCACGGGAGAAAGTCAAGGACCTGGATTTTTTCACGTTTTCCTTGCGAAATTCTCGTATTTACTTGTTTCTGTTGAAATTAATTATTGTCATTGGATTTTTCAAGTTTACTAGCTATTTTCCATTACCTATCAGCTCTTACCTATTATCCTATTATTTGTACTAGCTTTCCTCAAAACCAAAGAAATAATGGATTTTACAACATTTGACTTGCATAGGTTTTTGAAATTGTACGGATGTTCAGGAAAAATACCATGCTCCGTCATTGAATATACCAATGATGTTGCGTTTTCATATAAACCATCTCCGTAATAGAAAAAAACAATTCTCGTACCGGATATTTCAAATTATTATAAATTGAATCATTGTTTTATTCCAGTTGCATTAGTTTAATCAATTACATACAGCATTCACATTATTTCTATTCTTACTGGAAGAAACGTAAAACAAGTAAACTTGTTTCTATCCATGAATTACTTGAATAATTCTCTGATCCGAGAATTTCGGAAATTCCATTCTTGGGAATGGAAATAAGCAGATAAGGTGAATTGATTATTTTAATGATAATGGTTTTTTTCATAAAAGTTTATGATTTTTTCTTGTATTCTGCGGTTTTTATCAAACCATTTACTGTACGTGCCTTCACCATGACGAAATTTCTCTCAGTGTTTTATTTTATATCTTTGGCCTATCGCAGAAGCTCTGAATCAGGAGTTTCTAACTCTGCCTCGAATGGTTTATTCCACAATGTGTTGGTGAGTTTTCGAGAATTTTTCTTTTTCGTTGTGTCTGTTCTGGTTTGCACATCGTAAATCATGATCAATCAAGCAGGTCATATAAGTGTGGAATTTATTTTTCGTTAAATTTATATTTGACTTTGATAATACGTAATCTTATTTATAATTATTTATTGAATTGGTTGGTAGACTAATGGTTGCGAAGCCGCACTGTTTCTTGCGATCCATTTCGTGGTTCGATCTCAGATGCCGATTATCTTCCTCTTTCATGACACAAGCTCTGTAAAAGAGTCAAAGAGAGTATTTGTGTTCACTTTAAATGAACAAAAATACTCTCATTGGAAAAAAAATTCTTTTGAAACTAAAATACATTTTATACCATTTAAAAGTAGTCATACCCTAATTAAATTAATTTTGTATACGTGCCGGTTTAATTTTATCCTTCATTATACTTAAAAATGTAAATTTATCAAGGTAAGTTCAATCCGGTCGGATCCGATCGGATCCGGCCGGATTGACGAAAATCCGGTTGGATCCGGCCGGATTCAAAATGATACCGGATTGCAATCCCTAGTTACGATAACAGAACTATGTCCAATCAGTCTTATCAAGCAGATAGTAATTCAAAACTGAAACCATCAAGTGCGAACATAAACGGAGTCACGTTACCAGTAGCGGTGGTTGTCGGTCAGTGCAGCTGAAGCGGAAACAGCTTCCCTAAGAGAGTCGGGTCATATTCGGCAGGTAGGGTGAGTAGATTGACCTTAGCGTTTGGGATAGGTCACGAAAAGGAGTTTTATTTCTAAACCCCTGTCGATATTTTATGTATGTGTACCTATATGTGTGTAACGTAAAAACCGACGTCGTCTTCTGTTCGGGGAGGGACGAAAAGTGGAAACGGGGGGGGGGGATGAATGCGGTCCGGAATCCTCTCTCTTTTGTCTCCCCGTGCCCCCTCTAAGCACAGCCGGACCTCAGACCCTTTCAACGAACCGAAACACCACGAAACCGAATCGCAGGAGATTAGGGAACGCATGAAAGAAATCATCCGCACACACTCACACATAGATACGTTTAAGGAGACTAACATAAAACAAGTCCTCATTGTTAGGATACCACACTACTACCACCGCTGGGAGTGATATAACGAGAGGCCTGCTACTCCGCATAATACGAGACCATTGTTCATATCCCGGTGAAAGAGATCCTTTGTGAAATCGTTCTGTTCAACAACAATAACATCGTGTATGTGTTGTGTTGTGATCACAGTGAATCACATCGACGATGGAGAGAGATGGCTGTACGATCGATATCTCTCTCTCTCTCTCTCTCTGTTACACCAGGTCCAAAAAAGGCTGTCCGAGGAGAACGGATTTATTGCAACCTCCAAGGTCGCGCGCATTATCTCGCTAATGGCCCGGCTCACACCTGGATGGCCCGTAGTGCAATAAGAAGCAGATCGTTTGGGGGCTGGACCGAACATCTGCTGTCCGGGGGTGCTAAAGCCTAGTTCACATTAGGTCGAACTAAAACTAAAAGACCTCAAAGTAACGTAAGTGTTAGTTTAAAGAGATCGTACTATAAAATAGATAGACCATTGCCTAATATATAATACAAAGTGGATCGACTCCATGAAACTGGCGGCTAAAAAAGTCGACTAGGTAAATTTTGGGTGTTCAGACACTTTTTGTTACTAAATTACTGGCTACTCGACTAAAATACTCGACCAATGTGAACTAGGCTTAAGGGTCTCCCCGCCAATGCAATCGATAATAATTAATTCACATCGACATGGTACAAACATTTATCTATGATATAATCGTCCATGCACGCTCACATATAAGCTCACGTGGGAAATACGTTTACAGTAGATATTATTATAACAATGCAACTTTTTGAAAATAATAACAATAAACTCGAATCAAAATGTATTGTATGTCGATTTATGTAAGATTTTTAATAGATACTATTAACCATATGAAGCAAATTTTAATGCTTTATCGACAGCCAATAATAGCAGAGTCAAGAATAGGGCATCTTTTAGGGTATTTTTTTTTAAATAATGTGTATGTTAAAAGTATAGTGCATAACGCAATCCTGAAACGTGGACATTTACAAAAAGAAGAATGTAGTGCAAATGTAGTAGAGATAAGAGCTCTGCGAAGAATATGTGGAAAGACTCTGTGAGATATGGAAAGAAATGAGTTTGATGTGAGATATGGAAAGGAATGAGAATTATGAATTTCCATATCTCTCTCTGAAATTCGGAACAAATGCGGTATGGAAGTTAGTGTTGATAAAAACATGAAAGTTGGGATAGTTTAAGCATGTTGAAAAATGGATGTAAACAGAATAACAAAGAGAATTCACAAGGCTGAAAGGGAAGGTGTAAGAAGGCGAGGTCGACTGAGAATGACGTGGATCGAAAGCGTCGATTCCTTCATAAAGAGAGCAAGATCGGAAGTAAAAGAAATAGGAGAGGTTGTGTGAGAAATCGTACGTCGGTGGTGAAGTTTGCTTGGATAGAAGAGTGGAGGCCGATCTTTCTGCCTGTCCTTAAAGTAACAAGGCTTGACTGGCAAACAAAAAAGTTAGAAACAAACACAAACTTTGCTTACTGAGAAACGTCAAAGTTTTTTTCATTAAGTTAACCAAAATTTGTTATTGCAATTGAAGACCTTGTCAGAAAAACAACAAATGTCCACAATTTTATGAATCTGTTTTCTTGTCTTAATGCCTCAATAATCTGTTTTTTGCCTTATTTAGATGCCTACCTCTTTCGATACTTGTTTATGAATAATTTTATTGCCTATGTTTTACCATAAAAAACAGCAAAGAAAAGCATGTTTTTACGAAATTGAGATGTTTTGATGCTCCCCTGTAAATTTCCATGTATGTGACATTTGTTGTTTTTCTGCCAGGGTCTTCAATTTAAAAATAAAAAAAAAACGTAGATTTGTTGCAGAAACAGCTATCTTCGTACGCGACATAAGGGTGTGTAGTAGGTACCACTTGAGCGACAACTTGCATTTCTCCTATGTGAATAAGTAGGTTCTAAGTAACTAATACTGTTTGGTACAACCGCTGTACAACCGTTACACTGTACAGCTCGCTGCAACATCGCCATTGTGAATTCATAACAGTTATTCCGTACGTAACTACACACAATATTATACACATTGCGATATTTATATCGTGTACGACATACGTTTGTACACTACACAACGTATTAAACAACATCGATTGATAATAATAATAATATACTTACAGATGTAACAACACGCACAATATTACAAGCGAAATCGCTCCCCGTTTGAAGCCTGATGCACAATTCAACACCGTGAATTATTGCGCATTTTTCAACTGCCCTGTCCTTCCAACAATAGATTCTGAGCGTTCATCTATAATAAATTTAAAACGTATCCTTTTTCTTTTCAGATATGATATAGTCGAGACTTTGGAGGGTTATCTCATGTAGGGTACATCGCAAAACGCTGATCAACCAAGTCAGTTGACAGAATAATGCCGTACCTACCTAAGAGCCAACTAGTATTGACTCCATTTTATTTGTGAAATAACTTAAATACATATTAGAAAAATAAGCTGCATGATCTATCTGGGCAAATTTCTGAGAAATCACGTCGATACGAGAAAACCAGCATATTTGGTAATTTTCTATTTTTATCAAATTTCCTTTTTATGACCCCGCTTAAGGCAACATGAGCCTTTTTTCCTGCGCTCGATATTTTGTACACATACAACAGCGCAATAAAAAACCTAGCCTTTTAGGAAATGGAGCACAATAATATGAAAGACCAAGAAAAAGAAAAAGCTTTTCTTGTCTTCATAAAATCGTATTGCAAAAACCAACTTCTCTCAAAATACCCTTCAAATTCAAAGTTCTACCAAAGAGTAGAATTTGCAAGACAGACACGATATATATACAATGTCTGTCAGCTTACAAAAATACTGCTTCGCCAACCAACCGTCACGAGCTGTAATGAAGCCGAAAGTACGATGATGATACTGGCGTTCTCCGAATTGGCTATCACGTCAAAAGCAACCATCCAGCAAGACATGTAACCAGCGAGCAGATGGCCTGAAGGGCCTGCGCGCACGAGACCTGCTGCATCGGTCAGAAGTAAAAATAATAATAATTATGAACGAACACCAGCCAGCCACCGTGGAGCGTGGTGTATCATTACCACCAGAGAGTACACCATAGTTAGTTAGATAATTACACAATTTCCAAGTTAATTACTGCAGAACACGGCGTAGAAAGAACGAATCGCTTATTTATTCTCCATTTTAATTACACCCAACAACACTGTGACAGTATTGAAGTAGCGTTCTCTCTTCCATGCGGTAGAAGGACTAGGCCGGTATTTGAGCACTAAGTAACTAAGAACTTAGTAGGTATAAATAATAGAAACTATAACTTCAAACATGGTCGCATGCATACGAAAGAAGAAGAAGATCTGAGAACTAATAATAAACGATATTTAATAAAAAAAATGGCTTTGATGAACGAAAAATAATCGAGTATTACTATTAGGAAAAGTCGAAAATGAAGTGGTTGGTAGATTAGCCGTTATTTCGCTGACTTTCGTACTGGGGGTCGTGGGTGGACAATCTTCCTCTTTCACGACACAAGCGTATTTTCTTACTATTAGTATTTGAGTTCACCTTGAGTGACCACATAATCGTTTATAGATTTAAAAAAAAAAAATAAATTGGGGGGAATTTACAATTTGAACAAAACACTTCCCTTAAAACGTATTAATGAGATTTTTTTAACCTACATCAAGAGTTTGATGTTTATTAAAACGGGAAATTTCTCCTAATGATTTGGGTTGACTGGAAGAGATCCTTCGGGATAAGTCCGCCCTTTGACTCTTAAAATGTTTGTATAAATTGTTTTTATTTTTCACAATAAAGCTTTATTTATTTATTATTAGGTAGATAGGTTGTCGGTAGAATTATAACACTGTTGCTATGAATACAAAAAGGAACATATTATAAGTTCCTAGACAAAATATTGGAAAAAGATAAGATATCCATTACCTAACACCCTAAAAGAATTTGAGTTCTTTCAGGAACGTAATTAAATAATTTATATACCTACACACAAAATCATTGAATTAGATAATATACCTAGTCATATTGTTTTGTAATAATTTTAAGTTAAGTACGAGATTTTTTGACTAGTTCTACTATTCGTTTAAACACAGATGTTATCCACGTTTTTTCCAAAATGTCCGAGAGACTCATTTTTCTGAGCGAATCTGATATGCAGACAGTACGGTCATAAAACACGGCTACGAATGCTGTCATGGTGTGTCGATATGGCATGACCGCCGGACCCGTGGGTTTACGGAGACGAAGAAATATTGTTATGACGATCAGAAACGTAACCCAGCATACGACATGCTCTCACGAAAGACAAATGCGGGAGACGGTCCTCCGGGGACGAGATGGGACAGACAGAATAAACCCAACATAAAATTATCATCCTGATGGAAGGAAACTTTCTGAATTGTTTGGGTAGAAGGTGCTTGGTTTAGTGTGGGTATTCGTTATATAATAAACGAAAAACGAATTTTGATAAGATCGTTCGTCAACATCCAGTCCTGAAAAATGGTCACAAGAATCAAGACATAATTAGAACGTTGTGCTCCAACAAAGCCAACAGGCAATAAATAAAGATGAGACATTAACAAAAATCGATATATTCATATTCTGGCGCCAAATATATGATAGCAGTCGCAGTCTTTGAATTTGGTTGCTCTCTTGTTCTCAATAATTTCCATTTTTTATCTCTATATCTCATTTATTATTATTAAATCTCTACTTGTTGTATACATGGGATTTAGTGACACGTTAAACATGTCGATAATTCTCATGATTAGGAGTTTCGGAGACTTCAAAATTACCACCTAATGGCGGACGTTGTTAACGTATAGTAATCACACTAAGCCAGCCTTCGAAATAACAGTAGTTGACGGTCGTAAGCCCGTAGTGGTAACATCAGTAATGAATTTATTAGTCATTAGTTGTTTCATATTCGCTAGTATTATTTCTTTCGTGGAACCTCTCAAAAAAAACCGAATGTTGCCTGGAATAGTCTAAGCTTTGTGGTCGTCTCGCAGAAAACTAGTAAGAACTGAATATATCAAACGAATTGGACGAGGTCTATGTGAGAAAGTTAGAAAAACGTGAATGGATAAGCCGCAGAGACGATAGGAAAAGAGAAATAGCTTGACACTGATCTGGGGGGTGAGGGGGGGGAGAGGGAAGCGGTGCAGAGATAACCCGGAGACCTCGCAGACTGCACAACGTGTGAACATAATTATTATAATGTATCAGTGCGAATGGCGCCACGAACTATCTAGCCGTAGTGTCGCAATAATTTCATTAAAATTCTTGACAAACGGCGTTATTTAAAAACTTGTTTTCCCCATCACGCCGTGTCCCGTAAGGGGTAGGCAGAAAGAACGGACCTCCACTCTTTTCTATCCAAAACATTTCTCATACACCCTCTCCTATTTCACCTACTTCTTATCGATGTGTTCGATCCACGTCATTCTCGGTCGGCCACGCTTTCTTACACCTTTCCTTTCAACCTTATGAATTCTCTTTGTCATTCTTTCCACATGGCCAAATCATCTCAACTTATTAACTTTCATCTTTGTCACAACACTTACTTCCATACCACATTCCTTCCTAATATTTTCATTCCTTTCCATATCCCATAAAGTTTTTCCACATATTCTTCGTCGAGATTTCATCTCTACGGCATTCTTCTTTTTTCGTCCAGGTGAACGTTTCACAACCATACATCATCGATGGGAACAGGATTGCGTTATGCACTAGTTTATTTGCTTGTAGTAGTGAGACGTTGTTGTTTCTCATTATAGGTCTGAGTGCACCGCTCACCCTTCAACCAGCAACTTTCCTATACTACGTTCGATTTCTTTTTCACACTTTCCATCCCGACTAAATGTAAAAACAAAAAAGAAGTATATCCAAGAGCTGGCCGAAAATAAACACGGTAATGCTCCTCGAAAGTCTATCTAAAATTGGAAACTGCCTGCGTCATAGCGAACACCTATTGACACGAAGGTGAGCGTCTTGACGTAGAAGACGAAGGGTCGATTCCAGTGGAAGTGTCTCGACAGTCTGAATACCACCACTAAATGGCGAAGTGGTCATTATAACCCAACCTTCGTTAACACAATAAAGATGAAATAAAGAATGCCAATATAACCATAACACAAATACGTCAGATCTGCATTTATCAAATAACGGGCGTCTCTCGCTTTATAATGAAGAATTGCATAGGTTGTTCTTATCACATAAATACAGAGTAGGTAAGTTTTATAGTTGCGATATACTGATAAAATGTATCGTTGATAAGTTCATCGGTTGACGCAGCATGCAGTTACTTCCTAAACGTGATCAAGTGTCGCGATCAAAGGTTATTGTGAAAGAGATAATAGTAAGTATAGGGTTTAAGTACGTAGGACAACAATGTAGAACGAGAGCTTGATAACATAACACAATATCTACCGGTGCAAATGAGACTAGACCGAGTGCCGGTCGAAGTGTGTCAAGGCGGGCTCACAGCGCGAGTAGTGCCTAGTGCCCAGGATTCGTGTCACCACATGCTTTTCTATTCAAGAAAATGACTTCTGCCAATATGCAAATGAAAAATTATCCAGGGTTCAGTTATGAGCCCAAACTTATTCAATGTGTGTTTTTTTTTTCAACCTGGAGCTGAAGATTGACGTAACCACAACATTTATCATTACGTCTTTTACTTAATACGGTAGACAAACAAACACGAGAATAGCTTAAAATGCGTACTTAACAAAAACTGAGGAAAATCAATTTGCTATTATATATAGGTACATCCTACAAAAACCAAAAATAATGGTGTTGTCCGAGAAGCATATTGATCTGAACTGTTGTGAAACATTAATTTTCAGTTGATCAGGAATAAGAGAAACCAACAAATTAAGGGGGTGAAATGACATATTTACAATGACGCATAACCATAACAAAATATTGCCATACATTTTTGTTAAAAACATCTAAGCAGCAATACATACGACGCAAAATGAAATGTTGTGTGGTTTCATTACTCCTCGACTTTTGATAAAGGTTTAAACGAAGCCGAATTCCGAAGTAAATGAAAAACACGGCGTCAGAGCCGGCTGCAATATGCATCAGAAAGGATAAAATAGAGTTATAATAATATGTACGATAGGTTTGTAGTAGAGTGACCTAAGAACACGTCACACATAGAGCGTCAACTGCGTGATACGTATTAGCTAGTTGTAGGTACATACTAACTGTGCGCGCTGCAGAACGCAGAGTATTATGGGTGCTTGCATTAACCGTGACCGAATTTCATTCTGCACTCGACATTGGACCACCAGGCGGCCCACAACGGCCGCTGTCCGTACTTGCGGGTCATCGTAATCCCCAACCATCTGCTGCATAACCTGCCAACACTAGGTAGGCCCTTTAGCAACGGTATTAACAATGAAATAACTAATCGTATTATATTCTTTAAGATACACACCTACTTGGATATCAGCCACCAACTCTACAACACTGTCATCATCATCTTTCTGTAGGTACGTCGATACGAAAGAAGGATACCGACCGTTAAGTCATCCCCAGTCCTTTTTTCTAAAATAAAATAAACAAAAAAAAAGGATATTCTTTCTGTCTTATCCTTAGTGATTAGGTGCTTGAAAACACTTATCCAACCCCTTCTCATAATTCGCAGTCTAAGCTTTTAAGCTTCAACCACTAAGCGGACGAAAAAAACAAAGACAGACGACAAGTATGTTGGTCTGAAAATATAAAAGAACGAACCACCAAAAAACTGCACCAATATCTGTAAGGGTCGTGGAGAGAGAGTGCTGTTCAGCTTAATTCTGGGGGTAAAAAGACCAAGATGATGGAAAACTGTGTAATACAACCAATTTCGCAATCTGGAATCTATAAAATTCGTCACGTCGGATGCCATTTTTATGGAGTGTCGTCATACGATTCCGCCCCTATGGCAATGGAGTGAACCAAATACGGCGGTGCGCAGAGATCGCAGGGGGGACTATATTGTGTTTGGTTCCGAGAAGCACGAATGAGTCACACGAGGAAAACTCGGCGTGGAGGAAAACTAACAGAGAAATAGATTTGGTCAAGGACATGGGGGAGGATATATCTATGATGGTATGTTTGAGGGGAACTGTTTCCATTGTAATTAATACTCTGTACGGTGATAGTGATCCTGGTTCATGTGATTTATTCTTGTGAGTAGTCCGGCACAGTTGTGATTAGTGGGATAATGTGTTGACGCACCATTTCGGTTTTATGAAATGTCTTGAATAATGAAAAAAAAACAGAACTGAAAAATATTTTGTCTTTTTACGAATACCTTTATACAGAGGAGCATAAGGATTTATAAACACAGTCAATTTATGACAATAACATTATTATTATTATGTCAAACAATTGAACTTCATTTAAAATATTTAATTCCATATCATTCCTGGGAATATTGACCAAAAATAGTCGTAATTGGGGTTTGAAAACATCCAAACGAATTCGTCTAACTTTGACTGCGATTCTCCTGACAATTTCCATAAAGTTAGAAGGTAAATCGAATTCGATCGAAATTAATTGTTGAAGCGCAATCAGCTTACACTACTATGTGATTACACAATCTTTGCATTTTAATAACACCTACATTTTGGACCTAAGTAAGTTCCTAGAATGTACTATTCATTTTAGGAAGTATCTAACCAAATATGGAAGGGTAGATGAAAAGAATTGAAAGGCAAACGTGAAAAATAATTAATGGATAATAGTGGAATCCGGCACACATGCATCAATAATAATCCTCTGAACGGGAGAGCGCTGTGTCCCAGTGCCGCGCGGAGAAGCGATCGATGATGGATTGAGGTCAGCCGACCAACTCGCGACCCACAAACGAGTATCGATTATTTTCAGTTGTTCAGAGGTAAATATTTGCAGCTGAATGCATTCACAGTAACATTGCTTCCAGCTATCTCGGTGATGATTGTTTACTTTCTTGTATAAAAATAGGTTTCCTTGAATGAAGAAATGAAGACCCTGGATCATGATTGAGAAACGCGGAAAAGAAGACTAACGCATGGCAAATCACATCGACAAAGTGAAAACGAGGAATCCTGGAACAAACTGTTGCAGAAACAAGTATAAAAAGCGGTTACGAGAGAAAAGAGTTCGGGGAGGTTGACAGAAGTGTCAAATTGAAGTCTTAAAGAGGGCTGATGATGGTAAAAATACGTCCAGAAAGACTACAGTTTTTGCCGATTTTTCCAACAGAAGTCGACAGAAGTGTCAAATTGAAGTCTTAAAGAGGGCTGATGATGGTAAAAATACGTCCAGAAAGACTACAGACGTAAGACTTTCTTATTGTTTCGACAGTTTAGTCACACCAGCGGTATTCGTGTACAACGGAAATTTCATGATTCAAATCATTCCTGTTTTTTTCCCATCTATCGGATGAAACAGATATCTTATTTATTTATTTCCATTATCAATTATAACAATCAGTTTACATATATAATTATTGGAATTTACTGCCCCACTAGACAACGTCTGTTCTGGGCAATACTACTTTAAATCAAATCATGTAACCAACCAATCGCATGTACCCATTAATTAAACTAAGATAATAATTTTTGATACTAACAATGGGCAAGGTTGAAAGGCAAGATTCAACAGAATGGTCCCCTAAAATTTCGAAATCGACACCCTGAGAGAATAAAAGGAGCGTCGGAAGGCCTAAAAAGAATGCTCCGACGATATAGCCGCTATGGGGAGCTGTCTGCAAACAGCACCCAAAAGGAAAAGTGGGAAGATGTGCGGGGGCTCTTTGTCCAGCAGTGGATAGCCGAAGGCTGAAGAGGAAGAATATTGTGCGAATGTGTTAAATTCATCAATAAGTAAACTAGATAAATCCAGGTAAAATCTCACGGTTAGGTAATCCGAGGCACGCCTTCATCTCTGATAACGCGGACGGTAAAATGACATTCGGACGAGGTCTTGTGAAATTTCTTCACTGAAGAGTTTGCCGATGCTTATCAACGCAGTTATTTAACCATCTACAATCTATGTACATACAGGCGAGAGTATTGTATCGTTTTGTGGGCAGCGATCGGAAACGAAACAGTACCGAACATTTTTAGCAAAGATGAGTTTTTGATGTGAAATGGTTCTAACAAGAAGTGGTTTGTAGCTTAGCGATAACGGCGCCGGCTTTTGTACTGTTTCGTGCGGAGATCGTGGGTTCGATCCCAGGTGCCGACCATCTTCCTCTTTCAAGAGATTCAAGTAGCTTACTGTGAAGGAGTGTATTTGTAATTCTTCAAACACATTATACACATAAGGAACTTTGTTATTATACTTCGTATAATCCATAACTCTCCGGTGAAGATGGTCGCTTAGTCGGCCGAAAATATATTTCAGATTAAAAAAAATATAAAAATACTGCTAATAATAATTTAGCAACAAAAACTCAGCATTGCTTAAAATTTCAGAGTAAGGTATTGTTTTGTCGGCGACTGGCGTTGACCGAAATAAACCGCATATGTGTAAAATGGGCCTTAGTGTGTAGGCTATAATATAATATCATCATCCCACAATCACTCAAAATATGTTTGCTTAGCAGTGTACACACTGTGTGACAGGACATTGAAGAGAGGAGATAAGAAATTCGGGCGCAGAACAAGAGAAGCCACACAACAAATTTCCAACCAGAAGGGGAGTAATGAATAATGTAAAGAATAATGTACCCGCGATACACGCTGTGTCGATAAAATCCATTTAATAAAAGATGAAAAGTAAATAATATGGCGATATGAAATAGCTACTGACTCGTTGTCGTATTAATATTCTCTAAGGAAAACAGCCGACTTCCGTCTAAGCCAGTTCGGGGTCCACCATTGGCTCAGCCTGAGGCAGATGGTTTGAATCTATGCGGTGATTAGACAAACCAGTCGGTTCGATTAGCCATGTATAATCTATATATGAATACGTGAAGGAACAACTTTGCGACTATTTTTACGAAAATTGCGCGGACGGAGGAGTATGAAACATCGCACACTTATAGTTTATACAGAAAAGGAGTGGCGAATGCTAATATTTCTTTTAAATTATGTATTAAAAAAGATGAAATCAATAAAAAAAAACATCACAAGCACTACTGCAATGTTATGTATTTGATACTCACACACAATTCCACAGACTACTTATGAAGATCATCAACATCATATAAACAAATGAAAAAATATTAAAATGAAGAGCGCCTCATGATGGGCGCAGAAAGCTTTCTGAAGGCGGTATATTCAAATGGAAGGTGGAGCTGGAAACGGCGGGATAAAAATTGAGAATATATTAATATTATTTGCCTTTGATAATAATAATAAAAAACACTTTGTAACTATCAACATTTCAAATTATAGTGGATTGGAAGAGAGAAGAAAAACATTTCAAATTAGACGTATTCATGTCATTGTTTTTGAAAGTAAATTGTGAAATAGCGCTCGCTCAGTCTTTTGACAATGAAACCATAATAATGTTCAAACTTATAATTTAAATTAGTTATGGTCGAATTTCTAGCTCTGGTCGACCACTAGTAATACTATAAAACGCAAATGTCAGATAATTTAGTAAGGGAATGCTAAAATAGTATTCAATATCCTCCCTTTTCCATTTTATCCACGTGCTGTTTTAATTTAATTAAGATAAAACATATTTCCATATTAATTGGTTTACCTCGAAATTTTATTACAAACTTTATAGGCTGGTATACCCACAACGGGGTAATTCAAATGAACAAGTGACTATCTTCTTCCACAGCCTTTTCAAAAACTGGATTAATTCTAGAGTTCTTCGCCAAGTTTGTGCATGGTTAAGTGGTCAAATAAGCTTTCCTGCAATGGCATTATGAGACTGCGTTGGAAATTTCGAAACGAGATTATACACACCAGGCCGACAAGAAATCTTTAGAATTTACAAAACCGAAGAAATTATTATTGTCATAAAATGAGAAATGTTTTTTTTTCACCAACTATTAATAGAACCTTTTTATATACCTTTAGGTTACTTCTGCACAAATAAAACTTTGATTTGAATCACATACACTTTAAAATTATATATTTGTATGAGAAATACAATCTATAATAATAAAGGAAAGTGCCTGACTGACTGACATACTCACTCATCAACGCACAGCCCAAGCGGCTAATCGTAGAGAAGTGAAATTTGGAATTCAGGTAGGTTTCAATACAAAACCTTCCACTAAGAAAGGATTTTTGGAAATTCCACCCCTAAGGGGGTGAAAAATAGGGTTGAATTTTTTTCAAAGTATGTGAATATCTGAAAAAGGGCACATATAAAAAGGGATGATTTTTAAGTGGCTCCTAAAAAGTTTAAAACTAGTATTTAATAAACATTTGAATTCAATTGATACACCAAGGCGCAGATCTAGGTATTTAATAGATCTTGAACGCAGCTCTATTATAGGTGATTGGTCTTTCTAATGCATTGTCACTATATTCTGAGCCAATAAAAGATTCAATAAAAATTAAATTATTTTTATAAAAATCCAACTACAATACTAAATAGTTCATACATCATCAATAATATTTATGTACCTACATCGTAAGAAAATGTCCAGAATCTATTTGTATTTTTTTTCGTCTATCTATCTATCTATATATTAATACGTGAAGGAAAAACTTTGTGACTATTTTTACGAATATTGCGCGGACGGAGGAGTATGAAATTGCGCACTATATCTATAATAATAAAGGAAAGTGCCTGACTGACTGACTGATTGACTGACTGATTGACTGACTGACTGACTGACTCATCAACGCACAGCCCAAACGGCTAATCGTAGAGAAGTGAAATTTGGATATCAGGTAGGTCTCAATACAAAACCTTCCACTAAGAAAGGATTTTTGGAAATTCCACCCCTAAGGGGGTGAAAAATAGGGTTGAATGTTTTTCAAAGTATGCGAATATCTCGGAAACTAGACATGGTACAAACTTGAGATTTGGCATATGAATTCTTCTATAGAAATGAGTGTTAGCATATTCGGCAATTTTTCCAAAATTTAACTAAAAGGGACGAAAAAGGGCACATATAAAAGGGATGATTTTTAAGTGCCTCCTAAAAAGTTTAAAACTGGTTTTATCGAAATTTCAAAAAAATGATTTCTTCAGAAAGAGTCAAATTATACTATTTCGTTTTCAAAAGATATCATTAATTAGAGGGGAGGGGGGAGGGGCACTTTTCCAACGTGTATGTGTGTGTATCCGTCCCCTCTTTATAACTTTTGATTCGCTTGATGCACAGATCCTAAAATTTCAGAAAATATTGAATACTTTAAGCATACAAAATTTGTATACTCAGAATTTTGATTTTTTTTTTCAATCAGGGGTTATCAATCTTTGAATTTTTATTTAATTTTTCCATATATCTCGAAAATCATGAAATCTAGAACCCTAAAATTGTGTATGTATATAGAAAAATACAATATCTAAAATATAATTTTATGAAGAAGTTCCAGGATTTCTCAAACTTTTTTTATAAAGAAAAATATTTTTTTTATGACAAATTTACGAGTTTCAGTGCCTATATTTCAGAATTTTATAAAAATATCGAAAAACGCCGAAACGCTACAACTAGATATTTTATTTTTCTATAAAAAATACATACATCATAGCAGGCCATCGACAGTTGGATCTCATTTTACATGTAACTTTTTTTATAAAGTAAAACATTTTTTATGACAAATTTACGAGTTTCGGTGCCTATACCTATTTCAGAATTTTATAAAAATATCGAAAAAAGCCGAAACGTTTAAAACTGGTTTTATCGAAATTTCAACTGCAGATAGAGTCAAATTATATTATTCCGATTAGGGTGCGTGGTAGTTTTTTTCGAAAAACCATATCTCTTAGATAAATTAAGTGAGAAAGCTGTAAATTAATATATAGATTCTTACTTTAAAATAAAAATCAACCGGTTTCATTGTTTTGTCAAAGATTTATTTTAAGCAGTGTTATTTGTTCCCACCTGGGATACGAATAAAATAAAATATGGATGTTGTTTCCGAAATATTTTAATGATGGTTTTAATTTATTAGTTTAAATAAGACGAATTAATAATGTATTTTTAGCAGGGAGCACAGTGCACATTATGCAGATATATCAACGAACCGCCTCTTCGTTAGTTTACTCACGATACATACAAGAGTTATCTTCTTTGACGAATTAGAAAATGCTGATACACAGTGAATGTAGGTGTCAGCGTTCCCCCAGCAGCCCGATTCACGGAAAAGTTTAAGTCTAAGTTTAGTTCGAAGTTCGAACGAAGTTCGATTCAAACCCTCCGTGAATAGGTACATAGACTGTAGATAGTCGCCGCCTACAATTATTATTACCAGCTGCCCTATTCACGGAAAAGTTTGAATCGAACTTCGTTCGAACTTCGAACTAAACTTAGACTTAAACTTTTCCGTGAATCGGGCTGCAGTTTAGGAAGAGAAACCAAAAAGCACGTGAGCGAAGCCACGGGTAACTAGCTAGTCTTATATATAAAAATGGAGAGCTATTTCGCGTGGTCATCGGATGGCGCCTTAACGGCTGGACCGATTTCGCTAATTCTTTTTTTGTCGTGTAGGTTTTTATCAGGAGAGTGTCCTTTTAGAAGAAAAAAATTAAGAAAAATGCATGGAAAATTAGATAATTTAAGAAAACTATAAAAATGGAGAGCTATTTCCCGATGTCATCGCATCACGCCTAAATGGCTGGATCGATTTCGCTAATTCTTTTTTTGTCGTGTAGGCTTTTATCCGGAGAAGGTGAAATAGAAAAAAAAGTGCATGGAAAATTAGAAAATTATTGAAAACACAGAAAGTAGGTAATCTTTTTAGTACTTTTTGCAAAATAATTTGGTCTACTTTTGAATTTTAATTAATTAACATTTGAAAGAACTGTCCGTGGATTGATTGTTGTTGCGATTGATAGAAGGCGAATGTAAAATATATCGCATGAAAAAGATTGATTGGATAAGCCATATTATATTCATTGCAGTTAATTTTTATAAGAAGTTTTGGTAAGTTTTAATACAAGGAATACCTACATTATTGTAATGAAGCGTAAGGAGTTTCGAAAATTTTCTTTATTTACAGAGATTTTTAAAACCACCAGTAAACTGAATTGTTTACATGATTGACAACGAATACTGATTATAAACTTAATTGAAAAAAAAACAAACTAAAACATGTTCAAAAGAAGGAAATTGGCTGGGAGAAGGGTTGGCGGCGCACTTAGACCTCTAAGAAGGTCTCTCTTTAAACCACAGTTGATGCACAATGCAATCCTTATACCATCCCTGATTTATTGGAATAAATGCTTTGGAAATGAGATCACTGCTTAGGATATGCGGAAAGAGACTGATTGATAAGATGAAGAATGATAATATTAGAAAGGAATGTGGAGTGGATGTTAGTGTAACATTTTTGGCGTACGCGTACGCGGAAATTAAAATTTTTTTTTGCATTTTTGGAATCTACACTCTCGAAAACGTCGAGAAAATTAATTTCAGCAGCAGCGTTTCAGCCATTTTTTTTATTGAAATCAATAAAAAACTTTCCGATCACAAGACTCGTGTATATTCCATATAGGTACTATGAGTAATTATTATGGTGGAATTTCTAGCACCGGCCGACCACTAGTTACATATTATAAATTGTCGTCTTATTATTTTTGGTTCAAAAGTCTGCCGACTATAAAAAATGATATTAGTACTTATACTTACATCTTATTATTGTCTTGAGACAGTATTTTGCAAGGAGAATCGGAAACAGACGAGGTAGTGGTCTCGTATCTATAGGAGACGATTAAAAATAATGTTATGTATGTAAGAGGGGGGTTTCCATCTGTGCGAGTTTATTACTTTTAAAACCTTAATTGCCAATGTGCCGATATATACCTACTACATTAAGCAACTAATCGCGATGCGAAATCTTTGCCGACTTTGGTAAACAGGCATTTTTACAATATCTTACACTTGGAAGAAAGGATAGCGCAAAATCGAGGAATGGGGGAGATCTTAGCCAAGAAGAATAGCGACATAACAAGGCGTTTTTTTTTTCAGGATCTTTATCAATATGTCTAGTAATGAAACGATTTTGAGTGAATGTTTCCTGATCACCGTCAGACTATCGTGAAATTGCGAGAGGAATATTCAAGAGGAATAGCTATAAAAAGAGGAAAAGTTAAGAAAGAACATGTCGAATTGGGATCCTATCAGTACCTGCTCAGTAAAAAGAGGAATAGTTAAGAAAAACCATGTCGAATTGGGATTCTATCAATACCTGCTCAGTTCTCGAGAGAGAAGACATGGCAAAATCTGAAATAAATCAACAAGTTGTAAAGGATGGATGTATGGTAATGCGCCATAAAATGGAAATAGCATCATAACACCGAGGAACTGGTTTCGGTGCAACCACCAGCTTTACCGCGGATAGGCTGGACGCTTAGTTGGCCATAATAAAAACCACACATAGACTCGAAATCAATTAACGATTGGAGAAATAGTCAGACCGTGGTGGAGCCGATAAATGTTTATTGGGGGCAATAAAACGCCGCACTGGAGACGGGCAGCTGAACCATGGAGTCGGACAGAGACGGCGTGAGAGACACTCGCAGAATTTCAATAGGTATTAGCTAATATCATCGTAGCACTCGTAGGAATACGAACCGTGTGCACATTTAAGGTAAAAAAAATAGATTCGAGGGCAAAATGATTTTGCCGGCTGGATACATTCTGTTAACTTTAGAACACAAGGCTGTAGCCAGAAAATAATTTAGTGAAACAGTAGAAAAACATAAAAGGGTGAAATTGGTAGTTACTGAATAAATATCTACTTTTTATCATTTCGGCTAAGGCCTTGGTGTAAAATCAAAGAGTTTGTATAATATGGTCTCAATGCGCGTGAATGCCTACACTTGTAAGATCTATCATGGCCAACGGCGAGGAAACCAGGACAGACACCACCAGAACAAAGAAAGACATACCCAAAACTTTCGACAGAAGCTAACAAAACTTGGTCAGATGGTGCAGAACGCAAAAGGGAGGAATGGCATAGTCATGTTCAAAGAATGGCCAATAACGGTCATCCTGAAATCGGTCAAATGGTGATCGATCGAGAAGGAACTCTGAAAAAGGTCACTATGGCATAGAATAGAAAAAAAAAACTCGATTTTGATAGAATTTCCACAAAATTCAAGTTTACGTGCACCAAGGATTATTACACATGACTCACGCTGTGTACAACCTATCTACCTATTTAGGCGACGATGCCTACCCGCCGCGATATTCGCGAACCGTCCGTAACCAAAATTCAACAACATGATATCATAGATTCAAGGTCTAGGTTCCTTTGAACCCAAACACTGGAGGATGTTGGGCAGATGGTGCGTCAGTGTGCGTATGTTCGCGTTACACTCACACAGTGACGGGGGGCGTGTAAACAACGTCAGCGCAGTTCGCCGCGCATGTGAACAAGGTTTCGGCAATAATAATTCGCTCAAACACACAACTCTAGCACGGGAGAATCAATAATATTAGTATTACGATGTACGATTCTAGAAGTTCAACCACTAATATTAATAATAAGTACCCGTGTATCTACAAACTACCTTCCAGAATATTCTCATTTTTATTATGCAAAAATATGCGTAAATGATGAGCATGAAAAAACAACTTCGATCCCTGCAGAGTAAAAAAAAACTCTACAATCTCAACCTTCCAAACCGATCTGCATGACTCATTATCGTTGAGAGTGTTTCGGTAAATAATTTTGAAAAAAATACCTATTCCATTTTTCCAGAAAGAATTGTATCAGTTGAATTGGAATTAATTGATTTTGGGCTAAGCAGCCAGGATCAAGACAGCTCAGAATGATGGACACAATATATTGTCCATCATTGATGAAGGCTAAGAATCACTACCATACGCTTGTAAGATGACACAGACTATCGGCCATTTAATAAACGAGTACCTTAAGTAAGTCAAGAGAGACTCAATGACGGTTGGAGCAATCCCATGGATTGAGTCTGGAGGTCTAACAAAGTGAGCTACTATAAAGAAGAATACCACAAACTAACCAAACATAAAGATCACCAAACCGATTAGGGAAGAAAAAACAGAAAACTGTTCTTCGATGAAGATTTACGTGAAGTAAAAGTATGATACAGAAGTTGGTAAAAGGGCTCGACAGTAGTGTGAAATTAGCAAGGACCGGTCGCCACAGCAGATGGTTGTAGGGTGAGTGTATGTGTGGAATGCAAAGACCAGAGCACACAGACAAAGGACTTGACAACCATAATAACAATAACAACAACAACGCAGAGCAGAACTAGTTGGTGTTGCGTGTCTTCGGTTTTAGATCAGTCGGTTAGGATCCCAGGGCTGTAAGGGGGCGAGAGACGGGCGGGCGGGGCGGGAAGTGCGGCGGAGTCAAGGTCAACCGCGAATCAAGGAGGTAAACACAATAATATTGACTAGTATCTGTGTATTCCACCAGCCACTCCACTAGCAGCCTGCCTTACATTCTGGATGATTAATCATTGTGCAATAATCGACGATGAACAGTTGTAGGAAAAGCCCTGTTTTAGAATCGTATTTTTGTTCTCTGTGTAGAGCTTTGGAAAGTGGTATCTACTAAGTTTTTACCAACTCGTGTCCTTATATACATACCTTCTCCCTTTAAGAAGAAAGAACTCGTGTCCTCGCTTCTTGTTTATTTGTTTGTCCCTTCCTGGTTAGCTCGACTGAAATTGAAACTACAAAACCTAGAATGACTCGATAGTAATGCGTTATTTTCATACACAATATTGAATTCAAACGTTGTTTTTTTTTACAAAATTATGAATGAACCTCTTTTGATCTTGTAATAATTTCGTCAAGGCAATGCTACAACCACGGATTGATTTGATCTAAAGAACCTTTAAATATCTTCATCCCTAACGTAGCGTTACCTTACTTTCAAAATATGACGAGTGTAAGTTCAGTATCAATTGGTCATCCTAGATGACTCAGCTGGTAAAGTTAATAGTAAAATTTATCTTTTTTGTGGATAACCTATGCAAGGCTGATACAGGAAGACGTTGAAGGAAGCGGAGAGTTCACATCAAGTTCAGTCTAATGTCAGCAGTTACAGCACTCAGTTGCAAAAACACATGCATCCATTTAGTACAGTGTGTTTGAATGTGTGTTACACGACATATTATATTATTATCGCGATGCTCCAATAATGTGTGCATGTGCATATGTGTGTGTTTTGGCTGGCCGGCATGCATCGGTGGTTCTGAAAGTCCTGCTCAGCGACTATACTCCGCTGCTGCCAGTGTGTTGGTGTGCAATAATATTATGTTGGAGGAGGAAGTAGGAGAGGGGCAGTATGATCGGGCCGGGCCCAGTGAGGGGGGCTGCTCGGCCTTGAGCCTGACCCCACCCCGCCCCGTGGGCCCGCATTGAGAAACGCGAGATTTCACCGTACGCGACACACATACACATCTCGTAGGAAGACTTCACAAACACAAGCAAACACCTGAGAGTGTACACATGGCACCGGCACAACACCAACACATGCTCAAGCGCGCAGAGGGTTCATTACGCCATTCAAGGTGATAGGAAATGTGTATTTTTGAGAGGACACCACACACAAAGATTCTTCACCCATAAGGACACCTTTTTTACCCATCAAGACTTGTCCCCTTACGTGACAGACAGGGAGAGAACGGACCTCCATTTTTGCATACACACTCCCTACTAATGCTTGTACCAAAACATATTATAATTCTTCATACCAGTTCTAAAATTTCATGGACGGAATCGATGTGTTCTGACAAATAAATTACGAGTTCTACTCTTAAGGATTGAGCCTACTATTTGTAGCCAAGAATCCAAATAAGAAGAATTTACAGGCACAAGTATTAACCGATATTCAGTAAAGAGAATGTTCATGCAAAGCCGTAGATCAGAGTATATAGGTAAACCATACAACGCGAATAGGAAGGAGCTGGAACTGATCTCTATTGTGTTGGGTTATTTCCCCTTAGAGCAGCCAAAATAACCACGTTAAAATACAAGATCGAGATAGCGCTTTAAAAAATACCACGAACAATGCTTGTATAAAATAATGATTTATTTGTAAACACCTCTTGTGTCGCGTCACGTCTGAAGAATGTATACCGCGTTGACGTAAACATCGTCTGCAATACATTTCGTATCGGAGTATTCCTTTGAAATAAAACAATATTGCATCAGAAATTCAAGACGTTTAGTACCTATAACCTAATAATATTAAACATTATGTGGAAAATATGTAAGAGTGCTACATGAATCACTTTAAATCGGAGCTGCATAAAAATGATCGGATTGAATCTCTATGTCAAAGGACAGCATTATTAATTATTTATTTTGTTGTTCTCCTTACATTCAAAACTTTTCCACACCTCTTCGACAGTGATGTTCCTTAGTCCAATATGAGAAAAATTCTTATAATACCTTGTACCACTTGGTTCGGTTCAAAAATATCTGGATGAAGGTACGCGTACAGTATTACGCGATGAAGATCTTCGTTGAGCAATGCCTGAACCAATCCTGGTTTCATATGTTTCAATTCGTCCTTTCGGAACAAGTCCTTACATTTGAAAGAAAATTTTGAAAATTCGAAAATGAAATAAAGGGACAGAAAGAAAGTCATGAAGGTAGGTAAAGCCAGATACGACTACGATGAAATTTCAATAATAAAACAATCCCTATGTTCTTTCCCAAGTACAACACTTCTACGTGGATTGTGGAAACTAAGAAAAGAATCAAACGAAATCTGCGATAATTGTGCGGACAAAGCAAATAAGATTTATTTAAATTTAATTGATAAATAATCAATATACCAAGAATGCATGCACATTCAACGCAATCGAGATAATACTTTCCTGTTAGATAATTAATTGATGATGGATAGAGTTGTGCCGGATAGACTTCTGCACTGGGTCTCGTTGTCGCTGGTCGAGGCAGAGCGGCAGCGACAACAACAGCAGACTAGGATGATGGAGTGGAATCGGCGCGCGGTTAGTCACCGTGTCTTGGTGCGAGAGGAGCCTTGATCCGCCAAGGTTCGGTGATTCGTGTCTGCACTGCACTGCCTATCTACAACACTACACAACACCCTACTAGCCACTAGCCAGTCACGCTAAACCAATAACTCATAACAACAGCGCAGCCACCGGTCTACCTACTTCAATATGAATTATATTATGCAGCCACATTATAAGGTATTTTATTTGATTGTTCGTGTCGTTGGATACGATGCTGCAATTCGACCCCAAAGCAGATTTTATACCGACATGTTTCTCTTTTACATCTAACGAATAAAACACATTTATAGAGCCTATAGCCAATATTTCTTAAAAATATATAGAAGAGCTTTACCACTCATCATTAAAAATAAGAACTACACTTCTAGAAAACTCAAACATTTTAAATAGATTTTGAAAACGCAGATGCGGTCATTTTGGTGACAAAGCTGAACCGGAAAATGGTGGATCATGGAAGTATTAAGTCGTGTTTTCGAGTTTCTTTCAAAACATGATCGGGCTATACACGAAACATTGTAGGTTAATTAATATCACTCTAAAACCTTTTAGGTTGAAAGTCTGGACTTATGCAGGCATGTAAAAAGATCCTTTCATTCCAGCAAATAGAGATTTAAGCACTCTCAGCACTATTATCAGTCTTTAAATTTGGTTGCTCTCTTGTTCTGAATAATTTCCAACTTTTATCTCTATATCTCATTAATTTTTAAATATCTACTTGTTGTGTGGGATTTTTCGACATGTTGAACATGTCGAGAATTCTCATGATTAGGAGTTTCGAAGACTTAAACATTACCACCTAATGGCGAACATTGTTAACGTAAAGTGATCACACTAAGCCAGCCTTCGAAATAACAGTAGAAGACGGTCGTAAGCCCGTAGTGGTTTGTTCCATTTAAACATCGAACATCAGTAATGAATTGTTAGAGTCATTAGTTGTTACATATCTATACAATTATCAGAGACTAAGAGGTTCATTTTCAGCTTCGATTGTCTCAAATACCATGAAAAAAATAGTCCAACAAAAGTCCTTAAGGCAGGGTAAATTATGGGGAACGACTCACTAAAATTTGAAAAAAAAGTCGTTACGTAATAATAGTATTAAGCGAATAGAAGACGCGGATACGTGTGTGAACCTAAGAAGATGAATCCTGGGTCCCATCGCAGGTAGCGCGGGTCATGGGTCTAGAGGGATCCTATTTTTTTGGACAGAACCTTCGTCAGGCGCACATGTCGGGAGAGGCCCCTCGCTCCCTCCAGCACCTGCACCCCCGCGGTCCAAAAAAAAAACACCCGCGTCTATCCCTACACTAATAGACAGAATCTGCCTGCAATAGACCCACAGCGATTGGCGAGGTACTCTACGAGATACGCACACACACTCGTGCAGCATTACCTGACACGCGGTTCAGTCAGGGACTTTGAGATTAGGACGAGGTCATTAACACCGAAGAGATGCACAAAAGGTTAGCTTTGGTTTCGTTTCTAGGACCAAGCCATGATTTTAACATTGATTCGATTCGAAGATATTTAAAATTTGCACAACTCGCTAATGCAATGACGTATATCGGCAGCAGACAATCAATGATTACCTTGAGTCTGGCCGTGTTAATTCTTATCGTTATCTCTGTCTGCAAACATCAAACATGCCCACTTATCTACCTAGTATTACGGGCAACTGTCAACTGCCAAATTATCGAAGGCCGTTGAACTCAATAAGACTCGAAGGAGAGCAAATATTGAAAAAAATCCTTCACATATTCACTACAGGAAGGAAGTAGGAAGCGAAGGACCAAGTGATGTTGACTCGTTGAAAGAATAAAACACAGACACCCTTAGGTAGAGGTTCCGTACAGCCTCGTGGAACTGGTCCACACGAAAAACCTTCCATAAAGTAGAAACGTAATTTTGGGTAAAGTCTCGTGAGAGATTTAAAAAAAATTGTAACATCAGCATGATTTGATATCTATAGCATAACATCGAAGATCGTTCAGATCATTTTGGGCGTAATCTCCCTAATCTAAATCGAACCTACCACAATAATATTTATCGATATTTTCACAATACAGTACACACGTCAAAACACAAAGTTCAGTGACTCGACTCATCTAACATTATTTTAATAACGTTATGGTTTCATCTTTAATTTAGCAATGCAACTTTCGAAAGGTGCTGCATAACCCCACATTTTGGGAAATGCTTCATAAGATGAAACAAGTAATCATCGCCCGATTGTTAGACATATTATACAAGATCCTTCTGACTGAATATCCCAAAATGAATTTTGCTGTCGGTCTAGTCAACTAAAAAACTACGAGCAATTAACCTATTATTAGCTACGTTTTGTATGAAGGTTGGGAGTGAATATGGATAAAAAAATAGGAAGAGTTGCATAAATCATTAATAATACATAGCTGGAATATTTTTTTAATGAAATAATTGAAAGCGCGTGAAGGACCGTTCATACTCTAGTGACTAGTGGTGGATGTGATCGCGATTGATAAAATAGTTTGTAATCGGATTGCGATTAGATTTTAGTGTTACTATCGACAAGCTAGCAGAAACGAGAGTAAATAAAGGTCATAAGCCCGCAATTGTTCGAATTTTACAATAAAAAGGAACACAATGTAAGCATCATAAAGTTGGAAACTTATAACTACACATAGGGGGCTTAGAGTTGATAATTGTATCAAGACTTTCACTGAAAAATTTCTCGTGACTGTGGTTGCGGACAACAATTACAATATTGTTTACGAGTATAATCTAATTAAAGCTGACCACATTCTTAATATCTCGATTATATCGAATTATGACGGGAAGTGAGAGGGGTGGGGGTGAAACGAGGGGAGGGGAGGGTGGTCTCTGATAAGAGCAACTATTAATCAAAGATCATTGTATCGTTTTATCTGTCGTTCACCCGCCCGTCTATCGTAGCGATGCGGTGCTGCTGCGAAATATTATATTTCATAGATACAACAGTACCTAATAGTATGGCAGTTATCCGAAGATGTGATGAGCCCCAGGCCCCACCATCCAACAGTTCGGAGCCTCGACAGATGTTTCCCGAAGCAACATCTGTACACCGGGAACGTTCGACACACCCGGCCAACAGCACAATTATGTATTATGTTTAGGAGTACCGTCTAAATTCCTTACAAGAAAACACACTCAAATATCTTAAAACGATAATAAATATTTCTTCGAGTGGGAATGTGATCGGATATAAAATTTGTTTGAAATTTTCATAAACTACCACAATTATTGCTCGCTCACATATTATTTAACACGATAAGAAGACCTCCCAATTGTGTTGTCAACAATAAATCGTAGAATAAAGGAGTTTTTCCATAAAATAGGTAGATACCTAATCCCATGTACTGCCCAGACATTTATTACCCGAAGTGAAAAAAAAAGGTTAAATAAATCGAGGATTTGCGCGAGGGATTTGTTGTCGAATCAGCCCATGAATTCTAACGGGGAGGTCGTAAAAAATTCATTACGCCAACCGACACAGATAATGAGAGGAGCCGAACAACGAGAAAATCGGCGCCACGACAATTTTGTATACTGTTTCGAATAGTCAGGCTGGAGTTCAAACGATGATCGTTGATCATTCGACCGACATACTATTGCAGAAAATGCGAAAAATTGCAGAAAATGTTTGTCATAAATGCAGTTGTATTCCCTTTCGTGGGTATTTTAGAATGGTGTCAATAAATCTTGGAAAGTGTTATCTCATTCGCTGGTAAATAATAAATAATGATTGAGATGCATTCCATACACAATTTATCAATGAGCTTGTTCTTGCCCTTTACCCTTCATATGTTTAAAACAAGTCAAGACTTAATTTATAATCTTAGAGCTGGACTGTATGGCATACTAGTTATCCAATTAACGAGTTGTGTGCAGTTAGAAATGGACGTGGAAAGCCACCAGACTCGAAAAAAGTATCAGAGGCCGTATGTAGGTGAAATAGTAACCCGCTCCACAACGCAGATAGCGTATTATTGATGTACGGCGACGCTGCACGGTACGTAGGCGCGTATACGGCGAGGTGCGCGCACACTGGGCCAGTCGAGGCCCTCCTGGGTGACGAATCCGATCGGAAAACAACAACACCACCGCATCGCGCTGAAAGGAACCACCGGCACCACACACCACTCGGTAGTAGCCATAATGTATCGATAGTTTTGGGCTTGACGGGCCGATGTGTTCCCGTGTGTTGTAGCGCCGAGTGCCGCCGTGTGGTCCGTCGAGAATCGGCTGAGCTATTGACATTTCTCGGGTCGTTAGCACCACGCGTCCCCCTAGAAGGTCAACGCGCGCCAATATTATTGTACGTTACCTAAGCACGTTATGAGTGTGTACTACGTATTCCCACAATCAAAATATTATAACACACTGATAAAAAAATACCAGCACCACACAGTAGGCCACAATCACTTCTAAATCCAAGCAACAAGGAGCGTAGGATCAGTCGCTGCGACTCACCTTCAGCTGGCACGCTGCAAGGACACAAAACAATCCTGTTCAAAACACTACTATAGGCGTATTCGAAGTAACACATCGGAAAATAACAATTTTACGAGGAAAAGCAAACAGAAAACGAACATAAGTACTAACGAATTTAAATTGTTTTCGTAAAAGTGTCGCGAGGAGTATATTGTGTCCTATTTTGTATGTATTTAGTTGTATCGGATAAAAGTTTCGAAATATGACGCAATACAATGCAATAACATAACACGGGATATGTTACGTAATTATTACCTAATTGACAAACAAATTCAGTAAGCGGTATAAAACCTTACCAGTCGTATATATTAAGAAAAACCTTCTAAAATTAAGAGTGCATTTAAACCAAACGAACATAGAGCCAGAGCTGGACGTAGAGTATATTTTCTTGATCGTTGATATGGACACTTACATGTGATCATGGTGTCAAATTTTAGCATTATGCATAAAAGAAAGTATGCTCTGTTTCTAGATTTGGCTCTACGTTCGTTTGGTGTAAATACACCCTTAAATAATATTTAATATAAACAACGATTTTTAACACTCTTTAGCGGTATGAAAGCTAAGTGTTTTATATAAATAAAAACCTTCTAAATTATACAATTATCATTCTAGAGACTATAGAAAATTGGCTAACAACAAACAGCATACAAGACAGAATCTTGATACAATAAAAGCTCACTTTAATAAAGAGAGAGGAATAAAAACAATACGACATACAACCGATCCAAGGCCAAAGCAAAATACACACAACCAATCCAAGAGCAAGACAAATGAGTGCGAGCATGCTCGAAGACCATTTGTATTATGAAGGATGTGTGATATTATCGAGAGTGACAGCGGCACATAAAGCGTCGTGAGATCTACGATAGGTTCACACGCGACAAAGGGTGAAATCGATGATTCGCCAATGATGGAAAGCAACTCTCGTCTCTCGTGCAGAATATGGAGAGTGAAAACTGCGCGGCGAGATGAAGCCGCGACATGTAACATGCGTGCCTTCACTTTCAACATTATGCTAATGCCTTGTCTCCGTGAGCGACTCCGATTATTAGCTCACCTCGTTCAAGCATTGTTACCATCAATCGCTGGATGGATACTGCTGCTCGACATTGTGCCGATCGTTTGAAAAAGAAAAAATGGCAAATATTTCCCACAAGACACACTCGGATCACTTTCTAATATGACGGACACGAGCTCAACACAAGATACATACATCCATCTTCTGACTGAAAAGTCACAAGATCAGTATATTTTCCAAAACGCACTCATTGAAAATCGACCATACTTTGGGATACCATTATTTGAAGCCTATGTACGATACGGGTTTTTTGTGATGTCTCAAAAGTTGGTAGTTTTCTTTTGGCAGATAATATTGTGATGAGGAGTAGAGGATGTAGCATTTTGCAGCATCAAGCACTACGCGACAAGCTGATAATTGCTACATATTCTGGCTTCTTTAAGTTAGAAGGCGCCTTTTAATAAACCACGCAACTATATTAACCAGTGACCACATTCAACATAATATCTACTCTTAGCTGTTTATTTTTGTCCTATTCGCAATCCTAATTTTCATTTTGTTTTGCTTTACTTTGACATTTTTGAAGCGTCTAATACGCCGGCACGCAAACAATTCGTTTACGTTACGTTTGAATTCATTTACAAGGATTCAGAAGATATTTAAACCGTGGCAAAACGTCAAAGGAATCGCGAATAGTCCGGGTGCATCCCCCACAATTAGAGTGTTGACGAATAAATCGTTTCCAACAACAGCAAATTGTCATTTCCAAACGACAATCCCAACAGATGTCGCGCAGAGCCGACAACACACAGTGTAGGCATCGAACGAAGACAACATTTTGGCACGAAGATCAAAAACGGCTTCCACATAAACGGGAGTCCCGCCTGGCGCTGTGTGGTCTGATTTATTTCCAACTATCGGGAATATATTATCATTTTCATATTCAGATCTACGGTTAATTATCGTTGCAACGACAGACAGTCGTGTGTGCCATGTCGCGTTAGAGAGAACTGTTAGTACTTCGTAAATCACTGCTTGTTATAAGAGAAACGCTTTAAATGGTACAAGATAAGATTGCATTGCGCGACAAATAAGTGACAGCTCTGTTCATCTTAGTGTAAGTAGAGGAAATTTGTACCCTCGGTCAAGAATAGTCAAGATGAATAGGCAAAGAAGAATGCAAGATGTCAAAGCCGAAAATAGTTAAGTGCAGAATGACCTTTTAGCTGGAAAGGTGCAGAGAACCGCAAAGAAAGTTGAAGTGTAGAAGACTTTTCTTGGCTCACTGTGTTCAGACAAAATGTAAGGACACACCGGAAATCAGATATCAATAACTTCCATGCCCCTTTTCTTGTACTTCACTCCCGGCCTTCATCCCTTTACCCTAGTAGACATACTATAGCCTGAGTTTCTGTTTTCATTTATTTCCAACTTGTAAGAACAAGTTTACTGGTGTTTTTGCTGTCCATGCAATTTCAACAACTGTTTTTAATACCATCACTGTCTTACAAATTGTGTAAATTAATGATCCTTGAATGCGCCTTCTGCAAAAGGATTTTGGTGAAATTCCACTTTCTACCAATAATTATTATTGGTGAAACTCTTAACAAAAATACAACGAGACAACTGAAGCAAGGGCCATTAAAGAAAGTTGAAACAATAAAATCAGAATTATAGCTAATACTGTAATATTATTGTCTGTAGCTAAACAAATGGCCGGCGTATTCGCCACATAAAACTCGTGACATGGGCGACATTATTGTTGTAACAAGAGCGATAATAAAAGTGTATGTAAGAACACGGTGACCCAGTTTGACAGCGACGGCAAAACTTCCCGCTAACTTTCCGGGAATTCGGCGGTGGATGAGTTACTCACGTGTGCACGGGCGAGTCGTACCTACCTGTGGGCGGACTGGGAACAAACCGCGTGACTGGAGGAAAGCGATACATCGGATAGAAGAAAGAAATACCTTAAACTGTTGAATATTCGTTAAACGAGTCAACACCAACGACAAAGACTTTTAAGTATCCCATATTAATGACCTCCTAAAATTTTGTCAAGATTGATTCTGATTGTGATTCTAATTTCATACAATAAGAGGAATGTTAAAGTATTAATTTTAGCAAAGCGGCTAACAACACACATTAATACATCTTAACGAATCATGGAATTAATTTCCATTCAAAATTACCAAAAGCAAGAAGTAAGAATTGTGAAAGATATAAAAAACGGGGTTGGCCTGTCTCAGATTGGATCGGACCGGTTGACTGGAAAAAATTGCCTCAGGCAATAAGTTCCATACTGACACATTTGTATATAAAAGTGCTACGTATATTTATTATTATATCCAGATTTGCCTTCAAAACGTATAGCTACGCAAAGACTTCAAAGCTAGAAAGCGCTAGTAATATGAAATGTTTGGTTACAACACAGCGATTTTTTTTTCAAAATATATTGATATAATACATTCATGTGTAAAAAATATGAATTAAGATTAACATAATGGAATTAATCACCCCACTAGACAAAAGCCCGCGCTGAGGTGATACTAAGTATTAGTACTGCGCATTAGTTTTTATTCCGATTTATAAATGATCTTTTTATATTCTCAAAGGATCAAAATACCGTAAGGCTTATTCACGATGCGATTTAACCCAAAAATGGCAACAGAAAATCCTGAAATATCGATAGGTACAAAAATGTTATAATAACAAAAAAACAGAAAACCGCAGTGCGTGAATCTGCATAAGTGAACGGGTCAATATGTTTGGACCTTGAAATCACATTAAATACGAAATATCCGCTGAAAATTCTGAATGGTCCATTTATTTATTAAAAAGTCTAAAGTACCAAAGAACGAAAAAAAGACACCGGCGGTAAAATGAAGCAGGTCAACAATGAAGCTCATTCTATTTCACCAGAACGAACACAACGCAATCATTGACAACATTAAAATCAAAATGTTTCAGAGACTGGAACTAGTATTAGAAGAATTAAGTCTGCGAACGAGGTTTCAGGTGGCACAACCATCAAAACGATGACCGCGGTTGACACGAGGCAATGAGCACAACAAGACGCAAGATGCGTGGTCAAGTCATTACATATTCCACCGGAGACATTATCAATTCAAATGGCATGCGACTGACAGTTCCACTGCTGGACCTGCGGCGAGGTTACAAATTCGGGAGGCATTCTATGAGACGGGACACCATTCCGGTTTCACCATACATCAGAATGGCCTCATATTTTCACGTATCAGGAGGTCAATAAAAAATTCGGCGGCGGTGGTTAAACATTGAGAATCTGAACGTTTTTGGCAGTTTCATATTAATTTTATATCTTCTTTTACTGACATGTTCCACAATTTTAGCTAAATATCTATTACTTAACTATGATCCTACTGACTATTCAACTTTGTTGATTTCATAATTTTATGTGGTGTGTCAGTATACCTAACCATTATTGTATGTTTTTTTTTTCTAAATCAAACTTATTGTCGCCATTTATTATTTGTGCTGTGTTTACTGCTCCATTTTCTTTTATATTTGTAAAAGGATTCGGTCATATATTTTGTGAAAAAAAAAATTAAAGTTATGAACCTTTCTTCTTCCTCTTGGCTGGAGTCCGAGCTGGGTATCAAGGATGAGAAGGGCGAAAAGTATCCAGGGAGATAGGAGTCTCCGCTGACTTCGGCCGAGCACAGCAAGGCAGCCAGCGCCTGGGCGCCAGGGGGCCCCGGCGGGGGCGCGGCCTCGCCCTGCAACACGGGCAGCATCCCCCCGCCCCCGCGCCGAGACAACTCCGCACCCAACACTGTCACAGCCTCCAGAGGACCACGACCAAACACTACACTAAACACTCTGTCGATCACTCACTTGTATCGGGGACTACTATCACTAAGTTTGCACCACGTGAAAACGACAGTACCTGTAGGAGAACACCGCACCACCGTGTGGGGGAGGCACGGGCATGGCGGGGTGAGGGGTAAGCAAGGAGAGCGGGCGGCACTGGACACAGATAAATAAACAAACAACACAACACACACTTTGCCCGCCGGTCAACACCACACAATAATAATAATCCTTAGATCTTTAAAATCCACACGAGGATCTGTCACCACTGAAGCACTGCACACACAAATCGATATACCTATTTATCGCGAATAATAATCACTCGCACTCAGTATAATATTTTGATCGTCCCTCGAGCAGCGCAGATTGCACCGACTAACCGTGTCTGACGTTTTATTTTTGTAACCGCGACTAGAGTCGCACGTCCGCTCACGTCGGAGATTCGGCGCACAATGCGCGGCCGTGGCCCCCTCCCCCGCAGCCATAGCAACGTGCCCCCCTCTCGCCCCGTGCCCGCCCCACCCCTGGCCACGCTCGCAGTCTTGACACACTTGCCTTATCTATTCAACTCTCCGAGTGACGTACGCCGCATGTTGGATGCTTCCCGCTAAACCGACTTCACTATACATTATACACGTAATTGTGTTACTTCAGACCAGAAGTTGGTGTGAGTGTGCACTCTGCATGCTAGCTATGGTGTGTCCTTCCTCTAGCGGTGTGCACACTCACTCATGTCCCTGAAAATGTCTCAAGGATTAGTGGACCGACGTGAGAACCTTCAAGAGCAAAGAAACGTGACGAAGTAGTGTAGCATTGGTTCCTGGAGATGCTAGGAAGGTGGGACATGTTTGTTTTTGAAGATAGCCTTCATCAGGGATAGGTATGATATGAACAATCCGTTGAACACGCCGTCGATAGGCCTAACCTAATATAGGTAGATCTAAACCACCTGTTAGCCGCTATGGCAGCAAACAAACAAGCGTGTGTAGAGGCACACAGATAACTCCTCGCCGCGCCGCACCGCGCAATGCCAGTAACGTGCGTCGGTTTGTAATGACACAAATACTCGGCGAGAATTGGGTCAACTCGCACAGCTCCATGCCTAACCTAACCAGAGAGAGACATGTCGCGAATTTTCCGCACGACGAGGAAGCGTAACGCTGAAACATCTCGACAGAACAGAAAATAATACCTACAATATTATCTTTCCTTCCTCTCGTGGCACTCGATGTTGGCCAGTCTTATCCGGAGTTCTACAAAGCATTGTGCCAGATTTTGCCGCTATGACGTGTTCTTGCGTCCCATGTCCTGCTTTGCCCCACATTTTTTCATCCACCAATAATCGTAGCACAAAGGATCGATATAATATATTATATCTTTACCAGAATAAGCTGATTTCATTTCTAGCACACGTTGATAGTCCAAATTTTAGTTAGACTTAGACGAAAGAAGAAAAATTTACCACTATGTATCTCTTCGACCTAAAAAGATTTTTTTTTCAGCTACCTTTTCCCAACTTTTTCTCTGATTTAAAACAAAGATTATTAAGTGCGGCTATTTAAATCAGATTTTAAATCCTACGGCACAACAAGAAATAAAGAGTTCCAAGAAGAGATATAAGAGACTCGACGTTCTCATGAGGTGTTTGTTGTTCAGTGGGTATACAATGGTAACGGCAGTTCTGGCGTACCTTCAACACGAAGTAACGGTCCGTCGTGAAGAAGTCAGCTCCGGGAGTGGCAAAGCAGTTAGCAAGTGGCCGGGAGTGGATGGTCCCCGCACATGTGAAAGTCGCCGAGTGGAGCCGTTACATCTTCTGACGCAACAGCGCGCGTGTGAGTGTGTGCCGATATATCGAAGATTTTCCTTTCTCCGCACCACCGCGCGACCGACGGTTACGCAACTCTCGTCCGCGAAGTTTTGGGACTTCCGACGGATCCGAGGAAAGCGGCGCTCACTCTTCGTACGTGTGATGTAACGCAGTTCTGTGGCGGCGCTGTGAGCGATGACTTTCACCGTTGAAGGTTTCAAACGACATGACAACACGGTGAGTAAGGACACTTCATCCGAATCCGACAAGATGAGTTGATCTTTTTGCGACATGATGGCGAAATTTTATAACATCCAGCCATATCCAGGAATTAAGATTCTTAATCACGGTTTACGTGTACATGCATTCATTATAAGATCGTTAAGTTTTGCACCGAGTGAATGACATACAATAGATACCTCTATAATATGTCAAGTCTCAAATCTATGGCGGAATCAACATTAAATATGAAACTTTGAAAAGCTTGTAGTCAACGAGGAAAAAGCAGACTCGATAAAAATTAGGCAGACTATCCAAACAACAGGGACAGTTGATCATCAGCATCTAAGAAAGGATCCGAGTTTAACGGAATTCAGAAATCTATGGAAAAAGAAGAAAAAGAATGACATCCTTTTCGAAAATCTCTATGTGAAAATGTTGGATCCACGCAATAAATAATGAGGTTATTTATGAACAAACCCCAGATAATGAAATGAGAGTGCAATAAAACTAATTACAAGCGGCGATCGGGGTGAGTGGGTGGTTGGTTTAATAGAGACAATATAAGGGGCGGAGCACCCTCGAGACGGGGTGGCAGAGAAAATCTGATTAGAGACAAGACAGCGAGGAGGGCGGGGCGAGGCGAGGGAGGTGTGAAAGAAATTAATTACTGCTGATAAAGTGGCCACCAGCGGGGGGCAGTTGAGGACGTCCGGGAGTGAGAGATGTGGCTAATAAACTAATCTGGGTCACTTTATGGTTTTGTTAGACCTGCAGCGATGTTTTGGAAATCTTGAAACATATTCATGAATACCAGCTACCACCGATTAACTGAAGTAATTTAATTCACAACGGAAAAAACACAGTTATTACCGATTAACTCGCCCTTAAGTTCGTCAACTGGGCATAACAATAAAACATCAAAAAATAAATAAACAATTTTCGAACAAAAGTATACAAACAAGACTTGATTCAAAAACAGCAATGCCGATGTTTTATAAATCATCAATTAATCAAATTTAAGCACAGACAACAATACTTAAAAAAATGTAAGTAGGTGTACAAATGGTTAAAAATAAAAATAAAAGCAGAAAATAAAGAGGTGAATAGCTTTAAGAAAAAAAAATGCTTTTCTTTCTCTTCAGAAATGGGTAGATTACCTGATACAGGTAGATTGATATAAAGGAAAAGTTTAATCCGAGTACATTCTTTGAAAAACTATTTTGCACCATTATAGAATAAAATATTTTTCTATCTTCTTAATATTTCTTCCGAATTTCGGTAAATTTAGAATGTTAAAAGTAGAGTTTTTTTTTTCTGAAAAAAAAATGGCGCCCTGGTCAAGTTTTTCATTTTGACAATCCGATCTCTAAATTTTTGTTCTTAAGTTATCAGAGGATACTGCAAGAATAACTAGCAGAAATGTGTAATATTCCTAAGAACATCACTAGTTTTAAGGTTGTTTTACAGTACTACGTTAGACCTAACAAACACAGGCCCAGAGCTGGATGTACAGTATATTTTCTTGATATTTACACTAACTTGTAATCGCCCATTGGTGTCCAATATCAACCATAAAAGAAAATATGCTCTGTTTCTAGATTCAGCTCTATGTTCGTTTGTTGTAAACTGTAAACGCACCCTTATAGCTGTTAGACGAATACAGAGAAAAGGGTCCACACACTGAGTACAAATATTATTAGAGAACTTTTTTGGATGCGCAGAATCGAAAATTGGTTCCTTTATTCAACAGTCACGTGAAATTATCAATATGAATTCATTTTACTTTAAATCCACAAGCACAAGACAACACAACAAAACCCATAGGTACTTCCTTTAACTAATTATATGATTAAAACATAAAATTCATCTGTGTTAATGCTAAAATATTAAAACAAAAAATTGGATGTCACATACCGCTACCGACAAACATCACAGTTTTTATGAGTGGTACATATTGGGACCATGCGCCGTAGCATATTACTTCTCTAGTATTATTTTCTTCTCAAAGGGTCCACATTAATTTCCATAAGAGTGCAGCGTTCACACCGACGGTAAAAAATAACTTTCAATCATTATTATTGCGTATTAAATAAATTTCAGTTTTGTGAAGTTACAATGAAAGTGAATTGATTTTCGTTACTAATTATTAGAACATATTAATTTGAAACTAAAAGTTATCATCGAATATCATCTTGGATAGCAATAATACTAGGATAAAACATAAAATTAGACCTATAGAAAACAGGCTCTCTGTAATGTACCTGGATCGTAGTTTTCTGTGTCTAAGTATAAGATTGTATAACAAGCTCCCAGACACAATAAAATGTGACGATGTATTGGTCTTCCGGAGAACAGTGAAATCGTATCTGGTCGATAAATCATTTTATACTATTGACGAAATGCTAAATGAATAAACAGAGGTTTTGGAGGGTATCTTGGGTTTTGTCCCGTAAAGTATTTTGTTTACTTTTTGTTTTTTTTTTGTTTTTCTCTCTTCTTTGTACTGTTGATTGATGTTTGTTGGACCAAAGGGTGTTGTGACTGTTGGGTTAGGCTTTGTTTGTGGACTGTACGTATTTGAGTTGGTGGTTGTGCTGTTGTTCGTGTTTGTATGTTCCGTTTAATATTCCTAGTACAGGCTTGGCCTATTTGGGCAGCAGTTAAATTTGTTATACATTATCATTGTATTATTATGTATGAATAAATAAATAAATATATTTTCATGCTTTTTTAATTGAATAAATGTATCTAGGTATTTAGTTTTATGTTTGACGCTGCAGATCCGCACTCCTTACACCCGCGACTGCATATAAATGTACCCAATGTTCATAAACTGCCTTTGTTTTAAATCTTTCTTTTCAACTATTTATTACTTATTGTTTGATATGAATTGTGTATTTTGTATGATGAGTCCAAGCGCCTGTAAAATAAGGGCCCAAGGACGATAGATAAATAAATAAATAAATAAACTAACCTGAAAGAGAAAAAGCCGGTAACTGTTATTAAAATGTGTTACTTTGTTTCAGCGTGAAAGAAGAAAAGCTGTTATTCTGATCGATTTTACATTAGGTATAATCTAATAAAATAAAATGAATAAGCCCATAGTGTGGCGACCTTGAGACTGCCTCTATTCGAGAAGCATCAGGCACTTTACAAAATCGCTCCAACACTGACAGCCATTTCGCTTAAAAGGACCGATGTGACACAAGGCAGGTGGAGTGATGATGCCATCAATCATCCCGGTCTAGAATGTCTAAACGCGCCAACATTTAGAGCTGATAAGGACGAAAAGACTCCGTGGATAAAGAAAGACGTCTTAACGGGGATTAGTCACACCTGAGCAAATCGTTTCAACAGAATGCCGACGAGTTGGCAAAAGATGATACCTTCAAAGAAATTCCATTATACTTATTATATCAGGTGGCATAATATGTATGTGAACCATTTCTAGATACAAATCGTGCTTCTGTTGTTTTCTAGTTTTGCATACAAAGTACGGACGCGCAGGATACCAAACAGATGGGAAGTACAGATTCTGAATGCCGATTTTGATTAACGCGATTCGAAGATAGCGTCTCACCTTCATACGCGATTAGCGCACGCTGTGATAATCCAAGTGGCTAACTTTCCTATATAACCAAGACCAACAGATGATTAAGCTAAGAATAAATGTTTTATAGTGAATCTTCAACAAACACAAATGCATATTTACTAAGAATAATATTTAAACATCGTGTAGGTAAATTAATTTTATAAATACGTATTGTTACTAGATAAATAATAGCAAATATCAAAAAAAAAAAAATAAAATGTTAAATAAAAAAATGTTTCGTTAATTATTCAAATAACAATTTTTTTAATGAAAATGTGCTCATTCAAAGAGAACACAAAAACACCATGACATCTTTCACAGTAAGTATGTGAGTAAAATTTTGCCGTAAAAGAGGAAGACAGTCGACACCCGAGTTCGAACCCACGACATGATACAAAAGTTGATGACGGAACCGCTTCATTTTACATGGTCACGTTTTTTTTAAGTGTCGTGTGATCTTATTGTCATATTGAACGTGTCTATGAAACAAATCAGTATAATAAAAACGCATATAGGCATGTAATCTATATACCTATTAAAACTGCATATTTACGAAAGAAAAATACGCATAAAAACTTTATAATTTTATGTACATTCTCGTAAAATGATTCCACCAATAATGTATGTTCAGTTCGGTTAATATCTATTTTTTTTAAGTCAAGATATTTGAAAGGTGCATTCTTATCGAGTAACTACTAAAAGAGAGAGTGCATTTATGCGGGTGCATACATAGGAAGGGTGGCGATCGCGAAGTGTAAATCGCGAAGAGGCGAAATCGGTGACCGGTTTGCGTTGCGCGGCCCTGCTAAACCAGGTCAGTGGGTCACGGTGATGACGTCGGGGCCGCCCCCCCACACCTATCTCGGGCCCGCATGGCATCACAGTGCACAGCCACTGCCACATTATGCACCGCCTCATGTTCCGAAAGTGAAATTGACAGGAGAGATATTAGTGGCGTGGATGCGGATCAGAGGCGCCCAGGTGGGGGTCGCCTTCATTCATAACAACGTGGGACACGGACAAGGCGTAGTTAGTTGCGTCGAAAATGAAAGGTACACAGACAGACCAATCATATTTGTATTGAGAAGGTAACCTGCTCTTCAACCGCACTCCCTCCTTAACCCTTTTCTATGGTCCATTAATCAATCACATACTTATCTATGTATAATTAATTAATTATTGATTTGACAGGTTGATGTGGTCAGATTGAATACGAAGTCGGAAGAATAATAAATAAATAAATTATTTAAAGTATTTTTTTCAACTTTGTGGTACTTTTCCATAATGATAATAAAAAACACAACTTTGCAAGTATCACTTTATTTTTTATAAAAACCAAAATATTTTCAACCACAATGTGGCCATCTTCAGTGGTGATTTAAATTAAACTTTAATCATAATAAATAAATAACACTCTTCTATACATAGGTATCAGTATAGTCGGCGGAACTTAATGCTTGAAGCATTTTCCAATTTTCGTCCAATCTGAGACAGGATTCCAACCCCGAGTAGAAAGAAATTTCATGTGAAAAAACACATTGAAAAACAAGAATAACCTAACGAAATTTTAAATCTTATTTGAAAAGGAAAAGAATCATTGCGTTCGAAAATCAAAATAAAAAGCACGTTTTTCAAGGATAGGTATGTATAGATTATTATTAATATCAATCAGCCAAGAAAGTAAACAAAAACAAACGAAAACACGATTTTTTAGTCAATAAAAGAAGAAAAACATCGAGTCAGTTCGTAATTCAAAATTCGTCGCTACACACACGGGGTATTTATTTTGTAAATGTGTAAAATTGAAATTTCTTTGCATGTTACTCAATTCCTGGCTTAATATACAGTAGGTACTTATAATGTTTTTATTCAGAGAAGAACCCTTTGCTACAGAATCGTTTTGATCAAACATAACAAATTTGCACGCTTTGTCCCTCTGATGCACTTTGCCGAAATGCGCTAACTATAACAACTAGTTAGCTGAAGTTAGCTTAGTTAGATTAGGCTGAGGAAATCAATGTGAGAAATAAGTTTCATGGTCCGGATAAAAAAACATTGGGAAAGCCTAGAAAAGCGAATGCCACGTTCTTTTGTTTATTAAGAAAAGAAACAAAATAACGTGGAAAAACAAGATACCAAATAAACATCAAAGCCTTAACACGTGATGCAAGAAGACAATGAAATAACTAGATGACGTGCATACTGTACTTAGTGCACGGCTAAAATAATACGCGTGGAGAAATTTCACCTAAAGAAAGTGAGACGAGCCGGGCCGGTGGTGATGTAACCCGCGCCATGACATCATCACCACTGCGCGAGCTTGCGATAACGGAGGCTCGCTGTACGTATTTAATTGCCAAATAAATCTACTCCTTCTGCAATAAGAGTTTCGTTTCGTCTTGCACAAATCTGAATGTCTGGGATCGATCTAACCCGATACATATTATGTTTCCCTCTCGGTTGTATATTATGGATTTTTTCCATCTCTCTGCAGGCACCCCCAGCTCTCCCGCAGACTCACGCTGCGCTTACAACCAAGCAAATGTCACGAGAGAGTTCTCAGTATTCCGACGCCATAAAAATAAGGAAATTCATACATTTTAGAATAGCGATATCCGCGGGCCACACACACATCTGGCGCTACCTATTAGTGGTGTGTAAGTCAAGTTGTTAGAAACGGGAGGATACATACATGTACCCCTCGTCAGTTGTTATCAATAATGTTGTGTAGACAACAGATTTTTAGACGCACAGGAAAAAATTAACGTAATTTACTTGTCAATAAAGGGAAACCCATTAACGCATCATTGTTTACTATAGGTATAATTCCGCAATCCTTAAAATGATCGACTAAGTCCGTCAAATGTTGGTGGTTGACCGAATATTTTTTTTAAGTACTCTGTGCTCATGCAACGTGATTACATATACACTCCTTGACTCATTCACAGTAAGCTACTTAAAGCTTGTGTCGTGAAAGAGGAAGATGGTCGGCACCTGGGATCGATCCCACGACCTCCGATACGAACCGGCACGAAAGCCGGTGTCGTAACCACCAGACTACCAACCACTTCAATATTACTACAAGGATGTAGAAGAAAATACGCAAAAACATACTGGTATTCTATTAGTATAATATAAAAGATGCCTCAACATGGAAGAGATAATAAAAAAACGCGGCAGCAAAAGATTTCTGCGGACAATGAAATAATATGTGTATTGGTGTATGTGCGCCCAACAACAAAGAGAGTCCTTGGAGTGAGGAATCCGGTGATGTGCAGTCAGAGATGCTGCGAGACAGGAGACGGCATTGATAATAATATGAAAACACATCCATTATTAGCAACATCACACAGTGTCCATACAGAAAGTATTACTGCATGCAAGTTAAGTGACTCACCGATGTACAATTCGTCACACCACAGCATATATCATACCCCGCCATAGCAGCTGAGGAACAAAGACATTAGGAACTAAACTTGGTTATTTTATTACACTACAAAATGATCTGGTAAACTTCGAATCACCTAAGTGCAACCTAAAGCCTATCAACTTCATTTCCAGGCATACACAATGAAAAAATAACGGTCCTTTCCTGTGGCACATCCAACTGGTACAAACCCTTTTGTATAATAAAACGAAATAGTGAGTTTTTGTTACTATTTTTCTCGCGGTTATTCCATATTTTCTCTCCGTTTAAAACTACCCTGAACTCACACGAATATTTCTGTGTCTTATATTTTGATTATATGCATTAAATAAAAAAAGTAAGATACATCCAGATTCAAATCAAGTTAAGTCAAAATAAAACCAAGAGATCAGAAGACAAGATTACAACATAATAAGCATGTTTTTATTTATTAAATCGACCAAGATTTTACGAACATCTGGGGAACTTTAAGAAAGCAAGTAAACTATATCTAGAGGAAAACTGACGTTATCAAAAATAAAAAAACAAACGAACAGGGTCCCTCGGTAAACATCCAAAAAACGCGCGATCCAGAGTTTCTTCGTTCCATTCGCATATGGAGATTGAACGGACTTACTTTATAGAAGATACCGAAAAAAAGTATCTTCAAAATATATAAGTTTTGACCAGACAGGCGACATGTTCAATTGTTCAACCTAGCGATGACTAACTATAGGACCCATAAATTGTTTAGCACTACATATTCCAATATTTGCACCATCTTGTTATTGAGAGTATTGTATTTAGATTCTCCTATCATTACCTTGCGATACCCATTAACGATAAGAGATAAGTGGGTAAAATAATAAAACCTATCGGATCTAATGTAGATTTGGCCAAACCAAATCTCTAGTCCTTATTGGGGATAGTTTGTACATCGTCCTGTTAATTGCAATTATTTTTTACACCAAGATATTATAAACTGACTCAAAGAACCGATTGCATCACAGGAAAGCAATAAATCATCGCCTAACTTCATAAAGGAATGGAAGCATGGCATCAGGCAAGACAGTTTAGCCTAAAGATATAAACAAACAAACCAACAAAAGACTCGTTCCCCTTGAAAAAGTGACTAGATCAATATTATTTCGTTTTCAACAAAATGAAGACGAAATTCATTTCGCTGGGATGTTAAAGATGGTGCAATATATCAGCGCGGATGTCAATGGATGGTGAAATATATCTCCGACGCTAAACGTTTGAACATTCTCTGATATACCTACGCGGGATGCCAATTAGCATAAAATAGCGAGATGCCCGGACGCCGGCAGCCAGCGGGCCGAGATGCGACAGAATTAGACGAGGAATTGATGCATTATGTTCGATAAAATTAGTGTTACTTTTCGGTGGATGTTGGAAAAGAGAGCGTCCACTCCATCCAAACAGGAGGTAATTCATAACATTGATTCATGCGAGATGAGATCGAGAGTGATGTGACATGCGCCGGAGTCGAGTTAATATATCGCCTTTAATCTTCCCTAAATCAACTCGAGCGAAATATACACATCGTGCACCTCAAGAGGCGCGCTAAATTCATATTTACACTGTGTGACTAATAATTAATTCTAGTCATATAATATTATATGATTTTAATCTCAAGGTTGATCACGAGTAGAAAATTTGACTAACGTAGTTTGAAACTAGAATGAAATAGGGTGCGGTCATCATGAACAGAAACATCTTTTCTAATACCTTAGCGTGTATGAGTATGACCTAGAGAGTTTCTGAGCGCTGTCAAAAGACCAAGGGTGTTTTGTGTATATTCTATCGCTGCATAAGGTATGGTTTGTACAGAAGAAATTATTGAGTGAGTGAGTGCTGGCGCCATATAAACTAAATAAAAAACCAGACACAGAGGATCCATAGAGGAAAACAAGAGGCACATTGAAAGAAATAGGAGAGCATGATTTTAGGGGCTTTACTCGTTAAACTAACCGATTAAAAATAAAAATTTATCTCGAATATTAATAATATAAAATAGCAAATTTTGACGATAACAACCATAAGGACAGAATCAAATGTGGAATACTGCAAATCTTTGAATCAAAAATTGATAATTCACCAATCGATTGACAAATTTTTAATATAGGTTATGAATGTTAAATAAAAATTGTCATTGTATTTATTATTTTCTAAGAAAAATGTGGGATTGATTTTTTTCATACAATTCGGATTGATTTTTTTAGTGTACAGTATGTATACTTCACAAAGAACCTAAAACTAAGAATAAAATTAGACAAAATACCTTAACAGAGTTATTCCTTTGGTAACGCAAATGATTTGAGTGACGAACAATCATAGAAGAAATTTAAGAAGTATAAGATTGATTTGAAGATTTAAAGGAAGATTTAAAGAACATGCTGCGTGAGTTCTCCAGGGTGTGGCGACCGCAAGTAATGCTACAAGGAGGAGGAAACACCCAAACAGCTCACTCTAGTCTGCAATAGTTCCTTGTTGCAATTGCGTTGTTGTTTTTTTTTAAGGTTTTCATACTGCGTATGTATGAGGACTCGTCTAAGCGCGCCCTCATGATTCTAGTCATAATGATATAAGATCATACCATTAGATTCCGAACAGAACGACGTGTGACGACACAAGGTCACATTCGCCGTTTGCGAGGCGTCAAAATAATATGTGACACAGTTCCCAATTGCACGCAATTACGCACCAAGTATTATTTGCCCAATGTCAACTCGCGATTACTACGATTTGTTTGGAGTGGGTTGATTATTGCAACGGCGACGGTATCATCTACTGTAAAATAGATCAATACCAACAAGCACAGAAACATAATATAAGATTTTTCTCCATTCGTTATACAAGTCGGTACGTACGCCCATTTCACACAAATAATGATATTGCATGCAATCATAATCACTCTTCGTTTAGGAGTACGGAGAAATCCTTATACGGAATTATCTGACTTATTTTTCGTTTTTGATGTTGAGTTTGTTTTTTACCGTGAACTCGCCTAACTTGATAGCTTGCATTTAACGCGCTTGCCAACTATGTATATACCTACTATTAAACTCTGAAAGTGATCAATAAAACTTAATCAAAAATCACAATAGGACAAAGTTTATTTGGTTTAAAATAAAATGCTTGCGACTATTTTTGAAAATAACGGGTGTACAATTCTCGCATTACAAATTACTTCGAGTTTTTTTTGTCTTTCGATATTTCAAAAAAATAATTATTTGTTTAGCGAAACCTCAATGACCATCTCAAGTTAGCTTTTCAGTAGTTAGATTCACAATAGCAATAAAAAGATCCGAATCAATATTGAATGAGTAGATACCATTGGTTAAGTAAGGGGCGGCGTTTGGCGAGGAACACAACACACCTTAAAACAACTTGTCGACAATGACACACTGACATTGTCCGCGAGATCCACATTCTTCGACATGATCCACATTTTCCGATATTTACAAATAAATGATTCGGCCAAGCAATCAAGAAACAAAATACGCCCACAATTAAACATTGGAGGGTAGCATTTGTGCACGTTAAAAAGTAAGTCGATTACTAAACGAAGGTCTCGTTGTAAAATCTGATTATAAATAATTAGATTTTTTGTGTAGAATCACTTGTCTTAGTGAACTATACTCTATGAACTGAATAATCTTCTATTTCTTTGAAAAGATTCACTTAGAGTGAACGATAATAGTTAACTCTTTGACTCTTTCACTTCATTACCATCATAGCTGATGGATATGGACATAGTGTGGAAGGTCATTGGCATTGTAGCTGCACAAGACCGATCAATGTGGAGAGCTTTTTTACCTCATCCCTGAGTGGGATCTTAAAGGGAGTATATATACAAAGAAAGATAACTTTTTTCAAGGTTTCAGAACGCAGGTAACAAAAGAAATTCCAAATCTTAAGGTCCTAAAATTTAAACCAAATATCCAAATTGAACAGGGCAACGAGACAGGAACAATTGAAGTGAAATTCACAAAGTCCATCTACCTAGCTATTTCATATGGTGCAATCACTATAAACTGTTTCAGTTGATAAAATCCTAGGCTTAGAGACTTAACCGTTCGACAGAATTCTCAAGCTGATTACCACGAGTGTTCGGGAATAGAAAGTAGGATGTTTGCTCCGCAGTAATTAACAAAGAACACCACCGTACTCACACCTCACCGCGTCTACAAAACATACGTAATAATAACTTATATAAGTGCGTGTGTAGACAAAACATGGGGGCAGCTTCCTAAGGACGTTTCGCGCATCATGCGGGATTTTGAATAATTCCTTACCTACATATTATCAGAATTATTGTACTGAAGAGTGCTCATGCATAAATTTTAGAACAGAAGACTAGTGATGTAGGTATCAAATTGTTCAGAATAAATTTCTAGACATTATTTTTTTAATCAAGTCACAGTGTGTCCATTACAGGGTAGGTAGAGAGTGCGGACCTCCAACATTTTCTATCCAAGCACACTTCGAACGCTTCTTCCACAACCATAACGTCTCCTAGCTCTGAAAATATAGTCATCAAAATTATGGCACTCGGCGTATGGCATCCTGACGTAAGCGTATCGTGATAACCGCGTAATATGAGCGTTCGACGTTTGATCAATTCCGCAGACAAAGCTTATTTCGGTTCAACAAACGATATTTCAGATTTGATCCGAGATGAATAATTCAGCTAGAGCGTTAATAGTCCCAACACGTATTCCGGCATGCAGACGTCTTTTTAATCACCCTTAAAACCACGACGTAACATAGCTATTTCACAAATATGGCTCCTTGAGTTAATTTCGATGTTCATTGTTTATTTTAAATGTTGATGTTTTTGTTTATTTTAATAATAAGAAGTAATTACGTAACAGTCATCGTAATAATAAGAAGTAATTAGCGTGCGTCAGCTGTGAGCTTGGAATACGCATTCCAAAAGTTTGTTTTTGCTAGGTATCTTTCTGTTTTACTTTTAACAAGCAAAGTCGAGAGAAGAAATTAAGAAAGATTAGAATCGGCGAACCTATTATAGTGTGATAATAAGGCATTATTAACGTATAAACGTATAACAAGTAGGCGGTGTCTTTTTGAACCTAACCAAATGAAACCGCACATCATGAAAAAGGTAGATCTTACATAATATCGAACCAAGCATTTGTATTGTTTTTTTTTTTTCAAATTAACCTCAAAAATCGTGGAATGTTGGGTCCATGAAATTGACCCAGCACACCACATATCAATCGTCGCAGTTTTTTACTACATAGGTATTTCACATTTCAATGAAGTAACTAGCAAAGCTTTTTGCGAAATGATTTCTCTTACGAAACGAGAATTATTATTACCTCTCCTTTGATAATTTATCAACGATAGGTTGATTGAAATTGAAAAAAAAAAACAGTTTTGAATATTTTAGAAATGAAAAGACGCAATACCGTGAGAAGTCCTACAGCTTTAGTAGGAATGGCGCCTCGGAGAAATTGCTTGTAAATCCAGTGGAATACGTACCCAATTCTGAAACAAACATAAAGAATAATCTTATTAGAAATCAAACAAACAACAACACTTCGAGAAACATAATAACAATTCAAATAAAATAATATAATAAATATTTATTATTAATAAATGTCGAAAAATAATATTAAATAAGATGAAATGTCTCGAAAATGGAACAACATGATTGTTCCAGATGTCGCATTCTCATTTTTGAATCAATTAGGTACAGCAAAATATTATAGTGGAGCAAAATATGGAAGGTGGCGTTTACTTTCATTTGATGGGTAGAGACGAATGATAATAAAAATTAAAAGCGAGAAATTTGTAACAATTAACCAATTTTCGAGGGCTTTCGCTTTCTTTTCAGATGGAGTTAAATTCTGTTAACGGTGATTCGCGGCGGGCTTGATTTGTCCGGGGCCGGCTTTTTTTTGGTTTGATTGCTTCGATCGAGCTAGGGGGTCGGTTTCGTGCGGTCGGGTTTGCTGCGGATTGGTCTCCTCCGGGCTGGCTTGCGGTGTGCGGGGGGACTTAATGGGAGAATGTAATGTAACTCCATCTGGAGAGGATACCAGTTAACATTAAAATAAAGTATTGTATACTCGCAATTCAGAAAATGAATCACTTTTTTGTATATTATAAAATATATATAATGAAAATGTATCACCAATTCGGCCCAAAAAATTATTTGAACGAAATGTTCAATATGACGACAAAGTTGCATTTTCACAATTCGAGCGCTTTCGTCTAACTTACGTAGACATTATCAAGAGTCTATCGAGTCTAATGATACTGTCAACGTTAATTAGACGAAAGCGCTCGAATTGTGAAAGTGCAACTTTGTTTCTGTTAAACGAATTATAACAACTGGTGGTCGAACAGGACCCCTATTCTGTAGCAAGTGTAGGGTAGTCACTTGAAAAAAAGTGACTATTTGGCGATACATTTTGTATGAAAAACGTCTATATGCGAATCTCGCATTCGATTCACTTTTTTCAAGTGACTACCCTATACTTGCTACAGAATAGGGGTACAGTGCACGAAATTCGACCATAACTTGTTTAAATAATTATAAGTTTGAACATTATTAAGGTTACATTGTCAAAGAATGAGCGAGCGCTATTTCACAATTATCTTTCAAAAACAATGACATACGGATACGTCGAATTTGAAATGTTGATATGTACAAAGTTTTTTCCATTATTATCACAGACAAACAATGAAATCTATTCTCAATTTATATACCGCCGTTTCCAGCTCCACCTTCCATTTGAATATATACCGCCTTCACAAAGCTTTCTGCGCCCATTATGAGGCGCTTTCCATTTTACATTTGTTTCTATGAAGTTGATGATCTTTATAAGTAGCTATGAATGTGTGTGTGAGTATCAAATATATAACGGTACAGTAGTGTTTGTAATGTTGTTTTATTGATTTAATCATATTTATGCATAATTTTTAAAAAATATTAGCATTTGTCCCTCCTTTATATAAACAATATGTGTGCGAATTTTCATTCTCCTCCGTCCGCGCAATTTTCGTAAATATATATAGAGTGATATTCATAATAGTGTTCAGGATACGACAGATAATATATTATAGTGATATTTGTGGTTCCCAATGCAACTATTTTAAGTGTAAATTTATGTACAAATTTATATAGGTGGGTACTCATGTATCTACATACTATTAAATTTTTTCCCTTTATCTTCAGGGCAGCGAGGCCTTTGTATTTGCTCCTCTTGCATGGTTTTATTTTTTATTGTTTTAATGTGAAATTGTGATTTTTTTTATGTCATCTTATAATAACCATGGCGTTATCAAAATGTATAATATATTTTTAATGTAAAAGCAACAATTGTTGCGTAGAGAGAAATAAAATAAAATAAGATACTGGTACATATACACGGGAACGTGGAAGACTTCAGAGTGTGCAGCGGCAGGAAGAGATCGACGCACGTGCAGGTTATGTGTAGGAACCTACTTATCATCTACTAAACCAACTATGGAGGTATACGCTGTACTGTCCTAAATTCATCCAAACAAATGGATGCACAACTACTGCGCACATCAACGTGGGAGTGTGATTATATATTAATTACCGAATGCTTCTTGGGTAAACAGAGATAGACAATTTGTTCGCAAGGATTCCATGAAATATTCTAAATATTCTCGCTCGTTTCGATACTTTAAACGGCTCAAAATTCGATATTGAAATTTCAGTCGCAGAATCAAACACAGTGTATGTACCTACTACCAATCAGAGACACTTGATGAATAACAATCAGAAAATGGGACTTGTGCATGTGCCCCACAATTCTAGTAGGTACGTGATTTCATTCTTGCTCGTTAACATTTGCGTGGTGTAAACACTGAAAACGAACATTCGGTTACAGTAAATATTAGTTATAATCGATGTTCTATTCTAGCGCTGATTTCAACCAAAATCACCTTAAAATGGTAACTTTTCAATTTTTGGTAACAAAATCATTTGATGTAATTATCTAAAGAACATAGTGTTCTGTTAAATCGAAGACTTTTTCAATGAGTTTTCTTCTGCGTATCCCAGGCTAGTGTTCATGTCAATCTATTCAGACAGTCAAAATCGTGCTGATATAGCCTGTCAAAATATGTCACATTATAGATTTCATATACATGAGGCTGAAATGAAACACACAACCAACAAAAACCCGCATTCAAGAAGATGTTTGTAGTCATCAAAGAACTGTTGTATATTTTATCATCGAACGTCAATATAACAGTAGATAATGGAGGATCGCGACAGTGATGTAACTGAACGATTCTTACCATAATTTTGTAAAGAGCGCAGAGTACACAGATGAGGTATAGCAAGACAGCTTGTTAAAATGTCATTAGCGATCCAACACTGTGGCTGCGCGGTGTTTAGAAAGTACGCCGCACTACTGAGCGGGCCTAACAATGATGGGCTAGCAACAGAAGCAGCAGTACCTACCCGACGTCATGCGGACAAAAAAAGACGTCGACGTAACAATCGCAAATCACTCGGTAACGACTGTGATGAATGAAAAGCCTTCCACTCGCAAACATAGATATTTGAAAAAATCCCATATCATAATCGGTTAGATTCGTCCGTAGCTCGAAATTTTCGTTGAAACACCAAGCGAAATATTCTTAATATGCATACGACAAAAACAACGCCACCAAGGAGTATATTTTTCATACTTTTATTCGTTGTTTTTTTTTTGTAAAGAAGGTTAAAGGACCATATGCCCTTTGAGTCACCACGACCAATAAGATCTATTGTGACATCCTTCAATGAATTCGTGGAGCGCTGCCTCTTATTGTGCCACGTCTCCAGAGGCCTCTTGCAGAGTGACAGTGCCTCTTCCCGGCTCCTGCCCTCCGCAAAAGGTCTCCTTAATCTTCTTTTTGAAAGATAGGTCCCAACAGGATTCCCATCTCTCGGTTGCAACAAATTATTTTGATCATGTGAACTTATGTCCACTTTGACCACTGATGTGGAAGTACCTATTATATCCATCACACCAGGTCGGCTCTACAAAGGTGCCATGTACATCCGCCATAGCCAGAACTAGGGAAATAAAAGTCCGCCCCTACAGATCCCTGCATGTAGGGGTAAGGCAAAAAGTCACCCTGAGGTTGCCTGGTATCAGGGAGCCTCCGTTAGTTACTAACCTACCCGTTAGTCACGCATCCCTCGGCACGGGTCGAATGACACCTTGGATTGGGGATTTTTGGGCAGAAAGGTTTACTCCTTCCGGAATGATAGAACTAGGTGAATATGGATGGGAGGGCTCATAGAAGGCAGGAGGAAAGGAATCAGGTGTAGGATATGCCCTGCATGTTGGACAGCCATGCAAGGCACCCCGTACTCTCTTCGGCTTGTAGACCCTAGCATCCACAGGGACCGAATGTAACCGCCGTTTCAGCCTAGGCCAGCGTAACAGGATCCTCCACTTGTAGGTGAGAGTCGAGTTGAAATGCAGTGGCTGAGAGGCATTAAATGCTCTTTTATTGCGCGTAACATTTCCTTGGACCCCTATTCGTTGTTGGGTTGACGTTCGATTCTATGACAAATAATAATAACAGGTAGGTATCTACCTTTTGGAAAATATTACATCGACGAGATATGTGATGCTTAATCAGAGACGAGGAAGACCCTCTCACACTGTGTTCCGCTCCTTCGAAGCAGAGCTTACTTTACTTTTCCGGACTTCAGACAAAAGAAGAAGAAGAGCTGAGGGATTTGGACATGGTGTGGAAGGAGGTACCTAATAAACATTGCGCAAGATCGAGAGCAATGGAGAGCTCTTGATGCCTCCCAGTGCTCCAGAGAGCGGTGTAAAAGGAAGATGTACGTATATTATCAAAGGAATCCTACATACCTACATCCGTTGTTACGTGTTATGGAAGAAAGGTTAAATTTTAAGCAGTTCTAAAACGTGGTTAAGTAAAATAGGGACACTTTTAAGGGAATATCAAATAATAATTAATGATCCTTTTCTGTGCCTATCGTTACCTACACAAGTTTTACTGCTAATACAAATTTGATAAAATCTACAAATATTATGTACTTTGTGGAACCACCTCAAAACAGAAACATCAAAGAGCCAGTGTATTCTCTTTCCGTTTCAGTGTATCTACTTTTTGGTAAAAGCAGCATAAAATTAAGGATTCACACACACTGACTTAGTATGACCTTGAAATTCCAATAATAGGATAATAAATCTCTCAATGATATTATAGGTCTATCTATACACGGGAAAATTAGCAATCACTAATTGCGGCAATATATGTACCTACGTAAAACCTACATTTTATCCTACTACAAGCCGACCCGTCAAACTTCGTTCAACGTCTTCGTACAATAATTCTTTCCAAAATATCTACCTACCTACTTACTTTCAGAAACATCATGGGAAATAAAAATTCGCTAATCAAACAAAAAAAAATCCAATGACTATATGGCATAGCTTTACAACATACCTATTAATGAAACTTAGCTCACCTCTTTTCATTCCCTTTTCGCTTTCCAATATTTAATCAAACTAAAATCATCTATTTTTATTCACATTCTGCGTTTTAATTTATGAAAAAAAAAACTGCTTAAAATATGTTCAGTTAAAAAAAATATTTCTCAAAGCTTGAAACAAATTCTATCAATACTCTTAGTATCTACCAGTGTTTTGAAACCAATGGTTATTATTATATATTTTTTAATTATTAGCATTGCGTCCATCTAGGGACGATTTGTGCCTATCAAATCATGAAATATGACCAATACAAATAAATTATACAAAATATTTAAGTGATGATAAAAATGGTTATCAGGTAAATAAAAAATGTGTAGCTATGGAATTTTCACAGGCGTTGTTGTTATAGGAAGTCCGTTCCATACTAACTTTAATGTTATATTTTATATTACATATTTGTTAGTTATTCAATATCCAATAAAGTAGGCATCATAAAAATCTGTTTAGCCAATCTCGAGTTATAATTGTTCGCACTAACCCGACATTCTTTAATTTCTATAGAAGATAACAGCAGTGAGTTACCAAAATCGAAGATACGGAAAAACCAAAGGAAAACGTTTTCTAGGAAGCGGCTTTACTTTACACTGCGTACCGGTGACCAACCCTTCCCGGAACACTTCAAAGCTACTGGGAACAGTACCAAGATAGGCAAGGCCTAAACCATTTGACCCATTAAACTATCAAGAGGCACGCAAAAACAATATATTTTCAAGCGCATACTAGATTACCTACCCGCGTACTCAAACTATTGAGATTTATAATATTTTAAGAGTGTAGGGTTAGTGCGAACACTTCTTATAACTCGAGATCGGCTGAACAGATATGTATGATGTTTGGTTTATTGGATTCTTCTGAGCTCCGGATAACAGAAAAACTATTAAAAACGTCGAAAAATGAATAGAAAATAATACTAAATATACCATTAGTATGGAACGGGTTTATTGTCAACAACGCCATCTGCGAAAAATTCACAATAGATAATTTTTATTTACAACTATTGAGTTTAAAAACAAAAACATTGGAAGGCAGATTTTTTATAGAATTTCTTTCGTGCTTTCAGAAATATTTTTTCAACATTACAACTTACTTTAAACGTATTTTTTTTATTTTTATTAAAACTAATAGAACCAAATAATTCATACGTGTGATAACCATCTATTTCTTAGAAAGACGATATAATATAATGTATCCACTAAATTTCAACATTTTGTCCTCCATAAGCCAAAGGAATTTGGATTGAAAATTAAATAAATATGCAGATGAAGGAAGTTGTTGTTAGCCTTCGATAAATCAATGGTTATTAAGCCAGAGTGAGCAATAAATATTTTTGTTTTCGGACAAATTCAGCGTCAAATTCTCTCGGGACGTTATTTATTTTTTATAAGTATTTTAATTTTCGCAAAATCTTAATAAAATATCACCCGAAGCAATTATGCAGAAAATTACCTCATTCTTTTTTTGTTTGTTTAAAGACCTCCACCCGAAGTCGAGTGATTTTGTGTACCTTATTTTTGTACCAGTCTTTATAATTTCGGCCCTTAAACAACGAACAGAAAGTAAGTTAGTAGTACTCTCAGTAATGAGAGAGTGCTCGTGTTATAAAGCATTGAAATTGAGTAGAATTATCAAGTGAAAAACTGAAAAACTGCTAGGGAAGCAAATTCTCTTGCAAAGCAAACTGAAGTGGCGGGCTCATGAGGGAGGAAAATATGCCGGTGTGTGTCACCAAGTTCCAAGTAGTGATGGTAAAACACTTGACAAGAACTAACGGAAATGAAACTACTGTTTAGTAAGTTGAACTACCATGTGGATGTGAATTTTAAACCTTTATCGAATCCTCAAAGAAAATTGAGGCTATTATGTGTTTTGAACAGATTTTGAGGTGAGGTACATAACTATTGAACGAAACTGTCCCCTGCGACTTTTGAATAAACATGCCATTGAGACAAGAAGGCGAGGCAGGCTAATAATAATTATCGGTGTAACTTACTGGCAGCAATAAAATTCAGAGGCATTAAAGAAGGGTCATTTAATTATGTGATTGAGTACCTATTTCAAAGAAAACATCGAGTCACGGATGAACTAAATAAATATACCTATATTAAATTAGTAAACGGTCGGTTCAATTCTTTACTGTTGTGTTTGCTTTTACCAGGAGAAGGTTCCTATGAAAGTAAAAAAATAAGATAGCTACGCGTAACATTAGAAAATTTAAAAAAAAACTAACCTTAAGAAACCCTATTTTCTTTTCTATTTGTGAATTTTAATTGGCGTTTGACGTATCTATCACGCGGTCGGTATTCGGTACTATTGTTAGAATCTAGCAAACATCGTTTAAAACAGATCGATCGTTCCGCATTATATTGCTTGTATTAATTTATCATTATAAAAATTCGAATACAATATTAATTAACCCTTTTCCATACAACGGCCGTATAGCCGGCGGAACTTACTGCCTGGGGAAATTTTTTCCAAACAACCGATCCCGTCCAATCTGAGACAGGCTAACCCCGTGTAGAAATTTCAAACGAAAATACAATTCTGACCCGACCGAAAATCGAACACGGAACCTCGCGATCTGAAGTCCACGCCTACACCACTGTACACTAGGCTACCGATGTCGATCATAGTTAGGACAGGACAACGATTACGGGAAAGCTAGTTAAAATATAAAGGATGTTCGTTTAGAATGCTTAGATGAAGCCGTCCAATATTGAGATTTAAGTCGAACGATGCACCGAAAACTTTATAGTCGTTGAGATAAAGAAGTGGATTTCCGCCGATCACAACTTGGAATAAGCAACATGACGGCAGAAGAAGCCTTGAGAAATCTCGCCTACGTCCGTCGTTGGTGATTTTCCTGTCGAGAGCACCACTAAGCGCTCGGTAATTAGCAGACAAGTCGTAATGAATCTGTGCGGACATGCAACGAAGCGAAGACCCGGCCCGAACCTACTACACACTACAGTATGACGAAAGAGTAAATAAATAAAATTGTTCAGTTGTTTGTTCAGAGTTTTAAGATTCAACGATTGTGCTCAAATTAAGCATGTACGTCATTGTCTTGTATTGGTTTCGGTGTGATCTAGTTTATTTTGGTAGATGTTTGGTTAATGTTTAATACAATATCGATGAACGTACAAGGCTAAGGGAGTCTGTGTCACTGTTTGACAGAATAAGTTGTATATGATTGAAATTTCCCTCAAAACAATTCGTAAAAAATAAACACATTTACTTGAAAAGAGACACAAAAAATATTTCAACAAATAAATAGCAAGTAGATACCTACAAATGAGATAATAGGTTATGTTATTGAACATTTTCAAGACGTTCAATTCTAGCATTTATTTTCGTATTTTTATTCAATAGAGGGATTCTCGAGAATAATGCTTCGAAATGCTACACTTGCTACAGAATAGGGGTCGAGCTGAGAAGAGGCACTGAAACTCCGCAAGAGGCTCAAAAAGGGGCAACGTTCTATTAACGAACTGCAGGAAGTCACAAGAGGTCTACATTGGTTTCAGTGGCACGAGGAGCATTATTTTGTCCCTTGACCTTCTTTATAATAACAATAAAAATAAATCGATATTATTGAAATCAGCTATTTAGTTTCTTTGTTTGGTGTTTTTTTTTAAATCGAATCAGGGAGCTATTCTTGAATTTCAATGCCAACTTGAATGTCGACTCAATACTTAATACAAAAAATACATTTTTTTCTACTTAGCAAGCAAAAACTTAATGTCTATAAAGATTGGAACTGGATTGGAATCGCGATGTAAATTCCCCTGGACTTACCTATAGCGAACACGAATTTAATATCAATGTTGGCGACCAAACCCATGGTTTCTAATTCAATTAAATGAATTCATTTAACACATATTATTCCCAGTCTGGACTGCGAGTAGGCGATTTGTCAGAACAACCCTATAAACGTCTACAAAATAGAATGAAGGAAACCTTCGATGTTCCTCCAACATCGTTCTCACCTGTCCGGGGGTCCGGATGAAACCAACAATGTCCGGGTCGTAGCTTTATTTAACGACCTTTTTTATTGAACTTTCACCATTCCGGATACCAAATTTACGGACCTGACCTTTTTATTAGTGAAAATTCGTCTGGACCTGACCTTTTTTATTTAGTGAACATTCATCTTTCCGGGTACCTACCAAATTTTCAGACAGACCTTTTCTTAAGTTTGTGTTCGGCTCAAAAATTTAAAAAAGGTGGCAACACTGTTCCCCATAACAAGTGTGTCAAACTCTGTAGTAGACGAGGGCTAAACAATTATTATTGAATACACGTTCAATACAATGTAGTAGATGTCACAATTTACATGAGTACTATTTTAATGTTAATAGAACCGGCTAACCGATGGAATATTGCGTTTGCAATATTATAGGAAATTCCAGTATACTTACTGAGATTAAAGTACCACAGTGTACTTTGATAAAATAGGTAACCTTTGCTAGAGCAAGTCGCGGTGGATTAGGAGAGGTCAGCACTAATCGGATGCTACACGCCGCACTGCAAGATGTTATCTGCTGACGGAGATCTACTCGACTCGTCAAACGACTTAAGAGGCAGACTGACTGTTGAGTGAGAGATGGGACGGGTAGAATTATTACTGTACATCACACGGTACACTCGCTCGGTGAGATTTATTCACTAAATCACACAATGATATCTTTACCTTCCGCGATTCATGATACCTATTAGATGTAATACTTACTTACATTCCGTATCCAGTAGGCCTAGACAAATTCAAATTGGCGATCGACTACAAACGAATTCTTCGACAATGTAAAAATTGACCGTTCACTTTTTATATAAGTGTAATTGTTTGGTTAAAATAATTACACTTATATGTTCCAGTAGACAGTTAATTTTTTCGCACTATACATTGGCGAAATCTTCGTTTGTAGTCGAACGCCAATTTGAATTTGTCTACGGGGGCTGAACACCATCAAATCTGTAACCCCCAATATTCGGCTACCCGAATACCACTATGATTTATTGCCACCAATGCGTCTTCGTGTGTGCATGAGATTATTAGATGTACATATCTAATATACCTTTACTCGAAATCGGTAGTGAGAGTGAGTGTTGAAGGACCCATCAGGAGCATTCAAAAGAAATTAATAATACTAAACATGAAAAAATAAATTATATACTTTTTGTAAGGTTTGTGTATTCACATAGTGAAAGTTCATTTTGATGATTAAAATGAAAACACAGTTGCACTTTCACAATTTTTTTAATGAATCTCGAGCGCTTTCGTCCGACTCACACAGACATTGTCAAGAGACTAAAATAAAAATTATAAACTCAAAGAAAAGTATGGTACAATGATGGTGGGAGAGAACACTATAACTAACAGATGACAAGATATTATTATTATTGTATACATATTTTTTAGGATAGATCTTTAGAGATTAACTAGTAGGTAACAAAAGGATGGTTGACCGAAATTATGAATAGCTAAGGAATAGGCTGATAAAATAATACATTAATAATTTAAAATAAATACAAGTATTCATAAGACAATATCTATGATAATAAAGGAGATGGTGCAGGGACTTGAATGTTAACAATAGAATCGCGATTTTTATGTATCTCGAGCGTTTCAAGGCCTAATCTGCGATACTTGTGTTCTTCTGAGTGCAACACCCTCACATTGTTCATACTAAAAGAATGGTTATGTTCAATGCAATTCAAAACCCCCAGCCACCACGTTTATATGAAACAGTCAAACTTCATAAGGAGAATAACCCGGTACGGCCCGTCGTGTCCTACCTGAATGCTCCGGCAGTCAAGATAGCGAAACACTTGAACGCAACAATACCGAACCTCATAAATTTCAACCCTGCATACAGCGTTAAAAACTCCATAGACCTTGCTGATAAATTAAAACATGTGGTACCACCAAACAATGCCATATTAGTGTCATTTGATGTAAAAAATTTGTTTACAAATGTGCCAGTTGGTGAAGTAATAAACTCAATTAGTGATAAACTCTACAGTAACAATATAGACAATAACGTAATTGAAAAAACCCTAGATTTAATTAAGTTATGCATGGACCAAAATTACTTTAAATTTAACGATTGTTTTTACAAAATTTTAGATGCACTGCCCATGGGCAACCAACTATCTCCCTTATTGGCCGAAATATATATGAATGATTTTGAAAATACCCTATTTAACTCCAACAATAGCCTATTAAATTGTGTCTCTAAGTATTATCGATATGTAGATGATATATTCTGCGTATGGAATGGTACGAAGAGACAACTAGATTTATTCCTTAACTTTATGAATTCAATCAAACCAAACATCCAATTCACCCTAGAAATAGAAACGAATAAACAATTAAACTTCTTAGACCTTTGTATTAGCATCATAGACTCAAAATTTAAATTTAGCATTTATAGAAAAGCATCATACACAGACGCAATCATCCACGCTTCTTCAAATAGTCCACGTTCACACAAACTCGCATTCTTCCACTCCATGATACATCGCTTATTACACATCCCATTAGACAACAACGATTTTGATAAAGAACTTAAAATAATAAAAACTATTGCTAGAAATAACGGTTATAATGATGAAACAGTACATAATATACTCCAAACTAAACAGCTCAAAATGATAACTGCACAATATATATACCCATATGTCCCACAACAGAATAATAAAGATGTACCATGGAGAAAAATCTTGTACACCGGGAAAGTCTCTGACACAATAAGTAACTTCACTAAGAAACATTATAAAAGTGCTTTTTATACGCGTGATAACCTTAATAAATTACTATTCAATAATAAAGATAAAAAAGACAGCATGGATGAAGGCGGTGTATACATGCTATGGTGCAGTGACTGCTCAGCAAAATACGTTGGAGAAACAGGCAGATCCATTACAACTAGATTAAAGGAACACCATAGAGCGTTTAGAGGTCTATCTGGTTACTCTGAGATGGCGGACCACTGCATTGAACATAACCATTATTTTAGTATGAACAATGTGAGGGTGTTGCACTCAGAAGAACACAAGTATCGCAGATTAGGCCTTGAAACGCTCGAGATACATAAAAATCGCGATTCTATTGTTAACATTCAAGTCCCTGCACCATCTCCTTTATTATCATAGATATTGTCTTATGAATACTTGTATTTATTTTAAATTATTAATGTATTATTTTATCAGCCTATTCCTTAGCTATTCATAATTTCGGTCAACCATCCTTTTGTTACCTACTAGTTAATCTCTAAAGATCTATCCTAAAAAATATGTATACAATAATAATAATATCTTGTCATCTGTTAGTTATAGTGTTCTCTCCCACCATCATTGTACCATACTTTTCTTTGAGTTTATAATTTTTATTTTAGTCTCTTGACAATGTCTGCGTGAGTCGGACGAAAGCGCTCGAGATTCATTAAAAAAATTGTGAAAGTGCAACTGTGTTTTCATTTTAATCATCAAAAATAAATTAATTTGTACTACAGTATTAAGTGATTTTTGAATGCCTGACTAAATTAAGGAAATGTGCATCGCACTAACAAAATTGATCATCCCACGTCTTGAAATCACTCCCTCTCTCTCCCCCCCAAACGAAACTACAGCCCATATCAAGCCTTGGCCTCCAACAAGGCCTGTCCCCTGCCACCGTCCTCGTCCTCCAACAAGAGTTAGAATAATCATTGTATTATAATAATATAAAAATATAAAAAAAATAATAAAACTTTAAACCCCAAATAGACAAGCATTTAAAATGCAACGACCGACGCTTCAAACTAGGAAACATGATTATTACAATATCAAAGGTAAACACATTAATAATTATAAATGTAAAAAATAGATGTCAAAAGGTCATAAATGCATCATTATTGATTTTTTATTATAATAATTACCTATATGCATTTGGTATTAAATCTTGGACTTCAGAAGATATTCGCGTCTTCTGAAAAGCGGTCCAAGTTTCGTTCTACAATGGGGTCAGAATTTAATTTCCCGATGTTTTTATTCTGTCTCTGATTTTACAGGCTAGTCAACTGCGAATATTTCCTTAACTTGAAAGTCAATCATACTAAAACCTGTGTTCTTTGGTCGAATTCAAACAGTATGTAAATTGAAAGATCTAATTTATTTATTTTGAATATAAAGTAGGTATGTAGGTGTTTTGTATCACGAGTCTGCACTAAAAAGAGTGCGCATGCCTCACACGAAACACAGGTGATGAAACGAATAATCGGAATCACAGGTTAGGCGTTGTTGTTCACCAAAATAATAACAGAGTCAGAACTACGATCCAATCGCCTTAATGATGGGTTAGGAGCAAACGAGCCAACATCACACCATACAACTCGAGTCAAAACGATCCTTTTGGGTTGTTACCAAAGTCTAGGGCGCGATCTCACGAACGGCTCGTGTAATTTGCTTCTCGGAAAGACCAGCATTTCGGTCACATGACAGCAGCGTCATCACGTCATACAATACCAAAACGATAATATTATTAAAGACATCACATGTTTGCATATTATTATGCGTAGGTATGTGCAAAAAGCGATGCAAATAGGGGAACGAACGTAGTCTATCTCGACTAGACTCTCTATATTCCAATGTGAACGAGATCATAATAACGATCATAGTGTGCGTAAAATTACGTAACCCATCACGAGGAAAATGTTGTGTTTATTATCTTCTTCTTCTTCTTTTCAGCCTGTATTTATCCACTGCTGGACGTAGGCCTCTTCCATACTCTTCCATCTCTTCCTATTTGCTGCCATTTGCAGCCAGTTTTTCCCCCCCACAGCGGCTATATCATCGGACCATCTTTTTTGAGGTCTTCCGACGCCTCTCTTATTCTCCCAGGGTCTCCATCTCAAAATCTTTGGAGTCCATCTTGTGGGATCCTGTCTTGCAACATGTCCTGCCCATTGCCACTTAAGTCTTGCTATGCGATCCATGATGTCTACCACTCTGGTTCTATTCCTAATTTCTTCATTTCTTATTTTATCTCTTAGGGTTATACCAAGCATGGATCTTTCCATGGATCGCTGCATACATTTTAGTTTTTCGGCATTTCTTTTTGTGAGGGACATGGTCTCCAGTGCATATGTAGTCACTGGCAGTATACATGCTTCATATGTTTTTCTCTTCAGACAGACTGGGATGTCCTTATTTTCTATAATATGTTTAAGTCTGCCAAAAGCTGCCCAACTCATTCCTATTCTTCTTGCTAGTTCCGCAGTTTGGTTTTCTTTACCCAGTTTTATCTTATGCCCAAGATATATATATTCATCTACTGTTTCGAGATTTTTATTATTGACAGTGATGATCTTGTTTTCTGGACTTATGATTTTTGTTTTTGATATATTCATATACAGACCAATTTTACGAGAAGCCTCATGCAATTCATTTATCATTTGACTTAATTCATCGATGTCTTCACTTATTATAATTATGTCGTCAGCAAATCTAAGGTGACTCAAATATGTACCATCTATTTTAACCCCTTTGTTATCCCAGTTGAGGGTTTTGAATATATCTTCTAGGGCTAACGTGAATAGCTTTGGCGAAATTGTGTCCCCTTGCCGCACACCTTTTTGAATTTTTATTTTATCGGTTTGAGTGTCATCATCGATTTTAACAGTCATAGTCGCATTATCATATATAAATTTTATTAGTTGTATATATCTGGAGTCTATTCTTGCGTTTTGGAGTGCCTCGATAATTGCCCATTTTTCCACTGAGTCAAACGCTTTTTGATAATCAATAAAAGCAAGATGTATTGGTATATTGTATTCCGTTGTTTTCTCTATGAGCAGTCTTAATGTCTGAATATGATCACTGGTTCCAAAACTTTTGCGAAAGCCAGCTTGCTCTACTGGTTGATAACTATCAAATTTAAAGGTCAAGCGATTTGTTATAATTTTCGTGAGCAATTTATAAAGGTGGGAGAGTAGGCTAATGGGTCGATAGTTCTCTAGATTGTCGCTGTCTCCTTTTTTAAATAGTATTTTTACTTCAGCGTTTTTCCAGCCATCAGGTATCATACCTTGTTCTAGGCATTTGTCTAATAAATTTGTTTATGTTTGTGTTTATTATGTAGTGGTATAAAGAGGTTTATTGGTTGTCAGAGGAATCGAAACATCCCAATGAGCCCACACCTTAAAATATCCTTGCAATGGTTGCGCGTTTTCACTGTACCAGTTCACAACATTGGATTCAAAGAAATAAGTTACATACTTCATTTATCCAAGGCGAAAAACGAACAAGATGTTTTGGGCAATGTAAGTTTTTTTTAAATTAAATTACTTTCTGTCAAGAAGAAGATGCATGTCAAGTAAATTAATTATCTATAATCTTGCTAAAAACCATTTTCGACATTAATCTCGATATTTACGCTATACAAAATCACGAAAGATTTTTTATACATAATATGCGAGACGGTTATCTTTTGTTAATATTTTGTGTACCTACGGCGTATTATACCAGTAACGAATATGGATTTAAAGACGAAATGAGTGAATTATAAAAAATATAAATAGATGACAGGCCCTGCATATTATCAAAATATAAACATCGTTTCCAAGAAATATACCTATTTTGTGTTACAATGTAAGAAACCAAATACGAAAGACTTGTCCGAACAACACGCAACCCTCACCCAGGTTCAACTGGCAGACAAAAGAAATGCCGTTGTGTTGGTCAATCATTTACATGTGTAGGTGTTGCTGCTACTACACGACTCGGTGGTGCAGAGCCAGCAGTATTCCTCTCGTGCAAGAAGTGCAAACCAAGCTCACTATCGGGTTACCATCAGTGATGTAAACGAGGTAAGTGGGTATAAGAGGAGGGCTTAACCGGTACATAAACCAAATGAGCGTATTCAGCGCTTTCCCTAATGACTAAACCAAAGGCAAATTATGCAATATGACATTGCCGTTTTAATCTTTATCAAAACCTAATGAATAATGATAATCGACCATCAAATGGTATCCTCACTATGAATGCTTGTATTATCTTCGAGATCGGCTGAACAGATTCTTCCGATGTTTGATTTATTGAAATCTTCTCCGGATAGGTAACAGAATAACTATTAAAAAGTTGAAAATGCATAAGAAATAATAAGGTATAAAATATACTGTTTAAGTAAGTGGATTTCCTGCGACTCCACCGCCATCTATGAAAAATTATATAGCAACAAAATTATTGCTTTGAGACGTTGAGTTCAAGAAATATTTACTTGACGAAAATCGTTCCTGAAACATTAACTTTCATTGTAACTTCTTAAATCTTCTTATAATATTACTCGATGAGTCGGTACTTATTAATTAATTTATATATTTTCATATACGATTTATGAGTTTCTTGCAACATGATTTATTATACTCCACAATTGTTTTTGTCGTATTTAATTAAAACTAAATTAAATAAATTCTAACGAAGACTCACTACGGAGTTTCAATAATTTTCTCTTTTGTAACGTTATTGTAGACTACCATATTATTTGAGAAAAACATTCACGGCATATGAAACAATAATAAAAAATGCCACACGAAAAGTAAATATAGCAGTAGTGATTAATAAATAGTTGACAAATGCCATTGAAATGTTCAAATTTGTGTGGTGTTAGGGGCTTTTCCTCAAATCGGGCCAACATAATAGGAATAATGAACGGAAAACCTTCCAATTTCCAAGACAAGATGAGTGTGTGCTGATGACGCCCATTAAATAGCGGTGGCGCTTGCTCAGCTAACACGTCATCCACCACATTCCTAAACAAAATAGGTCAAGTAATAAATCAACCAAATGCCGATATCTGCTCAAGTATTACGTGTTACAATACTTAAATAACAACCTTAGTAACACAATTTTGAAAATAGGTACGCACCAAATTCGACCATACAGATATGCGGGAGATGCCTAGATATTGTTGTTCTGTCTGATTAATAAATAAATTAAGGGAGCTGGTTAAAATGACATCGGTGAGGCTCGCCACCCACCATGTCGTGTCAAAAAGGGGAGGCGCAAAGAGGAGAGCGGTTGGGTTGGTGTGGAATATCAGGGGATGCATGGATGCTAAAATTAACCAAGTTAAGAGAAATAGGAGAGGGTGTATGAGAAATGTTATGTCGGTGGAAGAAGCGAAAGAAGTACAGTCTGGCTAAAAAGAGTAGAAAATAATTGAGGGCGCTGCAGTCGTTTGTATGGCAACATTTAATAAGTACTCTACATTTATAAAGTAAAGTATTGTAACCGCCAAAATATTTAAAAAAAAATACTATTCAATGTGGTATCATATGAAATGCTTTGTAGAGGTTATTTAAAAGAATTTAATAACGAACTGTACCAGCCATGGCATTAAAAACGAGATGGAAAAAAAAATATATGCAAAACGAGTCAAAAAACAAGAGATAACAAGATAATATAATGGGTGCTGTAATCCACGGAATGGTGCTTACAACTGCTTACTATTCTATGGCCGAATTTCGATCATATAAATGTCAAAATGTTTAAACATAACCTATAATTTATTTGTAAGCGAATATTATAGGAATATACAAAAAAAATATATCTTGGAAAAATATCCAAATTAGTAAAAGGAACATAATTTTTTTTTAAATGTATTGGATGTTGTATTTACCAGTTAGAATTGCTGTCCATTCGTAAATATTTGTAATGTCAGACAACAACCTATGTTCAGTGTTGCCAGAATGATAACATTTTAGTTCATCAATAATTAATTTCTACTCTTTTTAGCCAGACTGTATCCTTGGATAGAAAAGAGTGGAGGTCCGTTCTCTTTGCCTACCCCTTACGGGACACGGTGTGATGGGTAAAAAAAGAGTTTAAGGATGCTGAAAGACATCTGGCTGAAGAGGCGCTGTTCTTTCTCTAACCAGGTTTCAAGTATCGCGGCTTAGCCTCCGTTTGAGGCAAATTTGAGTGAAATGTTAGCGGTGTTGAGACGATCAATTTGATCAAGATCGATCGATCGAAAGAAATTTGATGTCTTCCTATGCTCTTAAATCGAATTCCCTAAAAAAGGTACAGAAAACGTGTTACGAACCAGGATCCTTATAGGTACTAAATCTTCGAGAGGCGCCGCCACAGAATACTTCGGTGAGCTCAGTAGCACAATGTTTAGTTTAGAATAGGGCTATAAGATTTGTGAATCACCGTATATTGAATTTTGTTGTATCAATCAACTGTCACTCGTGTATACAATTGGCGATCCTACGATAAACTTGGAGTACCTACCCCAGATAAGATATAAATCGAATCGCCATCAGATCATAATGTGTATCATTCGTAAAAGGGAAAATCTACGAAGACTTGGATCATGATCACCACAAAAGCCGAACCAATAGCCAACAGATACGATGTATTATACTGGTTAGGATGTCATGAATTATTATGGTCACAACTCCATACCAGTTTTAAAGGAACGTCACTCATATAATACGAACGCAGCGTTTAGTGATAAGAGGACGCGTGCAGCGGTGGTCGGACCAAACAAGGCGATAAAGTGATAAAGACTAACTGTAAACGGCTCTCGGCGGCTCGATGTGATTCAACCAACAGCCGAGGTGATTAGCAGCCCTGGAGCCACCAGAGACGACAAAGCAAGACTCTCGGGTTCGTGTTACAACAGCAACGCCGGTATACATATGTACGTAATGTGCTCGCATTTTTTATTTTATCACGTCGCGTTGATACGCGATCACGCCACACACGATGACCATAATATTAATATGGAAGACAAATAAAATTATGAAGGGCGGTCTGGAAGTATATGAACTCCGATATAGACGGCTAATTAAAAAAAAAACGTTCCCAACCTTCGTTAATTTTTCTGTAATTAATTACCTACTACTGGTCGAACGTGACATGGCGTCAGTATAATTTTTTTTTTAAGTCTTTGTGTATAGATTCATCGTAGACTGTTTTGGAGGCTGGCTTAGTTTGATCCTTTGGCTCTTGAGCGTCCGTCTGGCGATAAAGGTTGACGTAAAGCGATCGCACTAAGCCAGCAATAGAAGACAATCGTAAGCAGTAGTGATCAAAGAATCCCAGGCGGCCAAAGACCATTATTTTTCAGAGAAGGATAAAAAATATTTTTTTAATAAATTAATTTTTAATTTCAAAAAGCGCATTGACGTTGAAAAATACTATATAGAAAAGTATAATTATTTCGGATTTTTCTGCATTTTCCATCATATCCATATCGATAATACTTTGAATTCAAAGGCTCGCATAGTATTTAAATTTTACGAACAAGGATAGTCGAGTCGCGGTTTTCACTTATTTCTTCTTAGGTATAGGTACCTAAAGGAATAGGCGAAAGGATTTCCAATTTTTTTCTTTCTAGATATGCTTCCACTGCTTTTTTCAACCGCATACAACTCATACAGCATTTCAAAATGTTCGATTCCCGTCGTTTTCAGCCAAAGAAAAGATGACGAAAACGTAGTATACCCACTAGAGAAGAATGTTAATTGAATAAGAAAACAAGTATTGACGCAGGCTGAATTTGGAATCACGCTTTCGAGTCGAAAGTGAAAAATATTGGACAATTCAATTATCCGGCAGTGTAAAAAAATATGGCAAAATTATTCCCGAGAGACGGCACGGCCTTCCCATCAGGAAGAAAAAGTTTAAAATGATTATTCAGATTAACATAAACGTTGGCCTTTCCATGTACATATTTTTTAGAACTGCTCCTTCAGAATACACAATACGCACCCCCTGGGACGAACCTTACGGCCGTTCAGTTGGAAGGATAACCACTATGTTTGTACTAGGTATTTCATGAAAAATTCAATTATTCATAATTTATAATCTTTTACTCATAGTATATGGGATATACACGAGTCTTGTGATCGGATTTCAAAAAAAAAAAACAGATTTCGCTGAAATTAATTTTCTCGACGTTTTCGAGGGTGTAGATTCCAAAAAATCAAAAAAAAAATTTTAATTTCCGCGGACCCGTACCCGTACGCCAAAAATGTGTGTCCATCCATAACTCAGTAATTCTTATCCGATTTGATTGAAATTTGGTAGAACGGTTAGCCCCTCGATGTAGATGAGTCAGTAAAATGTTGAGATCTGTACCTTCAGGGGAACCCTCTTAAAGTATCCAAAGAAAATTTCACTTGTTCTAGAAAAAGGGCTAAAAAGAAAAGAAAAATTTCTTCGATTTTCATAAAATTTGGTATGGGTCATATACAGTTAAGTTTGAAATCAAAACAATTCCTTTATGTATCCTCTCCCACCATCATTGTACCACACTTTTCTTTGAGCTTATAATTTGTTGTTTAGCCTCTTGACAATGTCTGCGTGAGTCGAACGAAAGCGCTCGAGATTCAAAAATTTTTGTGAAAGTGCAACAACTGTGTTTCATTTTACTCATCAAAATGACCTTTCACTATGTGAATACACAAACCTTACAAAAATTAATTCCTCTATAATTGATTTACTTTTTAAAAAATCCAAGAGATGGCGGTGTAGTAGGTAATAAATAATATGTGAACCTGTTACCCTATTGTACATATATATCATTGGAAGAATAGATCCTACTAAAACCAAATTTTTCTGAATTTTTAAGGCAAGATACCTAATATGATGTTTGTCTTGAAATTTATTTTTTTGTAGTTCGCTTGTTTTTTATCAATTATTGTTGTTGTCATCTCGATTACTTATTCATTGTAACAGGCTAATAATGCAGCATGTTCCTTTTACGAGAAATCGGAAGAAAGTTCTTTGGCGAAGATTGGTTCAACATTGCAGCAAATCAAAACCAAAGAGAGAGAATTTGAAATGTTTGTACCGCAACACACAGCAAGGTGAATGAGTGATTCGGCAGCAATGCAAGCGATAAACTCAAATTCCAGCGGCTCGTATTGAAACAAATCGCCGCTCCGCAGCCGGTAATCTCCTAACGCGGAGTTGAATGCACCCGCCACGGTGATTCACTGCCGCCCGGCTGGACGTTAGTTACGATACAACGTAGGTACAAAAGGTACAATCAATAATACAGCACGGTGAAGTAAGCGGTCCCGCAATAATCCTCGCAAACACACACATACCTGCTTACTTCTCAAAATCAAAACAAAACAGGGATGATGTCACTAGGAATTGGCGTAGATCCTGTGTCTGCAATGGGTGCGGTCCTACAGTTTCCCAAATCTCAACGTCATTGAACGGCGAGGATGCAGCGCGCGGGTTTAAATGAAATGCCAGCGAAACTACTCTTGAACAGAGGTAGGTTCATATAATCAATGGTGAAACTGTGTATCTAGAAGACGGTCATTCTTTATGTTATAAAAGATAACATCTCATTAACCAATGCTAATAATGTTGTTCGATGAAATGATGATGCTGTATAAAGAAAGGCTGTGTGAAAAAAAAATGCGGATCTCAACATGTCACTAGACAAGTAAAATGCCAAATTGTAGGTACCTTCAATCAAATTATATTTATCGACCTGTTAACTTGCTAATTAAATTCAAATAACAAATACTTAAATCTTCTTTCCTTGATCTCCCCATAATAAGATTATTGGTAGACAGACTTTGAGTCTGTTGAGATAAATTCAAATAGTATCGTTTGATTTTAAGAGAAATTTAAAACAAACCCGTTTATAGGAAATAATGTCTTGTTCTGTTTAGTTCCGTTTATAGTACGGAAGGCTACGACTGATATTTTACACTTATAACCAAAGAATCTTACAAAAACGACTGCGTTCACAATTATTTCGTCGGCTGAGGAGAATACAGACACAAATAAATAAAACAATGAGTATTGCGACATGGATGGTAGCTATTGTATAATCGTTGAACGTTGTAACGAGGTGTTTCGATGTGTGAATCGATCAGATAAAATCATTTTAAAAAATCCTACAAGACGTTATTGTTTAAAGTTATTTTAAGGTGCTCATAATTTGAAAAAAAAATAACAATTAATTATCTTGTTTTTACCACAGATTTTATAGGGGCTATTTTGTGCATTAGATAACTAATGCAGCTACGTTCTGAAACGTTTTAAACTTTTAATATATTATAGAAAATAGTGGATTATTTTCCTTTTCAATTTCGAGACGAATGGAAATAAATGGACGGTTCACTTTAATTAAAACAAGAGTCGACTCGCCGACATACATAAATGACATAAAAGAAATATTATGTTCCTGAAACGTTTGAGTGGTGGGCTAAGGTCGTATTTGATGGTTCATTTTCTGAACATGACTGCTTATATTTCTTAATCTGATTATAGAAAAACACACAAAAAGGCCCTATAACTTTTACAAGAACTCATTCAATCTCCCTTCGTGACCCCACTAATGCGATCAAACTTGCGCAGCTCAATAAAATCCTCCCACTCCGTGTGAAAATTTCTCAGGTCTGCTTTTAAGGAGCAAAACACATAATTATAGCGTCTTCATCGTCTTCCCTGATGGGAGGTAGCACAGCGCTCTTCTCACCAATTGTCATTAGGTATGTGGTGTGGCCAGTGACGAAGTTTTCCTGTGTCCATCATTTATCCCTACCAACCTTATTGTCTGCCCCATAACATGGTACCTACCTGAAGAACCTTATGGGCGACGTCAGTTTACTATTCGCACGCTTAAGTTCATGTAAAAATTTCGCACCCACCGCATAAAGTTCAGTTCAAAATCTCACAAATACCACAAACCGCTTTGCATAAATTGACAAGTTATCATCTTATCACCCGCGCCGCTTACATTTTTATAATGATATCACCATAATATTGTGTTTATTATCCGCATTAGAATCTTGTGTCAAGTGTTTACACAGAGAGCGGCAGCCGGGACCAGAAGTATAAGGCTAAAATACTATTTTACTAATCCTTCTGTATCTTTCGGATATCGCTGGTCGTATCACTTTCCAAATCATTTGGCATCTTCAAAATCGCAAATACCTTGTACAGCAAGCGTTAAAATCATCCATTATTCAACCCGTCCATCTCCTGTATGCTCAACACATGCCCTAGCCATGTTCATCTTATCTCCATAATGCGCCTACACTTGTGGAGCGTCAATAATGTTGCGGTGGTACCATCATACGAGTGTATCTACAATTTACCCAAATTATCAACTCTATAGCAACTATTCAAAGTATTCACTCGCATCGCAGCGCTCCTTTGACGCCAGTGTGATCCCAAGTAAATTATAACTAATAAAAAGTTTTAGTTTCAACAAGCAAAAGGTCGCATAATAAACTGTCAGTTCTACTTAGTCACTTACAACCGGACAATGTTGTGATAAGTTGACACAAGAAGGGGGATCATTGAATGAGTGTGTCTGCAAGAATCGTTATCTCATTCGCCGGTCGGGCAGGAAGGACATCGGGATTGAACAGCCGGCAGACGCTGGTTGGTGAGACGGCAAGAGACGAAACAACGCGCCGTTTATGGAGAAATGACCTTGACACGGATATCTCCACAAGCAAATTATTATTAACAATATTACAAATAATACGCACCCGTACGTAGACACATAAACCTGAAGTTGGCAGCATTCTTAAGACATCATCGTGGTTTTATACACCCACAGACAAGTGGACAGACATGCTAATGATTGTACATACTTTTGGGAATAGGTTCTTCTGTAGCGTGCACAGCACACACCAATGTGTGAAGGGTTGTACAATAGTGACTAACGCCGCGCAACAAAAGAACAGAGTCTCGAACGAACCGTGAGCGATTGACAACAGAGTCGGGGAGCTGCTGTGGACTCAAGCGAACCGCCGCATGAGGGGGTTGTTTGTGCTTGACAACAATGTCGTATTCTTGTCCCGGGACTGCGACGTCCCGTTCGGTAAAAAAAAAACCCTTATCGAATACGATCACTTGTTCGAGCCGATCGCGCGTGGATGGATGCTCAATCAAGGATTCAGTCTGAGCGATTAAGCTCCGTAGTGGGAGGGACCGCGAATAATAGTGTTAAATGTGCGTGGAGAGTTTGTCGGGCTAAGTTACCAAACTATATTGTAATCGAATTAAAAAAAAAGTACTACCAAAGTGTCAAAATCGTATATTATTAAGCTTCTGTATAAAATATAATAATAACTGATGCTTGCAACAGACTGTTCACCTTTTTGTCCCGTACTTTTTTAATAGGTGATACTAGAGATACTACTACTACAGTGTCGCCATACATGAAGATACATTATATCGAAGTAATTACTAACAATATTATCAAATACTTTTGATTGCATACCTATTATTAAGTATACTAATATTTGAACACAATTAATAACCATAGAAATACAATAACGTATCATTAGTTCGTTCATAATAAACATTTTATCACCTATTGGATTGTGATTGCCATGGAATCAATTGCAATCATTGATTGCGTTGAGTTGGAACGCGAATTTGAGAATAGCAGTCATTATACTAATCAAATTTAAATAAAAAACTTTTTACCAATACATTTGGTATGTATTTGGTGGTACAATAAATTTGTGGAATATTTAAAAAGTTTTTTATTTAAATTTGATTATTTAAATTACTTCCACCAAGAAAAATGCATGTTCAACAACTTATAAATTTTATAGTCATTATACTGTTTAATGATAAAGTTAAACTCTCACCTATCCTAACTTATTGAATAAATTAATAAAAACCATCTTTATTAATCAAAATACTAAATTTTATATACAAACAAACATGATTTTATATTGATAGGTAATTGTAAAATTTATCTCATTCGTCCTTAGATCATCTGATGTATTTCTGTGATCTATCAAAATTTTCAATAATCTATATCGAAAATCATACGGCAATCTATTATTTTTCATTATCTTTTTACGGAATGACTTACAACTTTTCACACATATCTCAGCGAGCCCATTACTTGATGAATGATTTAATCCTGTTGTAAAATATTTAATGTTATATTATGTAAACACGAAAGATTATAAGGCGATTCCACAAAACGGTAGTTCAAGTTAAAAAATGCTTATTATTTAAGTGTTTGTGTATTAATTTATGTGTTGTAATTGCAAAAGAAAGAGGTATTCAATAAAATCATGGCGAAAAAATGTATTTGAATTTACATAAAGATTGGCGGATAGAATATAACTGTGAAGGTTTGCTGATAAGAAGGAATTAAGCACATGGTTTAAGAAGAAGAACGTACTACAAGTAGTCCCAGACACTACAGGCAGACAGCGATTAACGATAAGATTGATATCATACGTATCAGTCACACACGAGTCTGAGGTCTGAATGATAAGAATTCACTCCATATGCAAGCAATACTTATAAGCCTACCTACTACACGTGTGTATGTAATAGTATGTGCACTATCTAATCCACGCGATACCAAAAACGCATGCTCGAACAATTAGTATTTCAATAAAATTAACGAATTGAACGTGCATTATTAAAATACAATAATTTAAATAAAACAATTGATTTGTTATTCCACAATATTTATTTACCTGAATAGTTTCGCAGGAACAGGTCCTGCATGGTCACAGGTGACTTAGAAACTTAAACCTTAAACTTAGAACAAAATTATAAGTTTTAAGTTTCTAAGTCACCTGTGACCATGCAGGACCGGTACGCAGTGACGGCGGCCTCCATGGAGGCTGCAGGCTAGTATACAAATAATAAAATGCAGGACCTGTTCCTGCGAAACTTTTCAGGTAAATAGATATTGTGGAATAACAAATCAATTGTTTTATTTAAATTATTGTAATTAGTATTTCGTTCAGATTATCAAAACAAATAAATGAATTAGCTCGTACAATCGTAAGTAATTTCAACATGGCAACAAAATTATAGCGTAAAACCTTTAATAAAGGGGCAGGCAAATCGAGCGATCACGAAGAAAAAAGGAGCCTGGTGAAGCTGGAAAATCAGATTGGACAGGAGTGATAAGCAGGGCACGGGGAATGGACAGACTCCAAACTGATCATGAAAGAACAATCCATGGAGATAAATGGTCGAAGAAGGTCATAGATCAAAAAAGATTGGCGCCAGAGAGACACCAAAAGCAGGCAACCCAAAATACTTTAGTAAAAACCCGGGAAGATGAGAGTATTTGTTTGGGTGTTAGAAAAATGTTAAGCGAAGGTGACAAAAAAAACGTAAGTCTTCCGCGTGTTGTGTAGGAGGTGTTTGAAAGAATTAAAATAAATGGGTGAATAGTGATAGACATCGAACTACAAAAAGATGTGCATGACGACTAGAGTTAAGATAGACAAGACACGTTAGTGGCATGCTGGGATGACCTGGATGCAGAAAGCATAGGATAGATAGACGTGGAGGCAAACAAATGAAACACAGTTTTCAACAATTTTCTCCAACTCATTGCAGCATTTGAAATGTGGTGCTATAATCCATTGGTCGGATCATATTATCACAAATGACAAGGCATCGGGTAGAGCCGGAGAAAAGGCAGCTGCTAAAACGAGTTGCTCAACAACGTGCTAAATGGATACGCTATGAAATCAGGCACCTGGGTATGCTCTTTCTGGGAGTATATTTTTGTGTTCACTTTGAGTGTACATTTTTTAGTTTTTAATAATGTACAAATATTTACTCGTCATCACAATATTTAATGTGAATTATTTTCCAATATGTTATTAATAACTTAATTAAATAAAGTAAACAAGTTGGATGTTTACATGCGGACACTTCTATCAATAATGATTCGCATCCCTCATCTTCCAAAAAATGTTGAATGAATCAAGTAGCAAACAAACGTTGTTACCACGCACCGACGCCACACCCGCACAGCCAGGCGTCCCGAGGGAGGAAAGGGCCCAGATGGGAGCGAGGAGGCGGGGGTGGGTGACGCAATGCGCACGGGGCGGGGGCGGGGATCGATCGGAGGGACACGGGGGCAGATGGTGTAAGGCAGGTCACGAGCCAGGGTCAAGGACGCCTGCTGAAACAAACGGAGTGTCTCTCTCTCATCTCGGCGCTTCTTCCTTCGCAGCCGCAGACTACTTGACCGCCGCGCTCTTCCACCGCACTACTACCTGCCAGCAGCGTTACGCAACACGCAGCGTGTGGGGAAACGTAGCGTTGGGATCTTATCAACGTCTTTTGTACGTAAACTTCATATCTGAGGATTTTGCAATATGTAGTACCTACTTAGTACAAGTTTGAAAGGCGGTTTCGGAGAAAAGCCAAAGTGAGGTATTCTTCTCTTGAATTTCGGCAGGATACAACCGCACACGTGCTATCTTTCTATTAAAATACATAACTTAATGATAAAATTAGGCACTCCGCCCATAGAGGATCATTTGTAAAAAATATACTACTGTATATTAATACTAGTGTATACAGACATTCAAACTTTTCGTTGAATCAAATTGACTCAAATATTTTAATGGAAGGTTTGACATAAAACTTTTATACAACCGCAATAGCAGTAGGCAATAATGTCTCATCAACCACTTTCGTCTAACTCGCGTGGATTCAACAAGTGAAATTATTAATAAACCAGTAGCAAAAGTTCATGAAGACAGAAAAGGGTCATTAATTGTTTGATTGTTCTATAAATCAGTTTTATCGTCCCTTAAAGGGTCCCAATTTTACTTTAACAAGTTCAGAACTGTGGAGAATTGGCATTTCTTCCCGTAGCAACGGTTGTACAAACTGATTGATGAAAAATATTTCGCGTAGGATAAGTAATTCACCCAAAATACCGAGTTCCGAACTTATCATTTATTATAAACGATAATACACAGGTACTTATATTGCAGAGTCGGGTCCTATTAGGAAGACGAACATTGATTTGTTGGCCCGACCATTGTTTGTCACCAGAGTGTCAATTGTTGTACGATCGCTCGGCACCAATCTCTCCGCGTTTGTGCAACGCTCACCAGTCACCACACACACTCGCCGGCTAACTGGGTCACGGGTAACGCGACATGGTCGTATTGTATCGCCGGCGTACGTACGCGTGCGTCGTGTCGAGTGACGCACCGCGCGATATGGAGAGGGCGCGAGGCGACGATGATTCAGGAGCACTCCTTCATTGATTAGACTACGCGCGCGATACGCACTCAATTCGAGTAGAGTCGAGGAAATGCTAATATATAAAATCTGGATACGATTAAATCAAAAACAAAATCTGAAATCCACCTAGCGATTTTCCTCAAAACTTCTCCGGAATCGGTTTCTTTGTCAACCGCCCGTTGAACTTTCCGGATTTTGAGGTGGTTGCGTTTAATAAAGGACTAACTGAACTCAAAATATACTATAAGGTTAGATAATACAAATACAACATCTTGGGAATGGCGCGAATGCACGGCGGAACCATCTGTGGATCTTCTACCTTGCATCACTGAAAAACCTCCTGGATTCAATCTGCCAAGAAAGATATGGTCTGCTTTAAACAGAATCTGAAGAAGTGGCCATGGCATGTGCGTCAATTTCGTTCATCACAAATGTAGATGGCGGGAGTCTCCCGAGTGCGACTGCGGAGCAGATAGGCAGCAGAACATCAGCCACATAGTATCGGAATGCAGCAACAGAGCACACGAGGGTAGTCTCTCGGACTTCGCCACACTGACTGAGCAATAACCTAGATTCGAGAGCTAGATTTGACAATCAGATAAGTAGGAAAATTTTGTCTGCGCTCTAATCCTTTTAATTAGTTTGACATTATATAACATATTATTTTTGTGATTAACTGGCCATACGCTAAATAAATAAAGCAAGGTTGGTTCAAACTTTCACTGCACTGTTATGGAAATTGTGAATTTCAATGTGTATTCATGAGCACACGCCTGTTTTTATTACTTTTTTTTCAAGAAGTGCTGTGCTATATTTATTTACAACTTCAATATTCACCGATGCCAATCATTAGTTACTATTTATTGAAGGTGATGTCTATCGGTTATATCAAACCTTTCGTCATGTAGAATAACGAGGAGACAAACATCACAATATTCCGCTCGTCACGCCTGCAAACGAGCCCTACTCGCGTTACGACTCACACAAGAGGTCTAATCATTACACCACTCAGTCACTATCCGTCATTGACAAGTGACATCGTAATAAATATCAAAAAAAGACAGACCTGGGAAAGGTAAATGCCAGTTCAGCTTATTTTCGTATGGCCAAAAGAAGGTAATTTCGCACATAATAAAAAATCTAGTTTCTACCAATCTAAGAAAAAAATCAATCAATCAATCAATGCCCATTGCCCGTAGTATACGGACGTTAGGTAAACAAAACAGGAATCTAGCAATTCTTGTGTCTTCGGTGCCACCCGATATGGCTGTGGAGTCCGATCCAGGACAAACATATCCTACCACACTCTGGACACGGGTATTCACCTTCGACCGTTGGACCACGCTTTCTTACGTTATCTGTCCCCTGACACTCCGCAACGACACCCCGCCACTCCGATCTGTCGGTCACAACACTCTCCCAGTCCGACTGCCTACCGACACTCTTCAGCGCAGTGTGTAAGTAAAAAAAAAAGAGACGCATTCTCAGTAAAGAGGGATCATGGAAAGATTAAACATGTTAGCAATATTCGAGTAGTACCTGCAAAAAAAACAATCATTCTGATTGAAATGTCATTTAGTATCTATTAAGATAAATTAAGACGAAACCCTCCAGTAAGCCCTTTTTCCTGCGGTGACCGACTACGAAACAATGTTCCTGTGCAGGGATAAACATCTCGTCACTAAATAATAGCAACACTAATAGCGTTACAACAATGTAGATTAAGTTCATGAGTACCTACGTACTATGAAAGTTTGTTGGACAAACAAACGCCACAAATACACATGTTAAGTTAGCACGGACAGCTGCACGCTGGATCCAAAAGGAATCAACGACGTGCACGTGGTCGCAAAACCAAAACACGGTCATGTATTTTGTCAATACATCCTCTAATAATTTAAATGAAAGTCGGGTTAGAGCGAAGACTTTATAACACGAGGTCGGCTGAACAGATTCTTCCGATGTTTCATTTATTGGATTCTTCTCCACTCCGGATAACAGAATAACAACTAATAGGGCCCGGCGGCGTGCCCAAGTGTTTTTCTTTTTCTTTACAGTATGTAGTGTATAACAAGTAAAAAAAAAAAAGTAATGTTGGAAAACTTTGCTGGTTTATGTTTTTATTATGTAGGTATTAAAAAATGTAAGTTTGTGAAAATTTGATAAAAATAATAAAAGTTGAAAAATGGATAAGAAATGACATAAAATATAATATTCAATTTAGTATTGAACGGATTTTCTGCGACGCCACCGCCATCTATGGAAAATCACATAACAAAATAATTGTTTACCGGACAACCATTGAAATTAGTAGGATAAGTGAAGTGATCTCAGAGATAGCCAAATGAAGCTTACAGAGGTAAAGAAAATAGCAAGGGTTGGTAGGCGATCGGTTCCGTCTTTCGTATCTACTGAAGCACTGAAAATCTTGGTTTCGAACACAGTGTTCACTGAAAATAACAGTTCAATCTTATAAGTAACTTATAACAAACATTATATTCTAACATATGTACTTACTAAATTAATACTAACAACAATGCAAGAGATACAGAACGACCAAAAAAAGGAGACCAATTGAATTCTTCGTCTCAAAACTGAGAGTTGAATATGAGTATAAAAATTCTTCAACATTGAAATTAGTTTGAATGTGTCCAATATTGTATGGCGGTTTGTCAAGTTTCGTGATTTTGACTTTTGAATGGTAGTCAATGTATGTACCAGGAATTTGCATTCATATATACGTATTCATTCTCGTCCCTGGCTTTCTTTGAGCTATCGCCGTAGTCGTATTAACAATATTTTACAGACGGTAAAAGACAAAGACCAAATCGGCTTCGACGATTAAGGCACGTCCAGAAAATGGAAGATTCTTGACTAATCTAGACACACGCAGAAGGAAGACCGAAATTGAGGTGCATGGATGGCGTGACTAACAGGAGGATGCGGACAATGGACTGGGGGAAAAGCAACAATTTTTGGAGGCAGCCGAGGCTCTCAATGGGCTGTAGTATCAATGACGATTTATTTATTTTATATCATTGGCATATCTACAGTTTGTTTACAAATTTTAAAACATCAGCATAAATTATAAAAAAAAAACATCGACAGACAGCGCATCAGTTTTAGTAAAACAATAAGTTAAAGATGCAAGAAAAACAAAAGAAAACAAATAGAAAAAAAAACAAAAATGATATTTGCCTCATAGGATGAAAAAAAAAATGATATAAAGGTATAGAACAGAGAAAGAGCTCATATTGAAAAAAAAATACGATATCTTATTTGATTTATTTTGCTCCAAACTCATAGCCTGCCTTTTGGCTTATACGCCAGCGTTGTTTGTCTGTAGTTGTTAAGCTCTCTGTGGCTGTGTGATATAATAATCGTGTCGTTAATTCGCCTAATGGTTTTGATTTCGATCGCGGGCGCACACAGCCACAGCCAGTGGATGGATACAACGTAAAAGTAATTAAAATTGCACGGATGAAGGAGCGCATATCATACGTGAAATTCTCAGAAAAGCCAGTACTTGGGTGTCTAGCAGAGCTATGTATCTATAATAATAATAATGGGCAGGCTATACTTGGTGTAGGCAGTCAACATCCTGAAGACCTGACCGCCTAGTCTCGGGGCAAACACAGTCATAATGACTCTTCATTGCTGCAATCATACGGTTCACAGTGCTTGTCTAATTCGCAGTAAACAAACTACAGTAGTCATCGAGTTTTCCAATGTCTACTTACATCGCGAGATTAGGTAGACATCAATGCGGTGTAATAATTTGAGAATTGATGTACGCAGTGTCTTAAACTAAGCATAAAGTGACCGATAGAAGGGTCATGTTGTATGCAGGTACCCAAAAATCCGGAAAGGATTCTCAGAAAGAAGATTTGGCCAACAACTACCAATATGTAACAAGACATGTTATTTAATAAAAAATAATCAAAATTAAGTAGTTAAGTGGTCACAAATACACTTTTTGACACCTTTAAGTAGGAAAGACTAAGTCTTTAACCTCCGCAACGGGGATCGAACTTAAAGACCTTGAAAGCGGATGTCGGCAACTGAACTGCAAATAATTAAACATTGAAACGAGAACAAAAATCAAAATCTTGTTTATAAATATGATTAGTTATGAATGTGTCTCACGAACAGATCATCTAGTAACTTATAAATAATGTGAACGAGGAACACAAATAAATTACAATTCTTAAAAAAAAACATTTGAAAGACTTGTTTTGGATAAATTGGAAGGCTTTTAAATATCAATTCTGTTTTTCTGCCTCATCTCGGACGTAGATTGTAGCAAGTAAACATAATAACATTATGTACGTACTTACATACCACGACGTAGGCCTTTGTGTGTACAATAGCAATATACGTTCAAACTGAATCAGATACCACGGTAAGAGACCACGGATCGCGAGTCTATCAAATCCTCAATATGTTACGAGATGTGGAGATTTTTTAGGCACAACACAACAGATGGAAGCCGTGCGCGTTAGCCGAGTTCTAATTCGTGTGACGACAGAGAGGCGAGGTGGGGATGTGGGAAGGACGAGGACCTCCGCGAGATTAGATGCTGTTGTTCCGTCCTGACAAAGAGATTACACACTAGCTCCGACATCTGCCCGCCAACCAGCCCCCGCCCGGTACTTCTTCTTCATCTACACATATAATATAGTACATATATCATTACTAGCTGACTCAGCAGACGTCGTTCAGTGAAAAGCTATTGCTATATCGCAAAAGTGGTCGATAGTCGAGCAGTTTAGTCGCAGACTTTCATACGCTGGTTGACCCTACTCCTTTTTCACGACACAAGCTATTGTTATGTCTGGAATATTTCACAAGTGCATTTGTGTTCACTTTAGGCGAGTCCAGATTCATTTACAAATAAAAGACATGTCAACCAATCTTTAGAATATTTACATCGATGACATTAAAATTACCCACCTTCTGGAGAAAATGACCAAAAAAGTACACAAATTGGATTTTTTTTTGTACAAATAAAGGGGGGGGGGGGTCATACGCCCATCATTGACAAGCGTTAAAAAGGACTGACAAAGTGCAACCGCAGGTCCTTTATTGCACAATAATTTTTAATTCGTATATATTTTTGGCCATTCTATTAATGTCTAAAGAACATAAAATTTTTAAAAATAACCTGCATAATGTTAAAAAAAATCTATCGGCTCAAATTGTGAATCTTAAACGTTCTCGAATTACTCTTAAGAATTTAGTCTCATATACCTACAAATATATAGCAGAGATTTATATATATATATAAAGATATTCACAGTACTAACAAAGATAACCTTCTGATAATGTTTAATAGAAAAAAAATCGTACAACCATATGCGTGTAATAGACAAAAACTACTACGATTTGAATTATTGTAGTGGATATTGTCGTGTTGGTGCCCACATATCCTAGATACAATGGAGATGTTCATAAATCAACCATAGATAAAAGTTGAAAAAAACGAAAGACAGACAATGGCAACCAAGACCCGAAGGTTCACCGGGGCGGAAGACAAATGATGCAACGGCAGCTGACGATGACGAAGATCGACCGGGCGATATTTAAAAGACTTTCAGCAAATAGGGATTACGCAAACATGAGATGAATCCGCGAACGTTCATAGCGAGAAGCAAAAAATAAAGGATTACAATCTCCATAACAAATAATATTAGCTCTGTCTATAACAGTCGTTAGACGAAGGTAATGTTGGGATATACCTATTATTTGACCGCACTGAACAATAATGATGATTTTAAAACCGCAGATGCAAAAATACGAATCGAACCATTATTTATTTAGGACCCGCCAGACGGTACAGAAGGTACACGAGATGATTAGATCGGAGATTAGAGTGAGTTTTGATCCACGTCCCTGTGAGAACGGAACAAGGCTGGCTGGCTGAGCGAATGCGCGTTTCTGTATGTAACACAGGACACAGGTAGAGTAGATTCCATTCAGAGGTATTATATTTCAAATTAATAAGTAACGCGTAGGTATGTATGTATGTATATTCGTACCTAGTAAGTACTTATATAGCAGCTAACTTCCTAAACAGCGAGCTCCAAACAAAGGATCTATTGAATACCAACATATTATTATTATTTATTTACCATCATGAAGCAGTATACACGCACAATGTAATCAGTCGTTGTTTTAGTTTAGCGCAAAATATGAGTCACGCGTAAATTTAGCGCAAAATACGAGTCGAGTGAAAATTTCAGTAAAATATTAGTCACGTGTACAAAACACGAGAGAGAGCTCTTGTTGCCTCCCTATGCCCCTCAGTGGGTCGTAAAGGGAGTTTGGATTTGGTACAAAACACAATATTATGAGTCATATGCAAAAAATGCTTAAAAAAAGACATAAGTGTAAATTTTAAGAAAATTGATTGCGCCTCAAAATTGTTCGGAATATGTCAAATTTGTCTGAATGCGAGGTCAGCCGAATCGCTGGACATCTTTGAGAAGAAGGTAGATACTTCGTCGAATCTGCGGACTGGTGAGAGATGACTAAGAATGGTGCATTCGCCACAAGGAAGAACTGTGTAGTATCCACCAGGCTCCTAAGATGTCAACATGAGTTGGGAGGATGGGGTTAGCAAGAATGCGGAGGAACTGCTTCAGTTAGTCAGAGGATGGAACATGTTGGAGGAGGCCAAGGACCGATTTGGGCTGAAGTGCATGCCATTGTAGAAGAATGTAACATTTAAATTTTGTCCCATTTTTCACAGACTCAAATTCCAATATAACTCGTATTGAGTGTGTGTTACAACACAAGTACACTTAAAAAAATCGTAATATCAATAATATCATACAGTACAAGTATACTGCGGTCGGTAGTAATTAGAATTATGATTGAGAAAAAGAATCAACCACATAACACGACATAGTAAGTTAGTATGCATGTAGGTAGCCGATATCTTATTGAATAATAATATTATTATTTTCCACGCGCGTTGTAATTATAAAGTTCGCTGAATAATAGTACAATAATAATTGGCAAGGTTGCCCGATACAATAACACAAAACATCAGATAATTATTATTGCTGTGATCTCTCTAAACAACTAACCAACAATGCCTCGCCAAATATAAGTACAGAGAGAGAACGTAACGTATAGTTTTATGTAACTACGCATTGAATAGACAATGGGGGGATAGTTCGCCGGAGCGGCTAAACACCATAATCTGCCGCAACGATTATTCAATGCTAATTTTGTTTCTCGCCAATTCTAATTATTATCATACAAACCCAATTAACACGTAAACATTTTCTACTCCACAGTTCATAATGTTCATATAGTGTACCTACAATATATTCAATACAATCTTAATATAAATTAAAAATAATCGGATAATATAAGTCGCTAAAAGAGATAATTGCGCTGGTGTCTCGCTTAATCTCGAGAACGGCTGGACCGATTCTAATTTCAAAATATTCCGATAAGATTGAAAATGTTCGTTTTAAAAAAAATACAGTTTCAGTTTAAGCAAAACAATGCCTAAATGTTTTTTTTTTCTTTATCAACTCAACTCATGCCTTTCATATGTTTTTATTAATTTATTTATTTATAGTCAAGATTTTTTACGATTGTTTTTTTTTCATTATTCTACATATCGTATTCCCAGATCAAGGGTGCCACAAGTCAAAAATTATGGATATTTAGTTAAGAATGCCAATTTTTTTTTTTTTTTTAAATGAATCTGTGCTCACTCAAAGTGAACACAAATACACTCCTTAACTCTTTCACAGTAAGCTACTTAAAGCTTGTGTCGTGAAAGAGGAAGATGGTCGGCACCTGGGATCGAACCACGACGTCCGCAGTACGAAAGCCGGCGTTGTAACCGCTGGGTCACCAACCACAATTGATAGTATATTCTGTACCGAACATTGTGATAAAGTGCCACTAGTCTAAAACTAACACATACAAAATTGTAAGGATATACGGCACTCTAGGTTTGTACAGATTGTTCTCACATCAAAAACTTCATCCATGGTTTTCTCTTTTTGAAAAATTTGGACATGTGGCACCCTTGATCTGGGTATACGATATATTACTTTTTTCTATTAGTACCTACCTACTATTTTTCCTTTATTTTAAGTTTGTATGTATTTTGATTTCATAAATAATGGCTTGTTTAATTTTTCTAATGTTTGAATCCTAAAGTAGATCTATTTTAATTACTTACCTACTATTTTATTTATGAATTTAGAATCGTTACTGTTTTTACACACATGTATATATTATAATATTTTATTATTCCGCTCAATTTCGTAAGAATACGGTTTTAACATTGTCAATAGTTAATAGAATAGAAAAATATGTATGTACTTACAAAACTACAAAAGCGTTTTGAAAAGACAAAGCAGTTCATGTAAGGATATAGAAAATAATATAATAAGCTCCGTATGCAGGTTAGTAAACGCAGTCGTGTAGTACTGTCTCTGTCCGTCAAGATTGATAGACCATCACACAATAGACACGGAGGAGGGACATGGGGGTGGGGAAGGACACGGCGACGGGGGAGTCTCTCGCGAATCCTAAACCCGAGTCCTTGGATCGCACCACCTGTCCTGGCCGAGCAGCCAACAAAAAAACTGGCGGTTAGTACCTAGCCGACGCGACGGAAGCGGCCCGACGGATCGTTTTGTCTAAGCAACGCGAGGAGTGAATTGGGACCGACACCTATTCACAAAGACGAGACAAAGGGACAGGTGGGACGGAGCAGCGAGGGCTCCCCGAAGGTGGCAGCAAGGAGCTATGATGTCTAACTCTAACAGAACACCTCACCACATGACGATTACAAAACGCTGTCGGAGAGATTCTGTTTGTTTTACAATGGAGAAATGAAAAATACACCATTTGTGTTTCCACACGAACCAAAAATTGAGTCTTTATAGAGGAATAGGAAGGCACAACGTATTGAGTAACGACCTTAATATTTCGTAGTTAGCAAGGAAGCTGAATCATTGAATCAGTGTTGCCAGTCCCAAACTTCAAGGAACAAGTAGATAAACTCCTCCAAAAAGTTTTTGGTACGTCTCTAAAAATTCTGATTTTCATATAGAAAACTTCCAAAATAGGTAACCAACCATCCGTAGAAAGCCTAAAGCTCTCTTGTTCAGCCACGGTATTGTACGGAATATGAGAGCGGCGACATTAGACCCAATTAGTGCATCGGGTGGTGGTGCATGTGTCCCCGCTCGGCAGGTTCGCACGGTATATGAGTTTGATCAATTAAAATGGAATAACCTGCAATTATTTGACGAATGTAGGCGCGCTTAATTGCTATCTATACACAAGCGACAGTCTGCGTGTGTGTCGTACAAGCAGTCTGCCATCCTCCACCGTCCGTCTGCAAACATAATAAGTATGATGTGTGTAATGACACAGTGTGCACTGACTTGTAATTATCCACCGAGCACAGTGCACATGGATCTATTTGATGGAAGTACGTATGTCACTTGTAACGTGGTGGCAATAGAAATGACAATTCTTTCAAGAGAAATAAATGGCTGGTGTAAAAGGGTCGAGAGGAAGATCGCCCGCTAAATAGAAATACCAAATCAAGATAGCTGCTAAAACAGTCGATGTTAAGTTATGTAGGGAAATGAGGACAAAATCTGTTCAAAATGCATGTAACTGGCATAGAGAATGGGGTGTTACAGTCCTTAATAATTAGGAAACACGGCCAAAAACAGAATATTTTACCGAAAAATGATTTAATTTAATAGCATGTTAAACACCAACCATGAAGCGTGTATCCTGTTTTATAAAAATGCGTCGAGGTTGGGGAATCATCTAAAATCTAAAGCGTTACAGTCTGAATCTTCGGAGCCTCTCACAGTCATCCAGATTCCACCGAGAACGGCGGATGCAGAGCGAAAACAATACAGTAATCTTGGTTTATGCCAACAAGTGATAACCTCCCTGTGAGGGCGAGATAATCTAAAAATAGGCTCCGAGTCGCCGTGTATACAGTATCGCGTATGTGCGTTACGTAATTTGCGTTGCGGTCAATTTGTCTCATTGTCTGTTTATCTGACGGACATACCAGATACCGGAGTGCTCGTGAGACGCCAACACAAGTCAAGGACGACACCCGGCTTTTACAAGATCTGACGACGATCGCCATTTGAATATCCTTTTGATGCTGCTTTTCACGATTAAGAAACCCTAGATTCTCAGAGGTTAATGAATTTTGGAAAAAGCGACCTGAGATCTATGGTTTTAGTAGAGTCATAACATCGATGACGATGTCACGCTTTCAACTTAAGCAAAATCTCAAGACAATCCAATAAAAGAGAAGGCATCAACAGTTTTCTTTTAAGGAATAACTAACAAGAGCCATGTATCCCGCAAGGACGACGGACGGTGCAGTAAAAGGCTGAGGGACTAGAGGTAAGAGACTGGCCGAAGAAGTGTTGGTAGACAGCCGTAGAGGTGGAGCGACGACATCGTAGTGGATGGATGGGGATGACCAGGGGCAGTGAGGAGTGCCGTGAACACGAGGAGTAGGTACGTCCTGCAGTGGACGATCACGGGCTAGTTATAACAAGAGTCATGTGACGCCCTCGATCCTTTCTGTCTCTCATAGGATAAATTAAAACTTCTAAATCGTATAAAAGAATGACGAAAAAAAGTACATATCCCATTCCGAATGATCTCTAATATACCAAGTCCCCTCGATATTGTTTAGAATTATCTGTTGGAAATTCAGATGTATCATTATCCTCCTTTATATGAATGCTACTCATGCGTCCATTCTAGGGTAAATCGTGAATCCACCTATGATTAATCAACAATGCTTTCCCTAACCGGTAGACTCCAGGTTTATTTTATATCCTCCATCCATCATAACTCGACATTATTTGCAACTTATCCTTAAAAGACGCACACAATTTTATGAAACTTAGACCGGATGCGAAGCAAAAAGATTTTATTGATTTGCAACCGTAAGTTTGAACTGATATTATTAGGTACGAAGTCGCAGGAGAAACATTTCCCCGGATATCTATTAAATTTCTCCCGGACACCTATTAAATAATGTTGAATGTTTGCTGAAATGTAGCTATGAATTTCGGCAAACCTTACCCCGCTTATCTGACGGGTTGATGACCCAATTGACCTGTTGACATCCAAAAATAGGGGTGATAGGGATTAAGGAAAGCGGCAACCCCGAAGTTACCAACTAAAATATATTTAGCATAGCGTCTGAAATTATTATTTGCTTATTTTTCACATAAATACCTAGATAACTAGGTACTAATAATTTTTGTCATTTATTTATAAGAGCCGTCGATAGAACACCACACGTTAGGGTGCATTTAAACCAAACGAAAATAGTGCCAGAGCTGAAAGTAGAGTAAGTATACTTTTATCGTGATATTGGACACCATGGAAACAACAACTAATTAATGGGTAACAGTTTGTTCTCGTTGTCATTTCCTTGGTGACCATATCAACGATCAAGAAAATATACTCTATTTTCCAGCTCTGGCTCTACGTTCGTTTGGTATTTAAACGCACCTTTAAATAACTAACTATCACGGGTATTCTTCGAAGTTATTTTTATTCATTTCCAAAATACTTTGATATAAAAATAAAGGTAGGTACATAAGTTCTTTTCATTTTCAAGTTCCTGAAAAAAATAAAGACCATCAATTCCAAATAATTTAGTACTTAAATCACTTTCTAGAGTGGATTCGACCATTTTACTAATGAAATTTATACAAGATGTTGAGTTCGAATATCCTGTTATCGTGTAAGGTAAACGCCCTACAAACATAACAAATAACATAAATTTAATTACCTACCTACATAACACAATAATATCTTATTTGCCAAGGTATTTTACCCGTAATGTGTGAATACGCACAACTGACGAAATGAAGCGGGCTTATAGTATCTACAGTACGTAAGGTATTGAAAGTTTCGTTTACAAAGTATTATCGCGCCGAATTGAAAACGTCTCTATCAAAAAAAAAGGCAGGCCTCCCCACACACTGGGGGCCCTCACCTAAGCTGGGGCCGGGTCCAAAATAGACTCGACAGGGGGTGAGGGGTGGCGCTGTATAAACACATGCCCCCCTCGCGCCTATCTCTATCTCCTCAGATCCACAAAACAACACAGCCTTAGTTGAAAATAATGAAGTTTTCGGTTGCGACACCATCTCACGTGTCGTTTGAAATAAACGAGACAGGGAAAATAAGAATCGAGAGAATGTCCTATATCATAATTTCCTAAGTTCGCAGGTTTATTCACGGTTTGGTTACGCAATTGAGAAATAAATAAACACCAACTCGTATAAAGGTGTCAATCAAGGGAAACATTGGTGCAAAAAAGACATTCGATAGAAATGTGTGAAGTTTGCACTTGATAGAAAAATATTTTTCATATCTAAAACATTTGTTTTTTTTTTTAATACCTGTTTTACGACAGGCTTTGCTGCTAGTATAGCTAAATAAGAAGAAAGAGACGCACATACGATCAAACCGTGTCAGGAATGTTATCACTTTTCGAGTTCACACGCAAATCCTAGTTAAGCGTAAAAGAGAGAGTTTCTGGTGTTAAAGTAGAACTCGCGAATGTGGGGTTGAGTTCGAGCGAAACGCCATAGGCGGGGTGCAGCGGCGTCTATCGATCTGATCCACGCAGTTTCTGTGAGCCGGCGCGCGTTGCAGGCTGTGAGCGGCTAACAGACGCCAAGAGAGAAGCAGCGCTGTCCCGTGGAGGCGGGCGGCTGGATGGAGGCCGTACACTCCGGCACCCGCTGCTGAGGGGGGGGTGGGAACAAAGGCCAAGGTCAAAGTTCGACGAACCGATGGGGCCGCATCGCAGCGAAGGGCGGGAGGTTGTCGTCCCTCGCGCCACAAGGCCGCTCTCCCCACGAGTCAGCTGAGGACTGTCACCTCGCATCCAGAGGGATGTGTTTTGGGCCAAACTGCGCAACACTACTACTCCCGTCTACGGGTATAGATTTCCTAATACAAGAGCACGACGTTACATAGCGTTAGCGGGTTAACGACATACCAACACAGTTACGGCCTCCGCCAACCCTGCTCGGCTCCGTCCAACGTAAACACACCCCGCATCACATCTACGCTCTAAAGACGTTTTCCCATGACTCAACTGCGAATGTTGCAATACCGCCATCGTCCTGAACTAACAAACACTACAAGATACTTCAGAGAATAGATTTTCATACGAAAGGCGCCGGTATAAATTTCAACGAGTGTGAACAGAAGCTGTATCTATGTTATAACTGGGCTGAAGTCGCGTTTGTAAGAAAGATATTCATGTAGAAAATAATCTTTATAAAAAAGGGATCTTTTCAATATTTCATTGCACAGATTTGTTCAAATTTGCATAACAAAAGAACTTTTGGTTAAAATGTACTAGCCATTACAACTACGAAGGTTCAAAACATAGTTACATATAATACAACTTTTAACTTCTTTTGTTTTCCTGGTGAAGAGGTCGTTCGAAGAGATTCAGCCTATTTTGAGTTTAAAGTGGCCATTTTTTTAAAGGAGACATTTGTCATTCCTTCGTAGAAGATACACTCTTCATAGATACAAAATTAATTGTTTTATCGAAAGCAAAAGATAAAAAAAGGCCACGCTTATTTAGAAACAAAACGTAACGAATAAAAACGAGCTTATAGAATAAACCGATTGAAATGGAAAAAAAAGTAAAGATGGTGAGATGGTGGTGTCATCCCACAGATTCTGGGGATTATTCCATTAGCGGAGACGTGACTAGGAGGTCGGCCAGGCAAAAGCACGGATAACAAATTTAAATCAATCTAACAACACAGCACTCTTCATGCATTATTTGTCGGGTCAAGCGTACCACGACATCAGCGATATATAAACCAATCGCAGCAAGAACTTGGCGTGTAACTTTACCTATTATAGTTATGAACTATTATCGATTGTTCTTAGGCACAAATTTCATGGTAAATATTAAGTTTAACTAACACCTTTTATTTAATACGCAGTCGAAATAACGGGATTCAATTGAACGACTTCCAGTGAAAAATGTAGAGTAACTTTACGACCCTTTACTTTAAAATTCATCTTCTTGTAAAGTTTCAAAATCCTGGACTAGAGAGTGCTGCAGCTTCTAGCACACCAAACCACTGCCAAAGACTTTCGAGAATAATTTTCACTAGTTAAATTAATGTTAGGTTTTAAATAAGAATTTACAAAACCATTTTTTAAATAAATTCACATCTAGAGAATTTTGTTCTCTTAGGCCAAGTCCGCACTAACAGGTGGCTTGCTCGACTTGACTCGGTTGACACATTTCCTAGTTAGTAACCACGTTTTTGTTTCCTTGAAAACACTAGGATAGACACAAGGTGATCGCTGATCATACGGCCGGGTGAGAACACTTTGATCGTTTGTTTTAGTAAACTACTCACCACTCTAGGCGCAAAGCAAGCCACCCGTCATATACTCCACCCGTATATTGGTCTTGAGCCTGAGGAAGAGAAGAGCTGACCCCAACAGTCTATACAGACGTTAAGCTGGGAGCAAGCCAGGGAGACAGATAGTGGTCTTAGGAATTACGGATTGGATTCCCGGTCTAGGATATTATTAATATTGTTAATTGACCGCTTGTGTCTCGACTTTGAGAGAATCGAGAGATCCCGGGTTCAATGAATGTGTTTTTTCAATTGAATTTTTTACACGGAGTTGGAATCCTGCCTCATATTGGACGGGACCGATTAATTGGTAGAGAATGCTTTGAGTTTCGCTGTTTCTCTGACTTTCTTAAATGTTTATTAAATCATACAGACGAAAATTCTCATTAGTATTCGAAGCCTCTTACAAAATATAATTCCACCTACTCGATATTGGAACTATTTGTTTAATATCTGGTATTTATTGATTACGTCGTCGTCAATAGAGTATTCAGAACGGTTAAGTGTGGGTCGCAAAAAGCATCGAAATAGCAAGCACAAGACGCGCCAATAATGTCCTAGAAGACATTGTCACACTTTAGTCCTTCAAACAAGTTCCGAGTTGTGAAGTATTTGAAACAATTTTTCAACAATGGCCCAGAATATTACAATAGTGACGGGGCTGAACGCAAACTTATCTTATATATAAAAATGGAGAGCCATTTCCCGATGTCATCGCATCACGCCTAAACGGCTGGACTGATTTCGCTAATTATTTTTTTGCCGTGTAGGATTTTATCAGGAGAATGTCCTATTAGAAGAAAAAAATCAAGAATGAAAATTAGAAAACTAGAGAAAACTCTACGTAGACAACCTTATTAGTACTTTTTACCTTACAATTTTTATTCCAATTTTGAAATTTTGAGAGAAATTGTCAACTGGTGTGATTGACAGAATGTGGATAGAATATACATGGTTTAAAATAGACGCATCGTTCGGAATCACATTGGTCAAATGATAATTAATTCATCACCATACAAATTCGAATTCTATATTCATATTTAGGAACACAGGACAACGTCTGTCGGGAAAGCTAGTTTGTGATAATGTCAATCAAAATAATGGCCCCGAAGTACAATCTAAGTTACTTATACGCATATCTAGACAGACCCTTTTATTTACATCCCATCCAATAAATAGACCCTATAAGTAGTAACATCTTATATTTAAATATGTAATTACTTAATGGCCGAATCTTCCACAACCGTTAATTATTATTTTAGGTTACTCGACATCATTACAAACATTTTCTCTGTACCTATTTCGGAAATTTGCTAAATTAAATTGCATTGGCCGTAGAATACAAATTAATTTTGAGGATTCTTTTTTTTTAGAGAAAATGAAAATGTTTTCATAAAATTCTAAGTAAACGTTATATCAGCCACATTTCATTTCCAGCCACTCACAACCACCAAAAAACCGATACTTGTGACACATACATACATCTAACCAGTGCTGCCACCTGTCCGGGTTTAAACCGGACAGTCCAGGAATCGCGACGTTTGTCCAGGCGAAACTTAAAACGTCCTGGTCGTGACTTTACTCAATGACCTTTTTTTAGTAAAATTTTCGGAACCTACTTTATTCGGCGCGAACTTTCTCCTTTCCGGATACAAAATTTTCGGACTGACATTTTTTTAAGTTTGTGTCCGGGTCAAAAATTTAACAAAGGTGGCAAAACACTGCCTCTAGACAGTTAGCTGTATGGGAAAACAAAAATTCAAATAACCTGTGACAATGAAAGGGCGTGCCCCTTTGAAACATTTCAGATAATAAAATTGTGAAAATGTTAAAAAGTTTTTTATTTAAATTTGGAAAAAATGTTAGTCTGTGTATGTAGCTTAGTGTTGTATTACATGGAATGTGGCAGAAACGGAACCCACAGTTGCTCGACGGTTAACAGACCAGTCGGGTTAACCGGTAGCTTAACTGACTAGTCCCCCCGCGCCCTCTCACGCACTGAGTTAATTGTCATTATGACAGATAGTGCTTACACTCAGTTATGAATAATGAGCAGGTGCAATAACGGGACTGCGATGCGTTAGTTCTACGACATAGCTCCGGCCTGATGATGCGCAGCAAAAGAGGTGCCATGTTAGCGTTAATCACAAACAACTCTCTGGCGTCGTAAGTCAATTCTGAACGCTTTTATACATCAAGCGCGCTCGGGTAGATAACAAAATTAAAATATCCAAAAGGTGTCCTATTTGGGGCCAGGGTTGCCAGGTGTTTTAGTGAATTTATAACTTTCGGGATACGAAATTTTGAAAACGACTTTTTTTAGTGAAATTTGTTCAACTTTCCGGATATCAAATTTTGAAAATGACCTTTTTTTAAGTGAAAATTCAACTTTCCGGATAGGAAATTTTGAGAATGACCTTTTTTTTAACTTTCACCTTTTCGGATACCTAGTGGGAACACTGGATCGGTATTTTTTTGTGAAAAAACCTGGCAATTCTGCTTGGGGCGTTAACTAAGTGGAGTAAACATCACCCTACAACACCATTGTCCTGATCATTAAAAGGAAAGAACAAAGTGCATTGAAAGAATGGTCGATGAACATTCGGGGAAGTAGAAAGATCCATGTAGGTACTCTTAGAGTGATACAGACTTCGTCGGAAGGACCTGACATGATGACACACAAAGAGGCTCATTCTTATAGCATGGAAACTCATAAATTTAATTCATATACCTAACCTGCGGTCAATTTTTTGACAATGGTTTCGCCATCATAGGACCCGTGTACATTTCCATTTTCGTGCGGCAAAATGATCGTTAACTTAATGTTAAATCGTCGAATAAAAATATCAATAAAACTTTGTTTCCGAGAAGCAGTCACACGGCTACAGAGATAAATCACGCAGGTCACGATGTATCTCGATAGGATTTTCTGGGAAAATAATGTAATTAAGTAGGTATATGTACGAATCAAAAGGGGATATATGTATGAGCCACGAAGAATCAAGAAGAATTCCCTATATACTTAAATCTAAACACATAACTTGCGCTTGTGTCGAAAAAGAGGAAGATGTCGACATTGGGATTAGAACGCATGTCCATCGGTTCAGTCGATCAATTCGCAATGCTATGAAGCTATTCCGCAAGGTGAAGTAGTTAGTTAGTAGCGTAGGGGTTCAGTCGCCGATTTTAGTACTGAGCGTTGCGGGTTCGATCTCTCGGTAAATTACCAATCATTTTTCACCTCGAAAGGTTTACTTTCTTTGAAATATTTCAAAAGTGAATTTGTGTTTACTTCGAGTGAGACCAGATTCATTAAAAAATGTACCTACTAAAAATGTAGAAAAAAAATCACACTCTTCGTCGTCATCATCATCACAGTGAGTCTCGGCCTTCTCCAGAATTTTTCGCCATTCTCTCCTACCCATAACCCGCACTCTTCACGCAAACTAATTCAAAGAACCCATGTAGAACATTACGAAAATATGATTGGGATTAATATGAAAACGCGATTTGAAAAGACTATAGAAATCCATTCTCAAGTGATATCCAATGACTCATCTGAGAGGATTAAATATGAAGCGGTTAGGTCACGTGCATGCTTTTTTACTCTCAAGACTAAACTGTTAAGAAAAATGTCTCAAAATATCAAAAATTCAATACAAGACGAGTCACGGGAATAATAAGCAGGGACGTGATACTGATAAGGATCCACATGCGCCCAGACACCCGAGAAAAACAGTTCAAATTAGCAATATAAATAAGGAAGTCACTTTGGACGACATTTCAAAAAAAAAAAAAAAAAACGGATAATGTAAGAGCCCAGTGACGTGAGGAAGAAGAGAAAAAAAAAATGAAATGACGTAACTTTTTTTATAGCCGCTCTAGATTAGTAGGGCCGCTTCCTCGACGGGACCTCGGGGAGGGATGGGCGCGATAGTGTCGGTATCAGATCAGATAAGAGACCGCATTACTACTGATGGAACTTTTTGTAAAGTATCGTTCTGACGGCGTTCCACTTAGTCCGCCCCCATAAAGAAAGCCATTCACTCTTTTCCGCCTTCTCTTTTATATTTAAGACGGAGATCAAGATTCAATCTAATACATTACTGGAGGAAAGTATTTCAATTTTGGCAATGTCTTGAATAAACGACGTTAAGTGTTCTTCTAAATTTCCTTTATTGAAAACTCTTAAGATTCTACGATAATTCTAAATACCAGATAAGGTACTAAAAGATCAAAGGTCGCAAAGAAGTTGACATCTTGGATGCGGAGTAAACACAGAGATTGGCAGGTTTCAGAACCTTCGAACTGTAGTTTTAGGATCAAAATAATCCGCCTGACGAGACAAGATATAAAATACAGCGTATCTGCGTATTCAGACATCTAAACTACATGAGGTTATAAATCGATTTGTCACATTTAAAGGCGATGACAGACTACGCACGCCAGTATTCTGGTTCTTTCCATATTACCGATCAAGAAAATAATATACTCTATTTCCAGCTCTGGTTCTATGTTCGTTTGGTGTAGGCGAGAATGCTCGTTGTATCTTCTGAGACAAACTCATCCTCAAATTCTTTTGAAAAGGATACGAAGTATGCATAGGCACTCGTATGTGGGCAAATCAATTTTTTTGCTTTTCAATTGTTTCGAAAAGAATTTAATTTAAAATATAAGCTAATCAAGAAGTTTAAAGAAGAAAAAAACTTCGCGTGCGGGTATATACTATATGGGCGACCTCGTATACAAATATTCGAATCGCAGCATATTAAGCTATAATCTTGGTAGGCACAACAAAAAAAAAGCAATTTAGGATAAATCGCTTCCATAAAAACACATTCCGAGAATGAAGATTAAAAAAAACAATACAAGAGATGGAGAGAGAGAGAGAGAGAGAAGCAATCTGGGCCCCGAAACAAGAAGGAACTTCGGATTAGTTTTAATGGGAAAAACTTACAAGGAATTTAATCAAGTAAGTACGGTAGACGTTGTCGGAGTGTCCCGTGTAGGGTTCAAAAGGGAATTTTCAATTTTAAAGTTATGAAACAACTCGCATCAGAGAACAATATTTAAGCAAAACAAAAACTCATTATATTACCGAAGGAGGCGAGAAGTTTGCCAGTAGGAGAATCGCGGGGACACAATAAATGGAAACAACAAACAGCGCGACTGGAAATGAGTACAAGGGTGTGCCGGCGAGACTATTTCAAATAATTACATATTAGGAGACCCATCTAAATATTAGTTAACAAATTTCCATGGAAGATGACTACATGATCATTGGCACACAGGAGCATAATATTGAAGCCTTCGATAATATGTTTCAAAGTTGTGAGAAAATGCTAATAACTTTAGTTAGGTACTGTATATTATAACAGCTTATACTCATTATTTGAGATACTTAATAACGGAACTTCTAAAACAATATGTGTTGCAATGGTTTACTGGCAATGATGAACGGATGTAAAGTCCCTCTTAGAAGAAACCTTTATTCGTGGAGTGAGTGTAGGTTTATTGCAAACTGGGGTTGACCAATGAAATGTTTCTCTTTGCTAGGTAGAGAGAGCGTCCTCTATCACACTTTGATGAAAAATAAGGTTAAATTACATAATAACTATGCAACATGCATAACTGGTGTGCAAAAATTACACAATAATCTGGAATTCTGTTGACTCGTCAGAAGGGCTACTAAGGGCATAGGTACATAAAACATATAGAAAGAGAGAATCTTTATGAATCCGTAGACTGCGATCTCAATGCAGAAAATTTGATAGACCACATGATGAAATCGCCAGAAACATGTAAGGCCATTGAGGGTTTTATGGAGGTGATTATGAAGAAGAAGGAAGAACATCATCGCTGACAAAATTTGCTTCCCGGGTAGACCGAAAGGCACCGGGTTGCAAAAGAAGAATGACTACCGCTTAGGTGTGTTCTTGGAGGATTTCCCCTCATATAACCTCTCTCTACACAAACTCTCTAGAGTTTTATGAGAGAGGAAGAAATTGTTAATACCTATATGAATATATAAAAATGAATATAATGTAAATTGTAATTATTGTAAGAATTTGATTGAATAAATAAAAAAAAATGATGTGGATGTGTATAAAAAGTGGTGACGGTAGTTAGGCGCGCACGGAGAGAAATCGATTTTTGTGCTCTTAATAAATTGACAAGACGTCTCTATATATTATTAATTCAATGCGAAAGTGTTAAGAATTCGTGCGATATCACCATGGAAAAACAATAAAATACCATGCCATACGAAATAAATATCAGTGTAATGATATTTATTTCAAATTGTTTTTGTTAAACTATCATGATATTGTCACGATATTTTATATTTTGCAGGAGGAATGATAAATTATCATAACACCTTTCAAAAAATGCATTACGGACTTATAAACTATCATTACAGTGATGTGAAATTCTTGTGATCATGATATATTTACCTGAGTACTGATATTTTATAAGTACTAATAATTCTTTATAATATTTATCTTGTTATAATATGTGTACACAGTCACAATAATTTTCTTTTTGAGCAGGAGAACGGTTATTTTATAATGAAATTCTAAAAAAAACAATTTCGTGGATATAAAATATGTATACAGGAATGTGAAATTGTCATTATTTATGTAATATTTATAGGTAAACTGATATTTTCTATTTTTTCTGTGCAAAATGTAGGTAGGTACCTACCTACTTATGTTACAAATGTCTGTAATAAAAAAATTAATCATGGCTCGCCCTAAAGTAAAGACAAATACACTTGAAATATTTAACAGTAAGCAAAAGCTTGTGTTGAATGGACAAAAGTCGGCACAGGGGATCGAACCCACCACCTTCGGATTGAATGCCGCCGACTGAAACGCTGATGTAACAATAATTTTAATAATTAGGTACATACCTATATGTTAAATGTACCTAATATTATATCAATTCGTCATTATAAACTCTTTACATCCATTATCATTTTGCACACACTACAGCAAATTTGACAGATGGTCATGTCAAATTCTCAAGACGGCAGAATAATAATTTTTATCCTTCAAAAAACTAGCAAAACCAGCTAGTATGAATTTAACAGTCGGTGTGTTCGGACGCGTGCGTAGTGAATCATAATCATTTTAATGTTTTTCATTAATAATAGACTAATTTAAAGAGAATACTGTGTGCAAACGTGTTTTTACTTTTAATATTATAATATAATTGATGTAGAAACCATTCAGTTATTTAAGTGCTGGTTTAACTTCGTATTTAGAAAATTTTAAAGGTCGGTGAGTATATTTTTTTATATTATTATTGAAGTTTTTTTTTCATTTAATTAAAGATTTGCGAATGAATTATAAATGTTTATGTTATGTAATAAGGTAGGTACCTATTCGATAAATAATAACAATAGCCCATACAATAAAATTATTGTGCGATTGCGGCGTCACAAGCAAGTTTGAACAAGTTTGCCTTACCCAAGGTCCACAGTAGGTACCTACCTATCAAATTTATATTTAAGATAGTAGATTCATCAAATTTGCAAGAATATTATGGAAATTTTAATATATTAGGTAGTTTATTTTATTTCTTTATGTACCTACCTAAACAATATTATTTCTCCATCAGTTTGTTTTTTTTTTTTTAATTATATTGCTGCTCTGTATCATAGTGATATTTTCATTCTGTTTTATTATTTTTAATTTTTTAGTTTACTATTGACTTGCTCGTATATTTGTGATTGTTGTTCATTTTGCATGCATTTTATTTATGTTAATGTATTATTAGTAAGCACCTTATTATCTGCCAATATGACTTGTGTGTGCGAATATAGACAAAGAGATGCGATTGAAATGTTTCCTGTATAATTGTAAGATTTTTATTTTGTTAAGGGCTGAAAAAAAAAAGGAAAAAATGTATTGTGCTTGTAGCTTGGTTATGATTATTGTTCATTTTTCATGCATCTTAATTGTTATAATTTATTGTTTTAATTTGATATTATTTTATTTATCTGTGATTCTTTGGATGTGAGTTTAAAGTTTGTTTTATGTGCTTTTATTGTGTCTGTCATATTTTATTTTATATACCTGTATAATTGATAAACATGTAAATGGCCTTGCCGTATGTAAATAAATAAATAAATAAATAAATAATTTAAATAAAATATCTTAGTATTATCCAAATTATAAGATTAGTAGGTAGTTATTTACAAGTTGAATTGAAATTGTGCCCAAGCTTAATATTACTTAATATTCCGTTACAGAAGAATGTGTAAAAATAATTATTATTTCATTACAGAAGCTCGCATAGACATAAACACCATATTATTGATTTCGGAGCCAGAACTTAAAGAATAGATACCGGTATTAGGGGATCAAAATATCAAGATAATTTAAATAATTCACAATTTGACATCGGAATACTAGATGAACAAGAACAGTCGAAAACAGAAGATTCCGGTTTATCAGAAATTAAGGATATTGAAGAGCTGCTACGAGATCCAATTTTTTTTTATAGTTGTATCTTTATATTATTTAATATATTAAAAGTTAAACTTAATTTAAATGTTTTACTTGCATCCTATATGTTCCTCAAAACAATTTTCCCATTGTACTTATTAATGGAAACTATTGATATTTGTATTTATTGATTTTACAGCTTTCATTTCAAGACAAATAATAATGTATATAATCCTCATCTCTATTTATTACCTACATAAACCTAATATGTACAAATATTTTTTCAGGTTTCGTAACATATTCATAGTATAGACACAGGTATGTATTTGTTCTTGTACAAATATTTTTGCAGTATTCTAAATACCTATATTCACAGTACCTAAAGACACTGGCATTTATTTTGTTCTTGTATGAATATTTTTTAAAGCTTTCTGAATTAATATTTTTACACTTTTCTGAATACCATGGTACCTATATTTTCTTTTGTTTGGATAGTCTTCAAATCTAATTATAATTACAAAACTACTTTCGAACGTGCGCTGGACATCCATTCTCAGAGGGGTGCTAAGTAAACCCCATTGATGATGGACTCTTTGAGTGTTCAAAACTTGTTAATGAATCATAATTAGATTTGAAGGCAAAACAAATAAAAATATGTACTATGGTATTCAGAAAGGTATAAAATTTTTTTCAGAAAGCTGCAAAAATATTCGTAGAGAACGAAGAAAATGTCAGTGTCAATAGTGTGAATATATTCAGAAACCTGCGATATTATTTGTATAAGAATAAATAAATTGCCAGTGTCAATGGTGTGAATATATTCAGAAACCTGCGAAAATATTCGTATAAGAAGGAATAAAATACCAGGTTCAGTGTTGTGAAAATATTCGTATAAGAACGAATAAAATGCCAGTGTCAATGATGTGAATATATACAGAAACTTGCGAAAATATTCGTATAAAAACGAATGTAAAGCAGGTGTGTACTGTAAGTTTAACATGAAAAATGAAAGAGATTTATTCAGATATCACGATAAAGCAACGGGAATTCTTAATAATTTTCTTGAGTGTTTATTAAGAATTCTTGTTAATATATTCGTTGACTTGTCATGTTATTTTATTAAGAAAGTCCTGTGTTTTTATTAGGAAGTGCTTCCTGACAATTTAACAGGACGAAAATCCTGTCAAATTAGTCGGTAGGACGCCAGTCACGCTTTTATGCAGAATTCTTAACAAGTTGTTAAGAATCTTAACAATTTCACTAAGCGTTTTTTTCTCCGTGCGGGAATCCAAAAATTGTCAAACATTCTGAACACATACAATTCATTTGCAGTATTTTATTCGTTTTCTTTAAGGAGTAGCTCAAGACAACAAATGAAGCAGGCTGCCAAGAGTATCGCGGGGTATATTATTACGAAGTATGCAGTGTCGCGCCTACTTCTAGAAGCGAGTGCTCGCCGGCTGTGTGGAAGCAACAATGAGTCGAGTAGATGGTTACGTAAGAGAGCTCGAGTGCGAGCTTGCCGGGTGCCCGACGTAAACGTAATGGAGTTATCTATTATGAGATTCGCATTATTATCGTGTCACGGCCAGCTCTACCGCCTCCTGCCGCACTAGTCTGTATGTATTGTGGGTATGGTATCGTAGACGGGCGCGGTGCAGTGCGGTACGTCACTCGTGGCCGCTACTTCCGCGTGCAGCGCACGAGTCGGATCTATAGACACAACCGACCTAACTGCATTGCCGAACTGAATGTCATTCCACGACGTAGTATCTTCTTTGCAGATATGTATAGCTTATTCGAAGACAAGGGATAGCTCGTAACTAATCGGTCATCTCGGGCGAAGTGCGCGGCGTATTGGACTGTCACATTGGCATGACGTTGGCAATGATTTTACATTAAAAAAATTAAACTTTTGAATTATTATTTACTAAATAGTAGGAGCACCACGTCCTCATAAAATAGGGCATTGTTAAAAAATATACTGGCCGTAAAGCAAGCCCCTTTCAGATTGTACATTTGAGAGTAAAACTAGGTGTTAACGTGGTTATACTTAGTTTTATGGCGTTATCTGGCATTAATTAAGGTTGTTACAATTGCAATAAGTAATTCATGTTTATTTTAATAATTATAGTACCTAACATTAACCCTTGCAATAGTCTTTGTTCGAAAAAGGTCATGCGTGGTATTTTATTTGTTTTAATTCCTAAATTAAATATTTTACAATAAAGCACTTACACCTACTATAATAGGTACATAAAAACTAGGTAAATACATTCTTTGGGATTTATTATCTCACTAGGCAGCTATTAATGTATTTAATTACTCTTTTTCGTAGATATACATAAATTTTACTGGACTTTTTATTATTATTGTGAGCGATCATAATAATAAAAAGATTTAATTATACCTACTGCACCTACATACACGATAGATTTTTCTAACTTCATTGCTCAACTACTGTTTTTCACAAAGAAAAGTTTGCTACTTTCATTAAATACATGAAAAAAAATCGCAATGTCAAAGCACTGCAAGAAATTTTTAATTGAACAGCTATCTCAGATTCCTTGACCGCTAAGGAACTAGACTAGAGAGTACACACTTAATAGATAACAATCAATCAAAATTGTAATAATAATGAGACAAGTGTGTCTAAAAAAGCACCGTTTTGTGACCAAAAGACCACCTCAAGGGAACTATGCTTGGTCTGCTTAAAATCTATGTGTACACACAAAATAATTTAAGGCATAGAAAAATCTAGATACGACTTCTGAAATTTATAATTGTTCTAAACTGGAAGCGATTTCCAGATTTTAGTCCAGAAACGCTGTAGTGTAGGCGTTATTGATGAATTTAGATCCAATTGCGGTATTGGCTTCAGCTACTTGATAAGTGGTTCGTATTGTAATCTAAGAGAGACATGTCTTGTAATTATTAAAATTAATCTACAGGTAGTCGATTACTAGCAATTAACAAGGTGGGTTTGCAGTAAGTAGGTACTAAGAAGAGTGTTTAGTGATGTTAAGTTTGATTATAGCGAGCTAGTAGATAGATAATGAGTATGTGTGGCTTACCCCGCATTTTCAGCGGCGACAATGGACATGTGCGCCTGCGCATCGGGCCCCGCGGCGCCACGATCCTCCGCCTCCGTGGCGGCCCCTCCCCGCGACCAACTCCCCGGGGACACTTCCACGCTGAAACAAAAGGACAAACACTTCAGACATCCTCCTCTTCCTTCTATTAAACGTCATTCATCTTGAATCTCCTGGCATGGGCGATTACTTGTTCAAAGTGGCATATATCGTAATATAGAACCCAACCAAGTATTTTTGATGTCTTCATCAAATCAATAATGCAATGGTCTTCTAGAAAAGAGGATCCGCAATGTAACGGCCGTGATCCATCCATTCTCCCTTTAAGGCCCCAGCACACCGCAAGCCAGCCTGGAGGAGACAAATCCGCAGCAAACCCAACCCGCACAAAACCAGCCCTCTAGTTCGATCGAAGCAATCAAACCAAAAAGCCGATCCTACACAAATCAAGCCCGCCGCAGATCCCCCCCAAAACCAACCCGCAATACAGGAGGCCTAAACCCCACTTAGGGGCATAGGGAGGCACCAAGAGCTCTCCATTGCGCTCGAAGGCGTCCGAGGCTTATGGTGCCTTTTCTGAGCGGTTGAGGTTTAAGGACGTGAGGTAGTCAACCTCACGGTCCCGATCTCCTGCCTCTTACAGGATGCTCGGAAAACCAGCAAAAAGAGCAGAGGTGCTATTCTTAGCCGGCAACCCCACAACCCCACAAACGGCCGTGATATAGAAGAAAAATCAAATTTTCAATAAATCTAACTACATCTTCTTCTACTATTAACTAATGCAAAAAAAAATGTATCTCTCATTTTTACTCATTTCAAACATTAGATTTCAGTGGGTGTATTATTGTTTACTGCGGTATTCAAGCTACACTTAATTACACTACACCTGAGGTTTAAACTGTCTCTTTCGCACTTTCATTACTTTTATTGCCAATAGAATGCTTTGTATCTGTCTCAAAGAATAAACTGCGTTCACAACATCACGGCCGCTTTTCATTTCTATGAAAACATTGTATCAGTGCTCGATTTTAAGAGGTTATTATTTATACGAATTCTACCCACTGTAGGCTTACGACCGTCTTTTACGACCAAGGGTTTAAAGGCTGGCTAATGGGTTGTTTTCCTACGGATACGCCGCTACAATAAACGGCGGTGGATATGTCAGTTGAGAACATTGCCAATATGGTTTCCATAGTAACGAAAAACATTGTCATATAATTTTGAAAGACGCCGTCTTGTCAGATGACGGCCGCTCCCTAGGAACCCAACGCATTATGGGTTGTTTTCCTACGGATACGCCGCTACTTTTAACGGCGGTGAATATGTCAGTTGAGAACGTTGTCAATACTGTTTCCGTAGTAACGAAAAACATTGTCATATAATTTTGAAAGACGCCGTCTTGTCAGATGACGGACCGTTCCCTAGGAACCCACCGCATTAGTGCGATCACTTTAACGGTGACAACTTTCGCCATTGGACAACAGGCTACATATTATATACTTATGTAGCATTTTGATTTTAAAATACATACGGCGAAAACATTAGCCGAAACTCGGAACATGTGAAAAAGGATTGATTATGCATACTGGTGGGGTTAAGTGGGGTGGTGGATCAAACTATTTATTAAAAACAAGTTAATTCAAACACAATATTGAAAATATGAAGCACTCTATTCCGACATACACGACAGTTATATGTATAAGCTTTCTTTCTTTCTTTCTTTATTATCTCCCCTAGGTCTCATGCAAGACACTTGGGTTCGTCTTTTTCATAACAAAAACAACAAGTACAATCTCAATAGTTTCAACAGATTAACAAAAATATTCACAGAAAAAAAGAAAATTTAGAGATGACAAACTTTAAAATAAACCACAATTATATAATCAGAAGTCAATAGGAAGCTGATAAGAGGTAACAAGTATTATTAAATACCAGAAGAATGTAAAGGGTTCTTCTGGCATTACGTCAAATACATAGTCAAGAACGGAAGCAGTACATAGAATATATGAGGGAAACAGTGAACCGGTAAGTGCAGAAAGTGAGACAAGAACAAAGTCCAACACGGTCATCTACACATATGTAAGCAATTTATCAAAGAATTGTCATAGGTGTGTGTTTATTTATAACAAATTTTATGTAAGCATGTAGGTAGGTTTCTTTCTGTTTAGACCTACACCCGAGATCGGGTGATTTTGAAACATACCAACATAACATGTAAATAGTCATGTGTTTACCTATATATTTTTGTACTTTCAAAAAGTGATAATTATGACAAGTGATTGCATCATTTTTATATCTTCTTCAAAAATCTTCTTATGAAACTTGGCGTGACACAATCTTAAATAAACTTCAAAATAAAAAAATTGTTAAAACTCATGGAAAGATTTAGAGACAACGCTGAGAAGTGATGATGTTAAAAAAACGGCAAAAGCCATGTGCCACGTATTTCCAGGTAAGAGGTTAACACCCCGAGTGTGAAGACTTCGCGATGAGACTTCGAGGTGATCTCTCTCGTCGGCTGCACGTGTCTTGCCCTGAATTAGCATGTGAAAAGACGAACAGGTGAAATGTACCAGAGAACAAATAAAGAGCAAGACAAATGCAGTCTGCATTGCCGCATTCATATTCTATTCATCCGACAGAGGCTATCTGGAGGATCATCGCGAGCGGCCGCCTGTCTGCGTGGGATCCGTCTAGCGATGGCAGAACACGATGACGCGGAAGGCTGACGGCTGCAGACTCCTCACAGACCCGGCATTCAGCTGAACCGGGTGGGTAGATAGATGCACACAGACGTGTTGACATTTAGTACAGAATGCGCGGTGACGCATTCAATAGATATTTCGAACCGATATAAGGTATAAAATTTATTGTTAACACAATGGCACATTTACTTATATATTACTAGTTTTTTAAAGGCGCCCGTGGCGCCCCTGGCCGGAGAGGTGAAAGTTCACCAAAAAAAGGGCATTTTGTCGTCGCCAATTCTCGTTCCGAGTAGCCCAAATGGCGATAAATCGCCCACGTTGGCAACACTTAATAATATTAGTTAGTATACCTGTATGTTCAACGCGCGTGCGCATAACGGCAAAACGCTATTGGTTACTCAGAAGCATCCCCGATCCGCTGGATCAAAACTTGTTTGAGGGTGCGAGTGGCGCGCCATCTAGCGGCGTTAATGACATCAGTCAGTCAGTCAGTCAGTCAGTCAGTCAGGCAGGCAGTCAGTCAGTCAGTCAGTCAGTGAGTCAGTGTTCAAGACAAATATTATATATTATTATGTCAACAGCGTCACGCTTCGCATTCAGTGCTTATAAAGAAAATAAGATTCTTATTTCTATCATTTTTCCAATCCAAAATCCCTTTACGCCCCACTTAGGGGCATAGGGAGGCAACAAGAGCTCTCCATTGCACTCACTCGATCTTGCGCAATGTTTATGACCTGCTCCCACACCATATCCAAATTCCTCAGCTCTGCTTCGAAGGAGCGGAACACAGTATGAGAGGGTCTTCCTCGTCTTCGGGACCCTGATGGGAGGAAGAACAGCGCTCTCCTCGGCCAACTGTCATTCGGCATCCTTAACACATGTCCCAGCCAAGTCCATCTCCTCCCCATAATGGTAGAAGTGATGGGCTCACGCTGGGTGCGCCGGCGTATAGCGTCGTTCGTGATGCGGTTGTACCATCCCTTACCCAAAATTCTCCTGAGGCACTTCGTTTCGAATGCAGATACTTTTTGTGCCTGGGCTTTAGTCAGGTGCCATCAGGACTCACACCCATAAAGGAGAATGGGCAACACACACGCATCAAACAGTTGTCTGTCTCGACACTAAACGCCGACGCTCCGTCTTACTGGCATTGATTCGCCAAGGCGTGCTGTTTCGTCTTGAAACACTGCGCTGTAATTCCTCCACTGTCGTACTGAACAACGCTAGGTCGTCCGCGTACTCCAGATCGCACATTTCCCCCATTAGACCATCTCTCTGTGTTATTGGAATACCTCTTGTTCCTTCCATGGACTTTCTCAAGAGGAAGTCCATGGCAATAATAAATATAAATGATGCCAGTACGCAGCCCTGTCTGACTCCCGTGGTGATCCTGAAATCTTCAGTAGGACCACCTGGCGTTTTGACGCTGCACTTGCGAGTCTTCATACAGGGACTGCACTATTTTAACTATAATACCGTACAGAGCTAAAATTTTCCATATCGATGGTCTATGTGGGCTGTCGAAGGCCTTTTCAAAATCTATGAAGCAACAAGCGACTGGAGAGTTAAACTACGATAGTACTATAAATCTATCATCTTTACCATATAAGAAATTGCCCCCTTTTCCCTTGGTCATCGCATCACGCGTGAGCGGCTAAAATATTTCCGCAGTGTACGCATGCATATCAGTATCAGTCGGGACTCGGGATGATATTGGTTAAATACGATATTGACAATAATCCGGGGTGAACTACTTCAGCCAGCAAACAACTGGCTCAATGAATTTGTGGCACGCAAGAAAACACGGGGAAAACGAAAAGAGTAAAAAATCATTGCTGTAAAATGTAAAAGATTTTATGATACCTTATTGTAAGAAGTTAAATTATAATCCCTCAAAATCTCACATGTCCAAGAACTATAAAAACCTTTTTTTTTCAATTTCTTGGACGACCAAAATCATCTAAAAGACTGGAGGATCGGACAAGGCACGCAGAAGAAGAAATTAGGGATACGACGTATAAGAAAGGAATGTGGTATGAAAACTAGTCTGGTATAATAGATGAAAGTGAACAGTTTGAAATTGTTAGGGCGTGTTGAAAGAATGGATGCAGGCAGGATTGCAATAATAAGTAATGACGTTCAAAGAAACGTGTTAAGAAGGCGTGGTGGACCGAACACATTGATTGGAAGGCAAGGTCAGGAGCGAAGGAATTCGGAGAGGTTGCATGAAAACTGATATTGTCGGTGGAAGAAGCGAAAGAAGTGTGCTTGGATAGAAAAGAGTAGAGGTCCGGAGAGTCGGGTATGTGAAGCTACAACGTATCCATCTTCGTCTCGGTAGAGATGGCACACACTCGCAGACCTGCACGGATTGTGTCATAACACACGTCTACTAACAGCCAGTGTGCCTACACAGTTCGGTAATGTTATGCGCGCGAGAGCCCAGCTTTTGGAGTTACGTCAGAGCGGAGTTGGTGAAAGTGCGTGGCGATGGTAGGCGGACGAAGAGAACCATGCCAACACAGTAACACACTCTTGAGCGAGTCGAAAATCTGCGCCAGCCGAAATTTAAACAGAGGGAGCTGTGACGGACGGATGGAGGTTTGCTGCGTACAGAATCCGAGGCTAGACGCCCTGACAAAATAAGACTCCAACGATAGTTCCGTTTCCGTTTATTGTGTTCCACATCCAAATGAAGCAGATAGTTTGAATAACTAAAAAACAAATGTTTTGTAATAAATAAATAAATAAAAAAAGCGCATTACGTTACTCATATGCAAGTCAAACTATGCAAGAAATACAGTGTGGTGAAGAATTTCTACCTACACAACACTGCCAAGCAAATTCATATAATATGTAAATACATAACTTCTTTTACCGATTGTAAACTAATATGAGTTGTTAGGTATATTGGTTTAAGTTTGATTAGACATTGGATTCACAATAGTTGTTATCTTAAAAATGCTCAGGTTCATTGTTGAACAAAAATGATTTACACGACTTTACAAACTTTTATGATTTATGTGCCGTTATAATATAATGATTTATATTATTATTGGCGAAGTAGACTTTCCATGGTGTTGTATTGTCTATGGATTGTCCATTTTTTCTCTATCTTTGTGTTAATTTTATTTTAGTTTAAAAGAGAAAAAATATGTTTATAATATTATATTGTTGTTCTTTTGTATTGTATGTGCATTGCTCACCGCAAAGGATTACTCTGTAATGGTGAGCAATGCTTAATTTTTACAGAAAATAAATAAATAATAATATTTACATAAGTCTCCTCCTTATCAAGACTTAACACATATGGAGTACCTACTATCTTGATGTACCTACGACTATGAGCCTTTCCGAAAGAGATAAAAGGAGACTGGAAGCTTTCGAGATGTGGTCCTATAGAGAAGACTTCTAGGTAGATACTGGTGAGACCACAACAAATGAAGAGATTCTGCAAAGAATCGAAGGAGGAAGGCACCTGCTCAAAGCCTTGTCTGAAAGGCGTGCAAGATGGATAAGGCACGTACCTAATACGAAACAAAGGTCTCCAACATACAATTATTGAGGGAATGCAGTATTCCACAATATATTATAGAAACTTTAAACAGCTGACCTGATATCTAGCTGTGGGAGATGAAAATGGTTTCATTCTTTATATATATTGAAGTTCTCTCGTGATAACAAAACCATGTATTACCTACATTATGTACATTAGATAACACCACAATACTTACAAGGGGAAATTATAGTTTCAAATTTGATTACAATTTTATTAGCAGTTCTTTTTTATTAGCAGCGGTGACGTAAACTTTTTATTGCGTTAACCGAACAATACGGGCCAATGCAACTGTAAAACGTCATTTAAGCGTAAACATGGTCACCTCAAGGGCACTTTTATATGTCTATTTCGGCAATTATCTCGTTCTTAATCGTTTTTGTTAAAAAAAAATAAAAACTATACTTTAATTTGTAGTACATGTTATTACGCGTTTATTTATTTATAACCATAAACTAGTTTGTGGGAGCGACTGCTCCATTACTCCTCAGATGGAAAAAGACTATAGAAATAGTAAAATTACGTGGAGACGAAGTGCTATCATAATCCATAAAAAGGTTAAAACATCAATATTCTGCATTGGATAAAATTGAGCAATAAGTACATAATAACATGAAAATTGGAATTATTATTTCAATATCCCCCAATTTGTCTATTTAATTTACCCCAATCGTTATTTCTACAGTTTTTTTTTTTCAATAAATTTGCAATTTTGTGTCTTTTTTTTTCATTCAACACGCAAAACTTATTTATTTATTAATCAAAGACACCAACAGACACTGATCAACACAAATAAAGCAGGCCAAAAACACAAATTATCTTCAGTGCTGCAAAAACAGACATCTCCCGCATGGCTATTTACGTAGGTATAAATATAACCTATAAGATACATACATTTTCAAAGTGAATTCAAAACATAACCTAAAAAGAATTTCAAATAAACGCATTGCGTCTTCGTCTATCTTTGACAAACATAACGCAGAAAAATCTTTGACAAACATAACGCAGAAAAATCTTTGGCATGTTATGAACGTAATTTTACTAGACTCTTTACTAGCAATTAGCAAATTTGCTTATGATAAAGTCGTTATAATAATAGGTATAATAAGTATTATGAGATTGTTTTACAAGAGGATAAGCACGAAACCTGTGATAAACGTAATACACAGGAATATGTTGTTTTTCGTTAATCATAAACACACAAACGATCTGTTATCTATACAGGGTGTCCCAAAAAATATGGATAATCGGCAAACCAGGGATAGAGGACCCCAAGGGCTATCCAAAAACCTCAATGTATGTTCTACGATTTTTTGTCGTTTTCGAGTTATATTTTTTTTTCGATTTTTTTCCAAAAACTTCGACTGTCACGAGATAATTGCTCACAGAGACGCTATTTATTGAGATACACCCTTGATTATTTTTTTCAAAATTGTTGAATAGTGTACGTTTTAGGTGTAATAATTTGTTTTATCCAATTTGATATCATAGTTTTAGTTCATTTTGGACAAAACATTAAGGTTTCGTGTGATTTTATAAGGACTTAACAATATTTTGATAATATAAAATAAAAAATTAAGGTCTGGCACCTATTCAGCACCTGCTCGAAATCATTCAAATCTGACATGGCGCATCTCGGCTGTAAGCACTCCCGTTGCCGGGCTACTATTTTGTTTGTTTACAAAATTTGTGTGAAATGTCATCTTCATACATAACAAACACGGATCAAGATTAAATCAATAAAAAAAAACATTACAAACACTACTAAAATGTTATGTTTTTGATATTCAGTATTCACCCACACTTCCACAGACTACCTATAAAGAACATCAACTTCATATAAACAAATGTAAAATGAAAAGCGCCTCATAATGGGCGTAGAAAGCTTTTTGAAGGCGGTAGGTATATTCAAATGGAAGGTGGAGCTGGAAATGGGGGGATATAAATTGATAATGGATTAATATTGTGTTTCTTTGATAATAATAGAAAAAACTTTGTACATAATATAAACATTTCAAATTTTTTAAACAAAATTGTGAAATGGCACTCGCTCAGTTTTTGACAATGTTCAATCTTATAATTTAAATAAGTTATGGTTGAATTTCGAGCACTGTTCGACCACTAGTGTTTATACATCGTTTTCTGGAAACAAAAATATTCTGAAATGTTTGAAGGCCAAAATTGTTTAACAAAAATATACCTATCTACTTATTATTAGAAGTGTTGCAACTAATTTAAAAAGTCATAATAGGAGATCACCGCTGAAAGATACAAAGAGGTCTCCCAAAACATATTATTTGGAACAGTTCTGGGAGCTAAGTCGAAATAAATACCGTTTTTTTTTTTTTTTTTTTAACGTAAATCCCGTTATCGTTCCGAACGTTAACGTTAACCAAATTGAAAATAGTTTCCAAACCAAAAAAAAAGTGTTTCGTCTTCAATATACCTAACAGCAGCGTCGTAATGTTTCCATAGATTTCGAGGTAACGTTTAACGTTAATTTTGAATAACTGTCAGAATTTTTTTTTGACTCGGAATTTGGAACAACATTGTTTAACGCACGTTGATCAGCAGTTTTTACGTTATCTCTATGGAAATAACAATAAATTGTTAACGTTGGAGCTGTCGTTAATATTTCGACTTGGCCTCCAGGTGTGTGTGTGTGTGTGATCCATAGGATAATTACTATTATTCACGTTAATCTCAAGTGACATTTATTTTCAAGTCGAGGAAATCCTTCGCACGTACTTCAGAGTGAAGATAATTGAGCGACATATCACATTATTAAATTTGTAATGTATTTGTCAGTTAACCCTTTGTAGCATGGTGTGACATTTCTGTAACAAACCGTCTTGTTGCTCATAGTTTTATAAACAAACGATAAAGTCCGTTGTACATCAATGTAACGTGGCTGTTACAAACCATTCTATGGAAATTTGGTGTATACCTTTTACAACTAGGTCCTATTGGTGGCGGATATTCGATTTTGTCAATAATTTCTGTGACGCTGGTTGGGACGCACGTGTGTGATTTTTGTGACAATAAAAAAAAATATTACTAATTTTTATTTAGTGCTTATTTTTATAAAAACATACAAGTAAGTTCGTTATTTTTAATATTCGTTACTTTTTTATTTAAAATGTATTGAAATATTTTTGTACGAAGGTAATTTAGGTTTGTAACATTTCTGTAACATTGAGTTATAATGCTTAAATTTTTCCTTCTCTCTCATAGTATATCTTGAGAGCTAATTTTACTTATTAGTGACTAATATATTGTTATTTTTTTTTAATAATCGATTAACGGGGTATGACTAATGAACACTTCAATTATGAAGACAGTAAAGATGGCTTTGAGGATGATAATGATATAGGAGATCCTGATTTTTTTTTTTAATTAATCTGTGCTCACTCGAAGTGAACACAAATACACTTTTGACATCTTTCACACTAAGCAAAGGCTTGTGTCGTGAAAGAAGAAACGGTCGACACGGCCGGGATTCGAACCTACGACCTCCAATACGCTGTTCGCATGAAAGCCGCCGATTGATACCACTGGACTACCCACCACCTCGACCTGATCCTGATAATGAAAGTAAGCAAAGTAATTTAGATACAAATGACATGAAATGAAGACAGACATGAATGTGGAGATATCATGAAAGAACTGACTGAAGACTGACAGTACACCAACTGCAACACAAACGCCAGTATCCCAAATTATCAATTATATTTCCATAAGTACTTCACATCTTTACATCTCCTGAAATATTTGGCTCAAGATGGCATTCTTAGTCTCGGTACAATCAGAAGAAATAGATTATATGGGAGTTAATTGCCAACCGATAAAGATCTTGCAAAAATAAGAACGTGGGTTTTCTCTAGAGTACATGATCAATGTTGAAGGTACAGATGTAATGACCGTTGCAAACGATGGCAAGTCTGAGTTTCTTACCATTTTCTCGATCTTGCAATGGTCAACTCGTGGCTCCTCTATAGAAAAGTATGCATGAAAAAAATATGGAAGATAAGCAACTGACATCCGCAGATTTTCGCCTTGAAATCGTATGCAAGATAAGCAACTGACATCGGCAGATTTTCGCAGATGGTGTTGTGTAAGGTCGGCACTAAGAGTACTTTAAAGAGCTAAAGCATAGAAACCGATCTCCAGACAAAAAAAGACGAAAAGGTCCAGCACAATATGTGCCTCCATGGGCAACAAGGCGAGATCAAACTGGACATTGGGCAACCTGGGTGGAGAAAAGAATAAGATGTAAGCATCCAGGTTGCACCGGAGTGTCCCAGATCATATTATGAAAAATGTGGGGTGGGCCTTTGCCTTAACAAGCAAAACAACCGCTTTAAAACTTTCAGATCTCCTACATTTTCTTTTTTACTCTTATATTGTTCCTAATTCACATATTATAAAACCACTATTAGTACCAATATATATATATTTTTTTGCCATATTAACACAATGTTACAGAACTGTAACACTCCCTATTTTTATGATTTTTATATGTTTATATTAAAAATTTCAAAAAACAAAAAAATACGTGTTTGATTATTTACAAAAAGCTAACGTTTCACAAAATTTTACATATTTTGAAGATGTTGAGTTACGAAGGGTTAATGTTCAATCCAATACAGTTCGAAATTAAGAATACCTACTTGGGTATTTTTTTTTGCTTATGAATATTCAATTCTCGTCAAGGACTAGAGGTAAGACGGTCTAACCTCATCAATCATCATACGTAACTTTAGGTTTTTACGGTTTATCGTCAAATAATTACAATTATTGTTTAACTGCTATTATTCTATTTATTTTCATTAATAATTTCTGAACAGAATGTGTAGGTACCACTGAATAAAATTAAATCTAACCTAAGGTCATTCAACAAAGTGCAGATCTATTACGCATAACCGAATTCGAAGGGAATCAATCCTATCTCAACAAAAATAACGTCAAAACATAAACAAGTCAAAAGCGTAGTGAGGTTACTGCTAAAACTTTCAATGAAAGCATAAATATGTTGATTTTCACAAAAATCGATAGTCTTAACTATGCATCAAGGATGAGAGATCATTAAAGGAGTCATGTCCATATTTCAGAAATTTTTAAATGCATTTGGTTATAAATATCAACACCTTTCCATTTAATCATTTTTTTATGATACGATATATCCTTAGATTTGTATGGCATCGCACACATGGACGTAATATAACGTTTTAATACTCGGATCTGTGATAAAAATGTGATGAAATAATATAAAAATATCACGAAAAACCTTGAACTTGTGTCTACATATCCATGGACTGGTGCGTATAGAGCGATAGGTACATTATTTATAAAACTCCGAATAAATATTCATCGAAACATAATAATAGTGTTATATACCCACATTTCGATAATATCCAACACATTCGAGAATAATACAATTATAAAACAATTCAACGTACATAGGTACGGAAAATTTCATAAGATAAAGTAAAAATATCACAATGTTTTATCTATCTGGTAGGCGTGAGTGCCGCTCTTTATTTTGACAAGACAACTGACATGGCCGTCACTTCGTCCCAATGTAAATATTGTGATTTTACGCACTAACTCTCTTTTAGATGCACATGTCATACGATTAAATAATATTTCACACCTGAAATGCACAGCAAACGTAACAAAAAGCATTGAATCAATGAAAATTAACAATTATTTTCCTGGTACAAGAATATCGCAGTGTTATCGGGAAAGACAGCAATGAACATAGCCACGGGCCGAGCATTGCGGCGCGATATGCGCAATATCAACAAATCGTTTAATCTATTGCACAATACACAAACAATACACCACGATATGCATTTTTGTTATCTCCAAAGATTGTTTACGAAGCCGTAAACAAACAAATGCAAATCAAAATAAAAAAAAGGACACAAATCGCGAGTTGAATTACGGGCGAAAGTTTAAAAATGGCGGCTGTAGGACCGAGACATCTGCCGGGGGCCGGTGGCGGATATCGGAACGTCCCGCCACACTCGTCCTGTCAAAATTCCGAAAAATGGAAAAGATTTCATTGCGGCGACGGACGGTGCTCACCTCAAAACCACTCCTCGTATGATGAAGACGAACAGCAAACAAACTGGAACATGTGACGTAACCGCGTGGGAAGACCTTTACACAGGCACACAACCATACATGTATGTGTGCATCTATTTACCTTCAAACACAACACTCAATATTAATAATTCTTCGTACACCTTCACTATTATAACACTGCACGGATGATTTTCACACTGATCGACGAGCGACGTTCCAACGCGTTAAACAACAACGAAAAATGGCACAAAAAGCGTAATTTGAACGATATTATTCGAGTTATAAGAGAAGAGATGACACGCAGACACCAGACGGCCGGTAGCGTATCCCGCGACTGACGATAGAGCGCGCTGCCTGTTCACTTGTGATTCCACCGCGCCCCGCCGCATCCGCAGTCCGCACCGATTCTACCCGCCATACACACAACACAACCACAAGTAGTAGTATTACGTGTACACACAACGAAATACAAATGAGTTACGTTACGTGGGTACGTATAATAATAGTGGTGTTGCAATAATACTTTTCGTAGATTCGCTGGGCGTACAATCATAATAGTATTTCGACACTTCTCGCTACTATGTGCTTTGTGTACATATACACAGTTAAGTATGACAAGCAACTGGGCCTATCACAACTGACCAAGGTAGCGGAGGAAAGATCGCAATGAGTCTGCTTACGTCCGGTGATTGAGAATTTCTTGACGGGTGTCGCGCCCATTAGCCTCCCAAGTGGTATCTACGTGAAAACGACCGCGAATAAATGATTATTTTGTCTACGCCTCCATAATAAAACAGAAATTCATTTCCAGTCTTTATCGAGCATTGACAAGTTTTTATTAAATTTATCAGATTAATAAGATGAAATAAGGGATGAAACAGTTTAGGAATGTTAAAAGAATGAGTGCTGTAAGGATATGTACCACGAAGCACATTCAGCTCAAAATATCGCTTCAGGATTCTGGCGTGATGCGTAAAGGTGCGTTTATACCAAACATAATATAGATATTATAGACAGAGCTGTAATATAGAGTAAGTATATTTTCTTATTGATCGTTGATATGGTCACCAACGAAATAACAATGAGTTAGTTGTTGTTTCTTAGGTTCCCACTGTTCCCAGTATAACGATAAAAGAAGGTTACTCTACTTCCAGCTCTGGCACTATTTTCGTATGGTTTAAATGCACCCAAAGAAAAAAATGGTTTGAGAATAACTTGCGTGTTTATTTAAACGAAACAAAAATTATCTTTTCCTATGATCAAACCAAGAAATTAACACCGGTTTAATAAATAGTAAATAGGTATACGATATGTCGAGGTACCTAACCAGAGTTCATACAAAGGTGCATTTATACTTTATACCAAACGAAAAGAGACCCAGACCTTGAAAATCTAAAGATATAAAATAAAGTCGGGTTAGTGCGAACACTTATAACTCGAGATTGGATGTACCTACAGATTCTTCCGATGTTTGATTAATTGCTTCTCAGCTCCGGATAAAAGTATAACTATTAAAATGTTTAAAAAAGAATAAAATATAATATTCAAGTTAGCATCGAACGGATTTACTTACTGACAACAACGCCATCTGTGAAAAATTCCATAACAGCACAATTCTTATTTATAGGTAGGTACTTGACAAAAATTGAGTTTCAAAACATTGGTAGGTACGCAGATTTTTGATAGAGAATAAAATAAAAACAGATATCGAACGAAACTTTAGTTAAGGGTTTTTCTGAAATAAAAAAATAATGGACCATCGCGTAACCACTAGTAATCATCCATATCAAAGTATGACAGTTCTTCTCGAAATCAAGTCAAAACTGAATCAAGTACCTGTAAGAAAATAAATTCAAAGCAACTAACATGTAAATGGCGTTACGCCGTGTGTTGAAAATAAATAAACTAAGTAAAAATAAAGTTGACGGGTAAAAATATGTCCAAAATGACACCTCAACATAAAATGGGATAGGATGGAATAGAATTCGCATAAAATGTTGCGAACACTGGGAAATGTTGCCAACACTGGGCAACGTTGCCCGTTTAAAACGAGCTACACGGATATAGACAAGCAACAAACGTCTTTGTTGTAGGCCCGAGGCCGCATCTATTCATCAACTTGCTTATTTAAAGCAACACATCTGCAGCATTTCGTTCTCAACAATTTGTTGCCAAGTGTTGACAGAGCATTTAGAAAAACTCTCGTACGAACGGGGCCTAATTTAGCTTGGCGCATAGGCCTTCACATGGAGACAAAAGAAATAGAGGTGGGTATAGGTATGCGCATTAGCATAGACCGGAGATTGTCAGTGCGGTTACATAATGGCGGCTGGAAAGGTTACCAAAATGGTCATCAAGAAACAATCACAGGTGATTAAATGTTAAGAAAGAGTATAATATCTTTGATTGTGTAGGCCCAAATCTGCCGTGTGCAATTCATTTAAGTCTCTTTATATACCGCATTGTGGGTTGGTTTTGGGGGGGATCCGCGGCGGGCTTGATTTGTGTGGGGCCGGCTTTTGATTGCTTTGATCGACCTGGGGGGTCGGTTTCGTGCGGGTCGGGTTTGCTGTGGATTGGTCTTCTCCGGGCTGGCTTGCGTTTTGCGGGGGCCATAAAGGGAGTATGTATGTATGTATGTATGTATATACCGCAAATCTTATAAATGAAAGTTATAACTCGAGATCGGTTGAACAGATTCTTCCGATGTTTGATTTATTGGATTCTTCTCCACTTCGGATAACAGAATAACTAATAAAAAGTTGAAAAAAAAATGGATAAGAAATGATATAAAATATAATATTAAAGTTAGTATGGAACGGATTTTCTGCGACGCCACCGCCATTTATGGAAAATTATAATATAGGTAACAATAAAATTTTGTTTACCTGACAACCATTGAAATTAAAATTATTGATACGTACGAAGATTTTTGATGGTATAGTTTTTGTGTTGTGAATTGTGATGGTGTTGCACATTTCCTGGCTAAGAAACAACACATAATTACCCAATCCGTAGAAGAAGTGTTCAAAGACCATAGCTACAATAGTTGGATGGCGCTGTCACAGACAGCATAATTGGAAAGTGGCAGCCGGAGACAGAACATGATGGAGAAGCTTCTTAGAGGCAGCTAAGATCTCCTACGCGTAGCAGTAGGGATACTTTAACTCATGATCGTCGATCCACCATAACAAGCATTCTGCAGCAAGCGATCGACTGGGCGAAAATAAAAATTGAAGTTCGGCAAATGGTAGTAGGTATTTATTATATATTTATTCCAAAAGTTATCACATATAAATAAACGAATTGAAAATCTCTCACGGTAGATTGTTGGAGCATCCCTGGTGTATTGTTTGTAATAAAAAATATAACCTAAGAGCAGGTAGTAAAGAGTGGAGTTTTAATGGGTTGGTTTGAGTAAGAGGTTGGAGCCTTGGAGAGGATATAGAGATCTTCGTTGGGGAGGCAAGACTAACGAAACACAGCAATTTTTTGAGAGATACGATGACATTAACTGGAAGCAACAGACCTTAAGTACTAAAGTGAGTGCCGGTATATATCGGAGCCATTGAAGACCGAAAAAGGGACCTCGCAATGCTCTATATAATTTATTGGAGTGCTTTTCGTGGAGACAATCAACACTACCTGTTGCCCGCTGCACATGGCGTTCTCAGTGCGGATACGGTGACATTACAATATTGTGTGTATGTTGCGCCATTATTATTGTTGTGTGAATAGAAATGGTCCATTACGCAACTCTTCGCGCATTACTAATAGGTGAACACAACGCCAACTATCGGAGAGTCCATCGATGGATCATTTCCTATTATCATAATCTACAACATGGCATTTCTATTGTTTAACTTTTATATTAGTAATTAATTAATTCCTTTAGTAATTGATTAATTAATTCATTTCTAATGTAGTTATATAGAAGAATACTGCGCATCTCATGATGCAAAAGAAAAGAGAGGTCAAGGTGTACGTCAGGCCACATATTCCGTGATGAAAAATACTCCCTCATACAACTTATGATTCAAGGAAAAATAGAGGGAAGAAGGGGTATGTGGTGCTTGGGAGAGAGTCTCTTGGCTCAAAAATCTTAGGCAGTGGTTTGAAATACCGGACGCAGTTCATTGATAAGGCTTGCGCAAGACCGTATAAGGAGTTCAATCAAGTGATGGTCGCCAACCTCCGTTAGGAAAGGCACACGAAGAAGAACAAGAATTTATTCCTATTTAATAAGTAATTATTATTGTGATTATCTTCTAAAATAAGCTAGATAAGAGGTGTCGACAGCCCAAATGATCTTGCCGACCGCTTTGGAAATGCATCACATCCCCGTTTATGTTTCCATACTAGATTTACCTAATGTTTGAAGACTGTTAAATTGAAACCGTACGAGTATTTTTGAATACATTGGCCACTCCTGCACTAGAGAACAACTTCCCATACCCTTTTTATGGCGACTCATCCATTTGGATGTTATGGCCCTTTTTAATCACAAAAACACACTTTCATGAGAATAAAAAACAGATAAAAAATAGTCATAGTCGACATAAATGTTTCTATTTAAAGATGTTTAATTGATGTTCTGAACTTCGTCCGTCCTTGATGACCGATAAATAAGTTGCGTCTATAATATGAAAATTTGATTCCCAACCATCCCTGAAAACCCTTTATACACACATATTTTTTTACAATCCATCAAGTCGTGTAGGAAGAGTATGGTTTCAACAAAGTCGCACACAATATCAAGATGTGCTAACGAGTACGTGAGACATTCAAACATGAAGAGGCTGTGATGAGTTCGCATTAGCAAAACTATTTTCACCGTTTGCTGGGTTGAGAAATATATAAGTATATCGAATGTCCACGGGGGAGAAACTGTCTCCATCCCTCTCCAAATGCCCGGGACCTGCTCGTGTATATTCAAATAACACAATTCCAAAAAAAGAGATTCGGAGAAAAGCTTATTAGGAGGATACAATGTAATGTTTTTATTCTACAGCACCCTCCGCGCCTCACGTAGACGACGTAACACAAACAATACAATGTGAGTTCGAGGTGCGGCTGAAAACTAATGAAATAGATTTTATTACCAAAATTTTCTTTTCTTTTTTCGGAATATTAATGTTACACACCCTTGGGGAGCTTCACACCGATGGAGGCGTTGTTCCCACTGTTGATAGCAACGCTAGAAGCCTTCAACCAAAATAGTCTTCAGCATACTCTTTGGACGTTTTCACAAGTCCCGACATTTTTCAGTTAAGGAAATAGGTTAGAGTCACAGGGACTGATATTACAGAGCAGCAATTAACATCTCGCGGGTGATGCGATCTGAAGCTCCATTCTTTACGGCTGCTAAACCGACACCGAGCGTCGCAGCGAGTTCGGCCTGGTGGGGATATAGAGAAGCAGAATCAACGTACGATTCAGTGTTGTCAGATAATGCTCGTTGTATAATAACATCATATTATACTTTCGATAAATAAAAAACAGTAGGTACAGTAAAAACGACAGATCAATAATTTGCTTTCAAAGTCAGATCTCACGGAAAAGACTTTTTTCTCAGCCTTTCAAATCACTGTGTTCAAACTCAATCATTCGCCGACCATTCTTCGATGGTCTCATCTCAGGGTGCATTCACACCAAACAATTATAGAGCCGAATGTAGAAATATAGCATTTTTTTAAATGAATTTTAGCTCACTGAAAGTGAACACAAATTCACTCATTGACTCTTTCACAGTAAGCTACTTAAAGCTTGTGTCGTGAAACATCTACCTCTTTCACGACACAAGCTTCAAGTATCTTAGTGTGAAAGTGTCAAGGAGTGTTTTTGTGCTCACCTAGAGTTAACACAGATTCATTTTTAAAAAGAAAATAAAAAGAAATTACGAATGGCACTCGCAAAAATCAAGTGAAGTAAAAAACTAGCCCTGAGTCAACGGTAGATATACTCAATACTGATAAACAACATTATGCTCTATAAAGAAATCTAAGCAGGGTTGCTAGATCGCTTCCAGTGTTACCAGTCTCATTACTTTTCTCCCAGACTACGTACATGTGTGCGAGTGGGGAGGGCTACACGATATCAAAAGAAACGCTTGGCAAACAAATACACTCAATACTCGAGAATGTTGTTTGAACAAAACACTCTTCACATAAATGCCAAATTTTCACCCGAGAAAAAAACATTAAAAGAGTAATAATAATATTTTCGATACATTTCGTCAGTAGGTACCCACGTAAAGAAATGGGCGATACACGGCGGGGGACAGGGGGTGGGCAAACGTGTGGAGCTATAACTACTAGTTCATGTACAGAGGGCAAATATTTTTAAGATCGCCATCTTAATTACACAATATTATTATTGTGATTAAAATGGCGGACAATGTTCGCTTGTATCAACAGCAACCCAGAGGAGATTTACTGTGAGTAAATAAATTTGAAATGAAGTATATTGTACTGTTTTATTTTGTATTTTTTTTTTAAATAAAACATAATATTCTAGCAAACAAAACGAGAGAAAAGCATCATAGTTTGGCCACAAGATCTTCAACAGAAAAAAGTATGCTTTTTTAATGAATATTCAGGTGGTGTAATTGACTAATTCATTTGTAAGTAGGTATGTTCCATATTATAAAATATAAAACTTAAAGAAAATACAATTGATAATGTATGTTTTTTTTTAATAATTTACTTGAATCGTATTTTTAGTTCGGCAACCACATAATTGTGTTGTTTTTCACAACGCTGGTTTTGATTAAAAGTAAACGTTGTTCTGAATGTCTGGAGGAGTTAGGCCGTTACAGACAGACGTTATGGAACGACATTAACCATTCTTACAACTGATTCATTTCAATTTCAAACATAACTCTATACATGAACAATCCTTTAACAAGTAATTTCAATTTCTATTGCCTCCTACTAAATTAATATTAATAAAAATACGGAAAACCTTGTAAGTTTTCTTAAAAATTGAATTTCTTCATCGATGTTGGAAATTAAAGAAATTCCCCTACAAAATATGGTGGGTAACGATAAGACAATAATTTTCACTGAGATAGGTGTCCAATTAATATTGTGTCGACTTCTTGTGATAATTTAAAGAAGGTTCTTAGGTGACAGTTTATCATATAGATATTTAGAAACTAACTTACTTTACCAGACCGCTCCACTCCTGAAGTGATAGGTAGTCTAGCGGCTACGATACCGACTTTCGTACTGTTTCGTTCGGAGGTCGTGGGTTCGATCCCAGGTGCCGACCACCTTCCTCTTTCGCGACACAAGCTTTAAGCAGCTTACCGTGAAAGAGTCAAAGAGTGTATTTGTGTTCACTTTGAGTGAGCACAGATTCATTAAAAAAATATTTATATTCGGCAGCTGCAACAGCATTGTCATTACTCATGATAAGGTCCTGCATATCACACCTCACAGGCATATCTTGGCAAGAGATGAGATGTTCGTCACTTTGAGTCTCACCGCAGCTACAGGAGACATCCTCTTCCACACAAAAACCCCACCTCTGCATGTTTTTCTTGCATCTAGTGACACCCACTCATAGTTTGTTGAGTGTCTTCCAAGTTGGGTAAGGTAGTTGGTGTCCCGGTCCCAAGTTATCCGACAGTTCTATTTAGCTTCCATTAGAAACTATATTACACTTTTAATTGTTTGCAACATCTACAAGGAAAATGACACGTTGGAAATGCGTAGAAAGAGATGCAGGTAGGTAGGTACATTTGCGTAGAGACAGTAAAGCTATGTATAGAAACATGAATAGGTGCATCACCGATTCCTTTAGAGGTGGCTACAACATGGTGGTAGCAACTCAGTAAAATCAATTGATAAAAAAAATGTAGAGTTATTAACTTACTCGGCTGCGAGTCCTGGCATTTGACAAAGGCCCAGCAAAGGAAACTTCTCAGCGTTGAAAACAGATTCCTGCGACAAATACCGGGAATTAGGTGGTATGATTTTGTGACCAATGACTCTGTCCGAGAAAGAACACTACAGCCCTTCGTTACTTCAGTCATCCTAAATCGCAGACTGAGTTGGCTCGGGCACGTCCTCCGTATGTCTCCCGAAAGCGTTGGCCAAGCCAGCCTATTTTACAATCCGGGCGGCACAAGAAGAAGAGGAAGACCGTGCCTCACCATTGTACGAGCCTACAGCGCCGACCTGCAGAATATCGGACTGACCTGGGAGCAAGCGGAGCGGCTGGCGCAAGACAGAAGTGCATGGAGGGACCTAATGGCGACCACATGCTCCACCTTGGGAGCGATCGTGGATAGGTAAGGTAAGGTAGGTATTAACTTACCGATAATCCTATTATCCCTCAAACTGCAAAGGCAATTTCAGCGAAGTTTTCTGAATATATATTATTCGGGACGGTGATTATCAATAAAAAGAACAAAGCCGTCCATTTTTGTGAAATGATTATTGTATTTTTGTGATTTAAATACATACTTCAAACACAGAAGTGTCAACGCTGTCCCCCGCAAAATTGATAAACCATTCAGGGATACACTTAAAAATATATCATCTCCAACTATTCCCACGTACTGTATAAATGCAAAGAATGACATTGCTAATAAAAAGCTGCAATCAAACACCAGTAATAATAAATCATTATTTGAATGGATCTATTATTGGGGCAGATCGAGTTGGAAGAAAAAGTTGATGTGAGGTCACAGTTAATATTGGCCTTACTTTGAATGGAATGGGCTAAAATGGTGGAGTTTTCAGAAAACTAAAACCAAATAAATAAAGCAGTTCATACAGGAACTTATCAAATGATCCATAAAATGAATGTTTTGTTACGTAAATTTTTTTGAAGCAAGTATTGATTGTTGGCGAGTTTTACAATTTATACTGATGCCTATAGATCTTTGTACATTTTTTTTGTGCACATGGTTGGCATTTTTGTTATTCTGCAAGAAAATTTTCTCTAAAGTATCTGTAATTTGACGCAAATATTGAATAAAAATCAGTAAAAAGGCAAATCACACACAGAAGCTGAAATACTGCCTTCATTACACATCAAAGAATATAAGACATAGATCTTACACGCCTTTTCAAAACGCAATATGCCAGGGAAAATATGGTAGTTAGTAGTTTTACAGGTAGATAGTAGATAGTAGTAAAATTTGCTAATTAGGTACTCATTTTAGTCTCAAAAACACTCTAAAAACACCTCTGAAAGAAGGTTAGAACGTCTATGGTATTGATATCTAACTAAAAGTATTTAATGAAACTATCAGTAAGAACGGAAATATTCTGATTTCTTATCTCTATATGCCTGATTTAGTTGCGGCAAAATCTAAAAGAGTTATAGATTACAGTAGTATTTAGGCTCTGTTGTATATATCTGACAATTGGTCAATTTGAAGGGAAAGTGACTGATGTGGTCTAACAGTCTTGCATTACCTTTCACAATTTAACAAGAATCAACATCTTAAACTTTGAAGTATTACAAAGCTCTAATTTCGTAGTAAGAAAGGTTGACTAGTATGGACCCAATATGTAACCTCGTGGGACTCCATTGTTATTAAACAAAAACTTCTCTCATAATCTCCTCATGAAACCTACTCGCTTAAATATTACGTAGAACCGCATGACTGAAAGAAGCCTTGGATTCCCACCCATAGACACGAGCATATTAGGTACTTGAGTTTGAAAAAGTTTTGAAGTTTTCAGGGAATTTTGACCTTGACTCTTTGCATTACATAACTATGTAGTTCCGCAGCATAACTTTTAAATTTCTGTTTATTCTGCATGTTTATACTTTCCGTGGAACTGAAGCGGCGTCTGGATGGAGGTGCCGAATGCACCTCGTCTATACGACGGCGTCCAATCCACTTTCACTGGTGCGCCGTCGCCGCCCTCACACCCTGACCTGACTTTGATATTGCCCCGGTTTAGCGCGTGGTGCGCGCGCATCGCACACGCCGTCCATCTCGCTCCCACAATAGCGTCCAACGTTTCTGTGTCGAGTGTAAATAGACCCGCCCCTCTGCCCCTCCGAAGTGCATTTTCATCCGCTGCTTTCCTCTATTTTCCCGCTGCAATATTATAAAGTTGTCGCACACAAAATATTAATCATATTGTGTTCATCATCGCATCGTTGAGCGTGCTAAAAAATAAATTAATAATAAATGTATGTTCTATGTCGATTCCGAGATGTTCATGATTAACTTGATAGTTTCCTCAATGTTATCATGAAAGGGAAAACAAGAGGGGTTGTGAGAAGGCAGATATTGTCTGGGCTGCGAAATGTTCGAGACCGAAAAGAGAAGAGTAGGAGAGTTATTCCTGATAGCCCAAGACAGAGAAACTTTCGCCGAAGTGGTTGCCAACATCGGGGTGACCTGATAGGGCACAGGAAGAAGAAAAATAAAAGGTTGCTTTTTTAACCATCATGCCGTGTTCCATAAGGGGTAGACAGAGAGAACGGACTTCCAGTCTTTTACATCCAAGCACACATCCTTCGCTTTTTCCCTAATATGATACTTTATTTCAAATAGAAAAAATAACAACTAATGACTCTAACAATTCATTAATAATGTTCGATTTTTAAATGGAACAAACCACTACGAGCTTACGACCGTCTTCTAATGTTATTTCAAAGGCTGGCTTAGTGTGATCACTTTACGTTAACAACGTTCGCCATTAGGTGGTAATGTTTGTCTCCGAAACTCCTAATCATTTCAAATAGATGATTTATTTTAATTTATTCTCAACGCCAATTCAGCGGTAATCTTCACAATAAACTATAGTTCGCGTATACTATTTGTCGTACCTTTTTGAATTCGTTTAATTATTTTAATTGAAAAATTATTTTTTAGCAAGTCTTTGAAATATTGGCTAGACAGACAACCACATTGTATGTCGGCTCATACACCCACCTAAATTATTACCTTAATTAATAACATTCTAAAATCAAAACGACAAAGCGATCAATCAATTATTGTCTCTGAATTAATTGCCAAAACATTAGAATTTCCAATTATTAGAAAAGCACAACGAATCATCTTCTTTGATACACAGCTCCCTTCATCCCCAAATTCAAATAGAGAAAGGGTGAGTGGATACTGAAAGATACCTTGTGTGATACAAAGGAGAACCTCTGCGGATCCTATCGACCCACTTCGCTGGTAAAGTTGGTGAGGGGGTTCTTGAATGGCAGAGCGTCTCCACTCTCCACCGGGGTCTCCCTCAGGTTTCCAAGGGGCGGTCTAGGGAAAGTAAGCGATGCACCGCCCACCAGAGAGTGAGATACACGTCCCTACCTGCACCCAGCATCCCCGTATTTCCTGACCGAGGACAATGGGATGCGAATTGACGCGAGGGATTAAAGAGGAAATAAACAAAACACTCCTGACCCACTTAACAGACCCGTGCAAGTCAGCGAGAGGGTTCCTCGCTTAACAACATCCTACTTAAATGATTATTGAGGTGGGATACCGTGAGTATAAAGATGGTAGTCGATAGGTTCCCAGATGCAAGGATACTCAAAGTTCTAACTTAGAAAAACGTATTGATTTTGCACTACCACTGTGAAGTTTTAGAAAGTTTGTGTGTAGAAAACTCATATTATTATGCATCTTATAGGTAATGGGAAATATTTTATTATTCGTAGGTAAGTCGATGGTTTCTATGACAACAGTAATAATTAATAACATGTACACACGGGAAATATTCTTATATCGAAGAAATACCACGATTCTTTGACGGGATCCATGGGGTCACTGGTGACGTTGCCAATTGGCTAAGAAATATGCCTCTAATTACTTGTAACTGGCAGGCTTAATAATTATTATGCCATATGCAATAAAAAAATATGGTTAGTCACTTCGCTTCCAAGAAATCAGAATTGTTCCAAACGTTCAATATTTCAAGGCGTCCTAAGATATCTCATTCTAGAGGTCTTTAGCAAAAAATATCAAGCATTGGTGTTTTTAAAGTTAGTTTTTTTTTTGTTAATTAATGTCAGTCACTTTCTCATATTTTATTGTTACGTATACCTTCTGAATTATTATAAAAGGTTAATTCATACCATATTTTGAGTTTCAGTTGCTCCCGCACTATGGATGGATCCAGAATCAATTGGTATTTGGAGAATCGGCAAGTAGTGTCAGCGTAAAAAAATCGCGACCTCTTTAAAAGAGACGACATAACTGATTTCTCAAAAGTCGGTGACTATTCGACTTTCTTCTTTCTTACGTGGAAGTCGTAGATTCGATCCACGGTGCCGACCGCAACACAATGTCAAGGGTATATTAAATTTGGGTTCGCTTTAAATGACCCTATATTATTTTTTTTAAATATCACATTTTATTTCTACTACTATGACGCATAAGCACAGAAGAGACATAAATACACATACGACTTGGTTTTCATTTCAAATTAAATAGTGGGTGTTTCTGGTGTTTCTTGTGGGGGTTGTTGTCGTTGTTGGATGTTCTTACTGTACATTGAACCTACGGTGGAGTTCCTGAAGAACTCCGAGCGTTGTAATTATCCGTGTTTATGTTCTTGTTTCGCTTGAATATTTAAAAAATGGAGAAAATAACTGAGTGATGGATGAGCTTATTTTTGTAATCTGTGTCGTATGTTCATATTTGTACCAACTGAGTATGTTTTTTTTTAATTTTTTTACTATTTTATATAGATAATATCGTGTATGTGTATGGATCTATTGCTTTTTTGCTGTAGTATTTGAAATGATTATATTCTTAAGATTACCATATTGTAATATATATTATTTTTAAAAGCCCCAATTGGCCGTAAATGAATAAATAAATAAAGCCATAACCAATACTAAAGAATAAAATAATTACACAGAAAGGGAGGAAAAGGATAAAAGAAGGGAGTAAGGAAGGGTTAAGCTGGATTGTAAACATTATAGTTCTTTCTTTTTGAGCAACACATAAGACGTTTCGAGTATATCGGCTATACTTTAAGAGAAGACTCGGTTGTAAGTTTCAGTCACTCTATTTAGGGGATTTCGAAGGCCAAATCGGGATATTGAAAGAGGAAACGGGAAACCATTCCAATATGTTTCACTATAGCGAAACTCAAAAAGTAACAGACCCTGCAAGAACACTGAGATAAGTAAAACTGTTGATATTCGCTCACACCATCAAATGTAAGTGTTTAAGATAAGGAATGAATCCGGTAGTAAAATTAAACAAAGTAACGAACACTTCAGCGTTTATGCGACGATAGCGTAAAGCTGCCGCTGATATGAGCCCCATAATGAATAAATTCTTGTGACCCCTTTTTAGTTTTATTGAAAAATCGATACCGTAGGAGGCGAGCAACTTATACGACATGCTTAATAAACCTATGCACTTTTCTGTTAAAACGTCTCATGTTCCGAGCACGATTGTGTGCCGGAATGCTCAAATCAGCTTGTCAATAGCTTGTCGATTCAAATCATATTTTCAACATTGAATTAGATGGGGGTTTTATAATTATCTACATAAATGAAAGCGGATCGGGACCACAGAGATGTCTGGTACATACGGCTCCTTTTTTTATATCACATTAAACAAGAAAATCCCAGTTTTTGCAATTCCCTCATCAGGAATACAATAATAAACAGATGTCTCTATATCTTTTTCATCTACTACTGGATGTTCCTCTTCTTTTCTGGAATCATTTTAAAACTATCGGTTTCAATACTTCCTATCCTAATTTTCTTTCCAATCTCATTTTCCATCACTGCAATTATTGACACGGGAGATCTGTCAAATTTCTGAATATCTTCTCTGATAGTTGTGCGATTCTTAGTTCATGTTTCAGAATCCATCTTATGGAAAAAAACGAAGAATACCAATGGCAGCATTTTGTATAAAGAAGGTGACCTTGAATTCATCGGAAGAGTTAGTATTATGTGTAATTAGCTGAAAAATGATAAGGTTCAAAATGTCAAACAATCAATTTACCAATAAATACTCCCTGTCCGACCCCAATCAGGGACATAGGGAGGCAACAAGAGCCCTCTAACACACCTGATCTTGTGTTGATTCAATGACCTCCTCCCACACCTTGTCTAAATTAGGGGATAAGGAACGGAACATGGTATGAGAGGGTTTTTCTCGTCCTCGGGACCCTCATGGAAGGAAGAACAATGCTCTCCTCGGCCAACTGTCATTCGGCATTTTTAACATATGTCCCAGCCTTGTTCATCTCCTCTCCACATTATACGTTCACCTGGTAGAGGTGATGGGCCTACGCCAGCTTATATCATCGTTCGTGATGCGGTGGTACCATCTTATACCTACTCGGAATTCTCCTGAAGCACTTAATTTCAAATGCGGAGACTTTTTGAGCCTGGGCTTTGGTTTGGTGATAATGAGCAACACAAATGTTTATAAAATTGAAATGATTGTCAGAACGTATATCAAGTAATCCGTCCAAAATAGAGCTGATGGTTATTGGTTGTCTTCAATGGTCGTGGTCAGAAATCGGCAATCACCTGCCACAAGTTGCGCCTACAGTCACGTAAAATATAATTAGAATAACGATTACACGAAGTGTAATAATATTACATACGCTATTGGTCTATCCGAGATGAGAACCTGTTTCACACACACTCACACGCACACGGAGACTGCCGTAACAAATCTAATCGGCGATGATAATGATTCTCCTAATATCAATACAGTATGTATAGTGTTATTTATATACATGGATAGATGTCATCAAGGCATAGCATTAACACTACGTTTTGTTCATCTACGAGTACGATTTTTTGGTTTATTTGAGATACACATAGCTAAAATAACTATACACTCTAGCTAAAATAACTATTAAAATTTAAAGTCTCCTTTAAGTTAACCCGTTTCATATAAAATATTCCCGCTTAGGTACTTTAGCTAAAGTTTGATATGTAGTACACTGACGGCCGGTTTCAAAAGAGTGACTGAAGAACTCTTTAGCTAAAGGAACTTTACAGTCTCCTCTAAGTTAACGTTTCATAAAAAAATATTCCCGCTTTTTAGCTCAAGTTTGAAATGTCAAAGTAATATTTGAAAGTTGGTAGCAGTTGGTAGTGTTACCATGGAAATCTATAGAAAAAATAGGTTCTTTACTAATATTTTCGCGGAATTTCAGTTAATCTGTCAATTTCATTCCTCAATAGACCATCAATGTGCAGATATTGTTGTTCATTTGTTATTATGGTTTATGAATTGGTAAACAAAACCTGAAAACAATAATATTCTTCCCGTTTTGCCATGTTTTCCACCCTATTTAGTCATTTTTGTCCGCAGTGTCACTGTATTATACAAATGTTTATCATTTGTGACGGAGAGAGCGTCACGAAATTTTGTATGAACTTCGGTGGTAAAAGATTTAACTACACTAATTAGACGAATTTAAGTGGCAATAACGGAACTTTAACATAAAGTGTCATTTTGTTGTTATGAAACGTGTTATTTTTTAAAGGAAACTTTAACGTAAACGTAAAAATAGTGACAAAGTTTTTCCTTCGTGTATTAATAGGTATATAGATAAAACCAATATTGGAAAAAATGTGGGTAATAAAGCTTTTGATCAAAACACAGTCGATGTGATCGACTGATCGATCTAGAAAACAATATAACAAAAATAGACACTCTTTTAAAAAAAACACTACTTACGTCAGTGTTTCATCACAATGAAAAGTGCAATTTCAGGTACCTACCTACTGGATGAAATAGCTATATGAACTAGCGACAAATCTTCGTACTGACCGGTGCTAACTCCGGAAGAAAAATAGTAAGCCTAGAAACGATCTCAAAAGAAAACTGAAATTCTCAAATCTTGTATAACAGGGATGGGTGCTGCCAGAGACGATGCAGGTTACGCCATCTCATTCTTACTGTTGAGATCTGACAGATTCGTGATGTCTGATGGGATGTCTTTCATACAAAAGGTTGTATAGCACAGAACGAATATAACGCATCTTTACCTATACCGGAAATAGGAATGTTTATCGTGATCTGGTTTCCGTCATTTTGAATCCTGGAACCCTTTTGTCGAATGTCGATCGATGGAATTATTCCCAATAGATTTTTTATGACTCGTATGAATTCCGCGAGATCAGACATTGTAACCAAACGGATCGTTTTTACTGTACATACTGTTTTCTATTTTTCGAAATTTTATGATATTATTATTACTACGAGGAAGACCCTCTCATACCGTTTTCCGCTCCTTCGAAACAGAGCTGAGGGATCTGGAAATGGTGTGGGAGGAGGTCATAAACATTGCGCAAGATCGAACGCTATGGAGAGCTCTTGTTGCCTCCCAATGCCCCTAAGTGGACGTAAAGGGAATTTGGATTGGATTATTACTACAAGCATTATCTGGCAACACTGAATCATACATTGGTTTTCCTTCTCCATATTCCCATTCAGGTCAAACTCGCTGCGACGCTCGAGCTCCCGAGACCCTATTCTCGAATGTCGATCGATGGGTTTTCTTATAGAATTTTTATGACATTCGAGAATAGGGCCCCTGCTGTCTTCTCATACAACCATAAAACACAAAACAAGTCGCAAAGGTTTTGCAAGAATGGCTCGCACAATATAATAAAACTACTGCCATCTAGGGAGCCTTAGGGATAGAAATACGTTAAGGAATGTGACAGTCAGTCTCCAGCACGAGGTGAAGTGGAATCGTCCGCCTCGTCTGGGGCACGGCCGGTGTGCCACCCCGCCTCGGCTTCCGAGAATTCCAATTTTCGTGCGGGGGCTTCCTCGAAACGCCGCGCAGGCAACACGATATGCAACCCACCGGCGTGTTTATAATTTCCTCCTATCGATTTAACACGACATCCTATCGTGTGGCCGTAGCTGCATTCGTTCCTATATAATACCTACACCGTGATGTATGTGGACAATATATAATGGTCGATTCACACACAGCCGTAACGTCATTTCAGAGTAGAATCACTTATGCAGTGGGTTCCTAAAGAACGGTCCGTCATTTGACAAGACGGCGTCTTTCAAAATTATATGACAATGTTTTTTGTTACTATGGAAACAATATTGACAACGTTCTCAACTGACATATTCACCGCTGTTAAAAAGTAGCGGCGTATCCGTAGGAAAACAACCCATTATGGTTTGTTTTCCTACGGATACGCCGCTACTTTTAAAAGCGGTGAATATGTCAGTTGAGAACGTTGTCAATATTGTTTCCGTAGTAACGAAAAACATTGTCATATAATTTTGAAAGACGCCGTCTTGTCAGATGACGGCCCGTTCTTTAGGAACCCACTGCATTACCAAAAATACGAGTTTTGAAGAACCTCGTTACAGAAGAAAATTACAGAAGAATTAAGAAGATTATATAGTTGCTTAATGTTAAAAAATTTCTTCAGGTCATTCTTGATTCCTGAAAAAAATGTGTCATCGACATTTTATATAAATAACTAGCTTTCCCGACAGACGTTGTTCTGTGGTCTAACTATCTATGAATATTGAATATGAATTTAAAAGAATGATAAAAATGACTTTTAGCCAGTGTCATTCCGACCGATGCATCTGTTTTAAACCACATTTTTTCCCATCCGAATTATGTCAAACGCACCAACCTTTAAACAACTGACTATATCAAATGACAATTTGATTTCAAAATTACATTTATTCACTTTTCGCGTTTTAATTAATTAAAAAAATGCCCTTCAACGTTTACAAATTAGAAAAAAGCTTGAAAAAAAATCCTGGTTGTCAGGTAAATAAAAAATGTGTTTCTATAGAATTTTTCACACATTGCGTTGTTGTATCGTAATTCGTTCCACACTAACTTTAATATTATATTTTAAATTATTTGCTATCCAATTTTCGATGTTTTATTAGTTATTCTGTTATCCGGACCGGAGAAGAAGCCAATAAACCCAAAATGATAAAAATCTGTTCAGCCGATCTCGAGTTATAGGTGTTCGCACTAACCAGACTTTCTTTTATATTATAGATTATATTTAAATAACACGATAAACAGAACTAACCTTATATACCTACTTATTCGATGAATAAAATATTAGGAATATATATATTTTTTTATTTTTCTGCAATGAGTGTAGGTAAACTGTGACCTGACGGTTCTATGTGAATCGACCATAATAGTCTGAAGTGAAGGTAAACCGAACCACCGAGCCCGCGCGAATATCCCTATTGTTGTAGGAACGAATAGTGTCGGTGGGTGGACAAAGAAAATCAATCCTCCAGTAAAGAATAATACAAACCAAAACCATGTGTGTGTACCTACTTATATTTCTTTAGATTCAGCGGGATACAGGAAAGCACATTGTATACACTATTATTGTGCTGGCCAATACCGACCTCGATAGTCTAGTGATATCTAAAGTGCCAGATTCATTGACAAGAAGTGCCGTGCATGGTTGAATCGCGATCAGCAGCCCGATTCACGGAAAAGTTTAAGTCTAAGTTTAGTTCGAAGTTCGAACGAAGTTCGATTCAAACTTTTCCGTGAATAGGGCTGCTGGTAATAATAATTGTAGACGGCGACTATCTACAGTCTATGTACCTATTCACGGAGGGTTTGAATCGAACTTCGTTCGAACTTCGAACTAAACTTAGACTTAAACTTTTTCGTGAATCGGGCTGCGGGTCAGAACTATTTTTCCTTTTTATATATATCTACTTGAAACTTCTCCCGAAACAAATGGCATGCTGTCAAAAAAGTACGGGTTCTTAATGTCTTCTTTGTCTCCAGATTGATACCGTAAGGACCGTACATTCTGGACAACAACGGAAGATATATCAATGTCTTGCTGAAAAAGTCGAATGGGCCACATTCACAATGATTGCCAGAAACGATTCATCAAATAGCAGCAATATAAAAAAAAATATGAATTTATTTATTTTACCATAATGAAGACTATATTATTATTGTAAAGGATGTTCGGATATATATACATACATACATACTCCCGTTAAGGTCCCCCACTCTACGCAAGCCAGCCCGTAGGAGACCAATCCGCAGCAAACCCTACCCGCACGAAACCGACCCCCCAGGTCGATCAAAGCAATCAAACCGAAAAGCCGGTCCCACACAAATCAAGCCCGCCGCGGATCCCCCCCAAACCAACCCACAATGCGGGAGGCCTAAGCCCCACTCAGGAGCATAGGGAGGCATCAAGAGCTCTCCATTGCGCTCGAAGGCGTCCGAGGCTCTTGTGCCTTTTCTGACCAGTTGAGGTTTAAGGACGTGAGGTGGTCAACCTCACGGTCCCGATCTGATTTTTCGATTTCCTGCCTCTTACAGGATGCTCGAAAAACCAGCAAAAAGAGCAGAGGTGCTATTCTTAGCCGGCGACCCCACGGCAATATACGACACCTTTTACATGTTACAATTTACTTATCTAAAATCACGAATCAAATACTATGCAGTATCCAATAAATTCTTAACATGGAAGATTGAAAATCATATTTCATCATGAATCAATTCTTTCAGACACAGACCATTTTTCCTAGTTCCTTCTGTTTCTTAATCCGTGGTGTTACGTTTTTCTGGAACTGCTTCCAGTTATCTACAGAGACAAAACAATCGAAATCGTCTGAATTATAGTGCAGCCTTGTTTTAGTCAAACTCCAAAGATTTTAATGAATATATGACAACAACTAATGACTCTAACAATTCGTTACTGATGTTCGATTTTTAAATGGAACAAACCACTACGGGCTTACGATCATCCTCTAATGTTATTTCGAAGGCTGGCTTAGTGTGATCACTTTACTTTAACAACGTTCGCCATTAGGTGGTAATGTTTAAGTCTCCGAAACTCCTATATAATCGTGAGAATTCTCAACATGTTCAACATGTCACAAAACCCATGTATACAACAAGTAGATAGTTAATGAGATATAGAGATAAAAGTTGGAAATTATTGAGAACAAATTTTAAGATTTTGACGAATAAAATATGTACCTACCTACTTCAATATCGGGATTACGGAACAGCCAATAAACGACATCATTCGTTCGTAAAAATGAAGAGTTTGGCCAGAAATCTTGAAAAAAAAAACAACAATAACAAAAGAGATTCGAGGGCCATGATTTTATCTCGTACCCACACCATGGTAGAAATATTCCGTGGGAATTCTTATATAATATTAATTAACAAAACAAAATAAACAGAGAACTAGCCAGTTATCTGTATATTAATACGTGAAACAAAAAAATTGTAACCATTTTTTTTTAAATTGCGCGGACGAAGGAGTATGGAATTTCAGCCTCCTCAATAAAGCTCCAAGATAAGCTACATATTGTAATTTCGGCCCTTATAGTTCATATAGAGGAGTGGCAAATGCTATTTTTTTTAAATTATGCATAAAATACATATTAAATCAATAAAAAAAAACATTAAAAACACTAGTTTTTTTTTCTCTTATGTTAGTCATTCAGAATTAATTGTTATATTAGTTTTGAAGTGTTGTGCTATCGCTGTAATTACTTTTTATTTTGTTATATTATTTTATTAACAGGCATTTCATGCCGTTTATTGATTAAATAATAAATACACAAAACTAATGTAATGTTATGTATTTGATACTCACACACACTTCGATGTATTTGAATATTTATAATATTTATTTATAGTATTTCGCATACATTCTTTTGTTTTTCTGTGGTCAAATTGAGAATAGATTAATATTGTTTGTCTTTAATAATAATAATAGAAAAAACTATGTAAGTATACCTATCAACATTTCAAATTTGACGATTTCAAAAACAATGACAACATCCATGTCATTGTTTTTTAAAGAAAATTGTGAAAAAGCGCTCGCTCAATCTTTTGACAATGGATGGAACCTTAATAATATTCAAACTTATTATTGAAATAAGTTGTGGTCGAATTTCGAGCACTGGTCGACCACTAGTATGATATTAATATTAATTGGGTGTTGAGTTTATTTCAAACAAAAATATCTATTATATATCATCTGCCGCGAGCTGATGGCACCCACGATACACCAAGTAGAAGGGTTAGATATCTAATCTTATTAAAATACAGTGGCTTTAATTCCGTGAACCGAAAATTCATTATATTAATTTTCTTTTTGAAACAGGTACAACAATTACAGTATTTATGTGGTGCAAATAAGGGCGAACTAATTGGGATAGTTCGGTTTAAATACAATATAGAACGTTATCGATATTTAAGTCATTGCATTGGTTCTGAAACTGCGAAGCGGAGTGGATAAACACGAAACGCAAAAGCTTTATTTTTATCAATAACTGGCTCTTCCGACAGACTTCTCTTGCTCTTCCTTGCCCTGTGGTCTAATTATGAACAGGGAATAAGAATTTAAAAGAATGATAAAAATAACTTTTAACCAATGCCATTCCGACCGATACATCTTTTTGAAACCACATTTTTTCCATACGAATTCTGTCAAACGTACCAAATCAATATAAATAAAGGAGTCAGTTCGTATATATATATGTATGTATGTATGTAACGTCCTTTATAGACGGCTAAACTAGGGATACCAGAAGTAAAGTAATACCCTCTATAGCGAGTCATAATACCAGTGGACGTTTAAGGCTATGAATATTTGGAAAATGTTATTTATCGATAAAAATATTAGATTTTTTCATAAATCTCCCATACAAATTAAGATTTTCATCCTGCCATTTTGTCAGAATCAGGTATCTTGAAACTGTATTTAAATCTCATTTAGTTGCACCGTCGCTACTCATGTACGGTTTTGTTTTAATCTACAATGCTTAAACTTTCTATTTATTTCAAAAAAATTTCCTCTATAGAAGTAAAAATATGGCAACAAAGTAAAACAATTTAGCTTATTTTACTTATGAAATGTCATCATATTCCTCCATATTGTGAAAATTTAGGGAGATTTAGAGTTGCCGTTGTAAAAAAAACTTGTGGAATATAATAATAGAGGTCTGTATTAATATGTAGGTAGGTATTAATATTGAAATGCATGAATGAAGCAGCTAACTACAAAGTATATGAGTAGTTTCAGCGTGATGTAGTAACGCATGAAAATAACAACAACATTTCATATTTATAATAATTAGAAGATAATATATAAGTAATAAATCAATTCTTCCTAAGCAGGAATAGCTTTATCATTCTGTTGATAAGTAGAATAATTCTCAGAAGATCAACGCTTTAATGGTAGAATGATCTCTGTGGGCTCCGTTGAAACCAGAATGAAAATGTCAAAGTTTGGACGATAATGGCTTGGAGAATATTCTTTTAGGTGGTATTTTGTGGCCTTCATAATTCAACCTAAAATAAATAAATAACATCAGAATACAATTTTTATAATGATTATGTATGCATGTTTAAGGGGGGAATATTATTTACTTATATGGAAATTTATCATTTCATTAAAGACCACAGTTAATATACATGTGTAAGTGAAATGAATGATTCATTTAAATTACTATAATAATTATTATTATAAGTATTTAACCTCATATTAAACATTTTTCCTGAAGGTATACTGTATAATGTTTGCAATAAGTATTGTTTGTTATAAAATAAGTCTTTAATAAACATAAACACAAAATATAAGTACATTATTGAAGCAAAAGTAAAGTTGTGCAATTAGTTTAGTACCTACCTAATAAAAATAAAAGGAAACATAATGCATTAATTGAATTTTGAAAAAGGAATTGTGATTTTAGAATTTTGTTTGACGCTTAGATTAGGAAAGATAGGTTTGACGTTTATAAAAAGTTTGACGTTTGGCGATGGCAACCACAGACAATAGAACTACCATAAGAGAGAACAGCAAAAAAAAAAACGCAAACGTAATGATCCTGTTTTTTTTAATCCTATTTTTACATTTCGTGTACAGAATGTAATACAAATAAACAAACACCTAATTTTTTAATGATCTTTCGGATTATTTTAATATATTCCAAATAAATCAAAAAGTTTTGAAAAAACATTATTTATTAATTGAACATTTGAGTTTATGGCAGGGTGATATGCCAAAAAGAAGAAAAAGAAGAAGCTACTGACGTCTACGCGCCTAATAGCACATCATCACACATGTCAAATAAAATATACAGTACGAGTTATTACAATCATAAGAATAAATAATGGATTATAATGTTTAAAAGAAAAATTCACACGAACTGGTAAGTAAAATTACATGGGATAATAAATTATTATATAAATTGTGTTTTCAAAACTAATGTTTTATTATCATCGTTTACAGAATCGTGAGTGTTTACCAATTATGAAAAATCAAGGATATTTTGCACTGCAAATTATGAATGGAAAATACCTATCCTAAAGATTTAAAGGTAATTTTATTTTATACAAGCATGTTATGGAGTGATTTGATAATACTTGAAGCATTTTATCAACCAATTTTTTAAATAAAAATCAAATATAAACGTTGCATATTTTCTTATACAATCTCTTGATTCTGAATTTGGTGTTTTTGTTTAAAAAATGAAGATATTGCTGGCCATTGTCATTTGGTTATTCTATTTGGATAAATTAAAGGATTTGATAACATCTTCGAATAATAATACTACAATTTCAATAGGTTAATTTAAGATTGGAACATAGTTTTTAGGGAGGTTTCTGGACACCTCCTCTGGACACTTTGTTAGGTTAAAACATATTCATTTAGGAGGTTTTTTGTCAAATATCAAAAGAAGCCCGCAAACTTAATAATAATTACCATTTTTTGTTTTCATACACAAAATTTAACAAATATTAATTTAAAAAGTGAGAATTCTGTCACTGTCTTCTTTATAATTCCACTATTTCATTAAATATTTACCAGTCTTCAAAACCCAACAAAAAATATGTGTTGCTCATGGATTCTGTGTTTATTTTAATTGAATAATATTTTTTTACAGTGCATCGGGATCAATATGAGTCCTTCAACTGTTGCCGATGAAAATGTTGGATGGTCAAAGTGGTCCCGTTCGAAGACAAATATCTTAGATGCCCAACATGAGAGATTGGACTGGACCCTGAACAGCGGGGGTGTTGAAGTAGTGGTTGCCAATGTAGTGAGACTCGATACGACACAAACAGAAGACAGGCCAGCAGCTCTTCTTTCAATAGGATAGACAATATAATAATTAGATAGACTATAAACAGCACACACTGTACGCTAAATATTTTATTCATTAAATCTTTTCAATATGTGTAATTGCATATAATTAGCTATAGTATTTCACAATCCTATATGTTACATTGTAAATATGTTCAAAGAACAATGCTTTATTTTTATAGATATAATAATATAGTCTATCACACCTTACATCTATTCAACTTATAGGAACCTTTTTTTTCATTACTTTTATGGATACAAACCTGAGACTTCATAATTTAGTTTAATTTAATATTGCGATGATGAGGTTATGTAACTAGGACCACAATGTATCCTTAAATATTATATGTTCAATTTTCTTTACACGCCTGTTATCTTATTGTATTTTGTTTGTGTCTTTGATTTTTAGCTAAGAAATAGGACTAAATAAGTGCACTCTTTCTAATGATTTGGAATATTATTACTTCAACTTACTACATATATTTTTTTGTATTTTATGCATAGTCACTATTGAAGTATGAAAAATTCAAATACAGGTCAAATTTTTTTATTGCGAATACCGAAGTACCTAATGAAATTTCCAGTATAACGAATCGTCAATTTGTCCCTGAAAAACTTCCATATAAGATGTGCTGAACCAAAATTTGTTGTAACGAAGTCGATCTCAGTATAGCGAACTTTTTTGTTTAAAAGTTTTAAAATCAATTGGCAATAAAATTTCTTCAGTTTGTCCTTGGCATTGGTGAGTTTGAAAGTGTTTGCCGAACATATTATTTCCTTTACGTGATTAATGAATCCTTCAAATTTGTTTTTGTTCTCACCTAATAATAGCAATTATATTTTATTTGACATCAGTAGGTATAATATGGCGACACAAAAAATTAAATTTTATAAGTGAAATTAAGAGTTTCATTTAAAAACCAACCAACCAAATAAAAACAAGCAACAATATGCCTTGCCCAATTTAGCATATTCATAGATCCTGGGAGCTTTGTAAACATTGTAATGCTCATGGTAAAACCATACTCTCTAGGATTCTCTATCGTTCGTGGGCTCCAAAATCTTACGAAGCATTCTTCTCTCAAATGTGTCCAGCATTTCCATGGATTTTGCAGTCATTTCTCATGCTTCCTATACATATGTCATAACTGTTCTTATAATAGTTTTGCATAGAGTGATCTTTGTTTTTCTATGGACACTTCTTGACTAGAGTACAGGCAGTAGAGTAGAGAAGAATGCTTTGTTTTCTGTTGCTATCCTTCGCTTGATTTCTATAATATGTCCCAATTCCTTTGCTGTTATTTCCAAGGAGTCAAAGACTTCTCTTATGGCTATCAGGAATCGTCCTACTATGTTGAGGTCATAAGCATATCTGATGATTTGGCTACTTTGGAAATAAGTATTAGGATTTGTACTGTTGTGGTATGTATGTGAGGGCCAGTCAGTCACCTTGCTTGAGACCCTGGCCATCTAGGAGCTCATCTGTGAGTTCTTCGCCGTTTTTGCATTTGGTTGCCCTAATCAAACATAACTTCACAGGTATAAATTGAAGTATCATGGTCATAATGCACTATTCCTGGGCAACGCACGGGTACTTAAGCTAGTATTAAAATATAACTGATAGCTTGTGTCAAACGACAATTTGATTTCAAAATTACATTTATTCCATTTTTGCGTTTTATTTATAAAAAAAATGCGCATTAATGTTAACAAATTAGAAATGCTTGAAAAAAATTCCATAAAAAATCTGCTTGCCAATATTTTTAATGTTTGTCAGGTAAATAAAAATTTTGTTTCTATAGAATTTTTCACATTTGTTGTAAGAAAATTCGTTCCATACTAAATTTCATATTATGATTTATATTATTTGATATCCATTGTTCTATTTTTTAATTATTATTCGGTTATCCGGAGCGGAGAAGAAACCAATAAACCAAAAATGATAAACATCTGTTCAGCCGAAAGTGTTCGCATCGCACTAATCCGACTTTGTTTTATATCTATAATATAAAAGAAAGTCGGGTTAGTGCGAAAACTTCTATCTAACTCGAGATCGGCTGAACAGATTCATCCGATGTTTGATTTATTGGCTTCATTTTGCGCTCCGGATAACAGAATAACTATTAAAAAGTTGAATAAAACGCATTATATATTTTTAATTAATTTCTACAAATAATTCCTAAAAAGAAAAACAAATCTTTTAAATAATTTCAAAGGATTGTCTCGAAAAAGTTTTTCTTTTAATGAGTGCGGATTTTTTTTTCATATTGAAGAGAACAATGGGAGAACATTTTATCTAAATTTCAAGAGGTGCCAGTCCGTGAAGAATTCAACAGCTACTGGGCTATTATTGCAAGATATATTTAACAAACTTTGCAGAATAGTTCTAAGCCCGAAGGAGGTGCTAATAAGGTGAGTTGTGAGGATCTGGGGTAATCCCATAATCTTGGGCATAAACACTCGTTCTAATCTGCCATAAGGTTCTGTATTGGAAGGGATGTATCTCGAAGCCCAGAGGACGTTGATAACAATACGTTACGACATTGGTGCAAAGAAAGGGTTGTTGAAATATGAGAGCTCAAATTTCTGTAGATACAAGTAGCGGTCAATGTGTCAAAGCAATATTTTTGGGAAACATACGCAATACAAACATGTTACAAAATTTAGTATCGTATGTACCTATTTCGACGCCGCAAGCCCACCCTTCAGAAACTCTCCGTCCCAATTCTTGCTGTATGTATAATAATTTAATGTAAGACATAATAATAATTTATATGTCTTTGACATAAAGTTTTATCATTATAGGGATGAGAAAATGGGATACGTACTGAGGGCATCTTGCGGCTACAGTACAAATAACGCCTATTTCTATTTTATCATATAGTTTTCCTTATACCATACCCAAAAAGCTAGAGGAAATTTTCAATAAATTTCACCAAAATGGTTTGAAAGTAACAATGGCAAGAGAACAGAAGCAAACATTAGAACACCTCAATTATTGAGAAAATTAGCAACAAAAATTTGTCTAACGGGTTGTTTTCCCAAGATCGCGACGTTTCAGAGAACGGCGTCAGTAGAACGTTGTTTATTTCGTTACCGTAGTTACAAAAAACATTGTCGTTATTTTCAAAAACGGCCGCCGTCTTGTCAGTGTCAGATGATTGGAGAACGCTTTCGTTGATAGCACTGAATTATATTATACTTATTAAAAAAGTACCTTCTGTGCTACGAGATTTATATAAATTGTCTTCTCCCATACGATATTCATCCTCCTCTGATGCCTGGTCATCCTCCAAACAAATAACTAAAGAAAATCAAGATCGTTCATTTTCACGTTCCGACACAATACACAAATTATTGACGTTTGTTATTAAAAAAAACGGAGAGTACGGGCACGGAATTTCCAATGTCACCGTAAAGACCGCCGTAATATACGGCCGCTCCCTAGGAAGCCACTGCATAACGGCAGTCATAGAAAATGGTAAATGAGTGTTTGAATGTTACAGAAAAAATAACAACTAATGACTCTAATAATTCATGACTAATGTTCGATTTTTAAATGGAACAAACCACTACGGGCTTACTACCGTCTTCTACTGTTATTTCGAAGGCTGGCTTAGTGTGATCACTTTACGTTAACAACGTTCGCCATTAGGTGGTAATATTTTTCTCCGAAACTCTTAATCATGAAAATTCTCAACATGTTCAACATGTCGAAAAATCCCATGTATGTAACAAGTAGAAATTTAATAATTAATGAAACATAGAGAAAAAAGTTGGAAATTATTGAGAACAAGAGAGCAACCAAATTTAAAGACTGCGACTGCTGTCATATATTTGGCGCCAGGATATGACTATATCCATTTTTGTTACTGTCTCATATTTATTGCCTATTGGCTTTGTTGGTTTGCCTATTGCCTATTGGCTTATTGTTTGAATGGTTCCAATTTTACTTTCCCACTTGCGAACGATTTGATTTTTCCTATAACAACAGTTGTACTAGGAAAACCTCATCAAGTATCGCATGTATCGTCGATATAATATTTCCCGCGGACACTTTGATTAGTATTATTTATTGTCATAGTAACAAATATCGATGTATTAATTATATCGAATATTAACTGTAGTTGATTGGTTTTGGCCATAAGGGACCTATACAAATTAACTACATTTACGTACTATTGCTGGACACAGAATATGATTCATGTGTAAATTTTAGTGGCATCAAAACTTACTCATACTTAAGTCGAATTTCGTGTTCTTTAAGTTTTACATAACTCATATTTTAACGCTACTATATGGTTGGGTGCGTGCATGCGTTGTTGGTAGGTAATGTCAGACGAACATGTCGCATCCCTCGAATGGCGACGAATTCCAGCGATGCAAACAATTAGTGTCGCCTTTTATGATGTATGTCGCACAATTATACGGCGCGGGCACACAGTTAGTTCGGTTCTATTGCCCAATACCCCGAGACTCAGACGCCGTACATCATCCATTTAATCATCATAAAACGCGACTCCAAATACTGTATACATACCCCCAATGATTGCTACATTCTTCTAAACAAACTGCTTCATTCGCGACTTTTTTTTCTATAACTTACTAGCTTACCCGACAGACGTTGTCCTGTGGACCCTGGTCCTACCTAACCAGAGGCGCCCCCGTTCATTGTGCAATGCGCTTCCAGAAACAAAAATAAACAATTTTATTAATAACATTAAAATATTAATTCTTAAACGTCCATATTTCATTCGTACTCGAAGCTCAGACGGGATCAACGTGAACAGAATATATGCGAGCAATTTGGTTGACATTGTATGAAAATTTCTAAAACGCCCGAAACGGTGGAGTAAGTGAAATGGGCAATTGTAAGAGTGACAATTACGTATGCGAGAAAGGGTGCAGGTGTAGAAGACAATATTGTTGTTAGATTTTTTCAAAGATGGCGACGAATGAAATTCGTTCCATACTAACTTTAATATTATACTTTATACTATCCATTATTCAACTTTTTATTAGTTATTATGTTATCCGGAGCGGAGAGGAATCCAATAAATCACACATCGGAAGAATTTGTTGTGCCAATCTCGAGTTATAAGTGTTCACACTAACCCGACTTTAATTTATATTAGAGATTACTCTACAGATAGCAACCAAGTTAACCCTTTACCGGAGGTATTTTTGTTCAGGCTTATATTGTCGTAAATACAAAGAATAAGAACATGAAAGAGTTTATAAAAAAAACTAAAGTTAGATTCTTTAATCTCAAGGGCAAAGGCTGAAGCTGGATATTTACTACATACATATTATACAATCTGGAAAGATCAGCATATTATGAACTTCCGAATCAAGGAGAGAATATACGAGTCTTGTGACATCTATAATATAAATTCCATAACGAGACAATTTTTATTTACTTGACAATCATTGAGATTCAAAACATTGGTACGCAGAATTTTGATAGAATTTCTTTCAAGTTTTTAGAAATAATATTTAACATTCAAACATATTTTTTGTATAAATTACAAATTTGATATCAATATTCATAGTAAGGACGACAAGACAGCGTCTGTCGGGAAAGCTAGTAAGAAATAGATCCGATACCATCAGAATCTAAATTCTCCCTCGCACGAACGAAATAAAAGTAGATACTCAGAAATATAGCGGATTTAAACCTTCGAAATATGGTAGGGAAAATAGAAATTCGAAGGATTATGTGCAATAAAACAAACGCAGCTAAGAAGAAAGAAATAAAAACATGGTTAATAGACAATGCCAGTATCTTCGAATAAGGGTGTTTATTGTCAATATTTGTCGCAAAGTTTTAGTAACGTCAAATTATTACACTTTAGCGACAAAACAATGCAAAATTACTACAGCTGTTGTAAAAAGGTTGTAAATGATAGAGAGAGCCCGCCAGACTATTTGGAGACACAGAAAAAGGCCCACGACTGACGGACACATGTATACCTGGAGTCTTCCCTATGACAATGGACATCACTTTAAAAGTTTGATTTTTTTCCCATTGTTATACTTACCATTTACTGTAGTGAATTTTAATATCTTTTATAATATTTTGCTAATAACTTGTAAAAATTTGATTTTTCCGATTGTTATATTTCCCATTTTATAGTTTTTATACCTTATAATCTTATGCTAATAACTACCTACTCAAGTTTCAATTGTAACTATTATTTTTAATTTAATTTTTAATTTGTGTTTTATTCACATAATAATAGTATAATATGTAACCTGACGACAGGGTCTCGTTCTTGGTCTTACCAATGATAATGATTATTACATAATAAGAGTATAAATAGTTGATTTTTTCATATTGTGATATAAAAACCTTACCAATGATAATGAATATTATTATGAATAGTTGATTTTTTCATATTGTGATATAAACCTTTTATACATATACCGGAGGTATAATTTTATGCTACTTAATAACTACTTAATTCAGTTATTTTATTTTCATATACAATAATAGAAATAATATAATTCAAACTGAAAACAGGTTATTGTTCTTCCTAAGGACAATGGAAATTATCTTGAAGTAAAGATTTTTTTTCTTTTGCTATACATACCATTGTTATTAATGTTTTTGAATATAGGTTATGTGTATATAACTTTATGTGTATGTAAACTATTTATTTTAATATTTTCGAATACCTACCGTATAACACAATTCTTATGCACTAATTTTATGCAAACCTACCTATGTCAATTGTTGTATTTTAAATTTAAGTTTTTTTTTTCATATACTAATAGTCAAAACAATACACTTTTTCATTTATAAGTTTTTTTTTTTTTTCATATACTAATAGTCAAAACAATACACTTTTTCATATAATAATAGTAAGAATAATATGTTATGTGCATTTATCTATAATTTCAGACTTTAATGTAATACTAGTAATAATGTATGATTATAACTTAAGGACAAGTATGTCAATTGTTGTATTTTAAAATGTCAATTGTTGTATTTTAAATTTAAGTTTTTTTTTCATATACCTAATAATAGTCAAAACAATATTTCGTATAATAATACCTAGTAAAAACAATATGCTATGGCATTTATTTAGAATTTAAGATTTGAATGTAAAACTAGTAATAACGTAAGATATAGCCTGATGACAAGTTCCACTTGAACTTATCGGGATGTAAATATGTAGTTTGAATTTTCTTATGGATTAATAAATTAAAAAAAAAAAAAAAAAAAAAAAAATACTAAATTAAAGACATTGTCAGGTCAGGTGGGGGCGACAGAGAAAAAGGTTGTGGAAGGAGCATGTTTCCAGGATGGCGGACAACTAGTGAAGGCATTCCCAAATCTGACCTACCGAAAGATAGAAGGATGGTTGGGAGTCCACATCTCAAAAGGCTAACGAAGCAAAAGACAAAGAAGGAATTTATATAAAACAGTAGGCGCTACATCTCGAAGTGGGACTTGGCCACCACTAAGAGTCTTCGCCATGCTGTCCCGACGGCGGCCACTTGTCTCCAGTTGATCATGCCCAGTATGTTGATTATTGCTCACATTCGTTAGACGTTCCCCAACCATCAGAGCCTTAGGATCTTAACAAACCGAATGACATCAATTTTCAGATGAAGAAACCCTTTAATTAATTCATCTATAGTAGGTATTGTCTGAAACATATTTACAGTAATCTGCCCTTGTATATTATGTCCAATGCAAAAGTCTGCATATAGTAGGTATATCTTACGTCACGTGTATGTGATGAACGTACATGCATATTGCTAAAGAGAAATGACGGGAGTCCGTCTTTTATTTGCGGTGCTTCGATGCGGTGCTTCGATCAATTAGCGCCCTCGATAAAAAGTGAAATTCATAAATTAGCTGACAGACAGAGGATCACCCGTCCTCGCATCTACTACACTTTTATGAAGGTGCTAATGCCTGAAAGTTGTTCTACTGTGCATATATTACTAGGTATAAGGTGCAAATGACGATGGTCACTCAATAAACCAGTAAAGTAGATATATTATATATCCCGAATTATATTCATCTCGACAATCACTCAATATACGTATTATTACGTATTTAATAAAGAATGGGTATTTCCGAAATTATGGTCATGTCGACAATAACTTAAAAATTGCATAACTACCCATTGTACTTACCCGTATTCTAGGTTTTATCAGAAGGTAGTCAAGGAAGTAAAGTGAGCAAGTAACACGATACATTTTGTATGGAAAACGTGTACCTATACGTATTGTGGAGACCGGAGCAGGGGCTGCTAGTACAGATTACGACCTAAGACAGTACAATACATGATAATCTCCAAGAGCAGATCTGAAGTCTATATTCATTAGTGGTTCCAGCAGAGGACCTGGCCCGCCACAGTATCGAATGCGAGAATCGATTTTGTATCCAAAAATATCCTTGTGGCGGCGCTATACGCGTTTTCCATACAAAATGTATCGTGTTACTTACTCGCTTTACTTCCGTGACTACCTTCCGATAAAACTTAGAATACGGGTACTGATTATTGGGTGATTGTTGAATTTTATCCATTTTCTTAAAATACTTCTATAAAAAATATTATATGTGCGTAGTGTGCGTGTGTCTCACAGTGGGTTCCGTTTCGAAATATTTGGTACCTAAGAGAAAATATGCAAAAATGCGAGGAAAGTAGAAAAATATCCATTTTGATTTCCCATACAAGGTCATTCTGCCTGTCAGATGTTTCAGAACAAAGGATCGTTCGTATTTTGCTTGTGAGTGACTGGAAATCAAGGAGATAGGCTTAGGCTGTAGGTAATATGACGTTTAATCTAATCAAAAGAGACGATATTTCATCGAAAGAAAATAAAGAGTGTGCATTAAAAGAATGGAAGTTCGCTCTCTGTATTTCTCTCTTGAGCGAAAAGACCGTGTGTGTTGTGGTGGGTGCTAGTTTGACGTTGGATAATAAGAATTTGATTAGCTTTTCATTAAATAATAGCGACTTAATTAAACGCACCCATAATACAGTATTACACTCTCATTACGATAGCTCGGGCCTGCTCGCACTAATACCAAAACCCTCGCCTTCTCTTTCGCTCACCCACACAAGCCTTCAATCTATCTGCCTATACATAAATATATAAAACTCAAACGTTGTTTGTTTAAAGACGTTAATCTCCGGAATTAAATAGTGTTTCCGAATTCGATACGTATTCCGATAATCACGAGTTGCTTTATTAGGCTTTCGAAACTAATATTATTTCAATGTGGATCCAATTGAAATTTTAATGCGCGAAAATTTGACGTAGATAACATAATACAAATTTATAACAAAAGTTAAAGAAACATTTACTCAATTCGCTGGCCGATAAAATTTTGCAAGATTCGAGGTATTATAGAATGAACTTACAGTAAATTTACCAATAATTATCATTTTTTGGAATGTTATGTTTTTTACTTTTCTTTTCGACAAAGTGAACGTACCTATTTCTTTTTCTGCGGGGATCAAAACGTCGGACAATCAGCTAGTATAATAAATTTCAAGTACAATGTTATTATACGCGCCGAGGCAACCTACATATAAGCCATTTTATAATTAACATCACAGGTAGGTACTATTATTTATTTATATAATTATTGTAATACGAAATTACATATTCCGAAATAAAGCATCGAGCTGTTGGGCAGTGCCATCTAGCGGTGAGCTACGACAACAGAACGAGCATAACAATTAGGATAATGACGGTGGGCTGTTGCCTGTTGCTATGTAGCACAGGTAGGTGGGTACTAAAATGTAGGAACTTGAATTGAAACACATTAAACAAACCACAACAAACCTGTGTGCTTTGCTTACAAAGATACTTGGATTAGAAGCTGCACTACAACGCCATATCTTGATGGAAAACACAAATTGGGGTGGGGAACTTCTAGTAGGTATTGTATGTAAACAATGAGATTCAAAATTACTATGCAATTTTTTGTATCAATTTGATATTATGTTTTATAATATTATGCAGTCGAATGTAATTTTGTAAATGAATATGTAACAACTAATGACTCTAACAATTCATTACTGATGTTCGATTTTTAAATGGAACAAACCACCGCGGGCTTACGACCGTCTTCTATCTACTGTTATTTCGAAGGCTGGCTTAGTGTGATCACTTTACGTTAACAACGTTCGCCATTAGGTGGAAACTTCTAATCATGAGAATTCTCGACATGTTCAACATGTCGAAAAATCCCATGTATATAACAAGTAGATATTCAATAATTAATGAAATAGGTACCTATAGAGAAAAAAGATGGAAATTATTGAGAACAATTTTGTAAATCTTATATATAAAAATGATAAGCTGCAATAAATTTTCGTCATGTTTTTGTTTGTGGGTGACTGGAAAAAATATTCAGTAAAACGTTAGATAGTTTCTGTATGTACCTACTGATTAATAAATATTTATTAGATATATGTACAGGTGTGGGAAAGTTTAATGTTAAAAATAGGATCTCTTTCTTGCGTTTTTCAAACTTGCACCACTCAAATCACACACCATTTAATGTGTGTGTAACGTTTTCATCAAACATTTGGTTGAAACATGTCCTTATTTCGGCAGCACCTAAACGTGCGTACACAATCAGCAGGTTGAGTAACGGCTGGTTTACACAAGTTTCGTAGCTAAGTGCTTAGTACTTGTCACTAATACTAAGCCTCAATACGACAAGTGAGAAGTAGGTAATCGTTTACACGGTGGAGCCAAACGGTTTCTTTTTACCCACCACGCCGTGTCCCGTAAGGGGTAGGCAGAGAGAACGGACCTCCACTCTTTTCTATCCAAGCATACTTCTTTCGCTTCTTCCAACGACACATACCATTCCCATTTCTCGTACTTCCTACCTGGCCTTCCTTGAAGACAGAATCGATGTGTTCGATCCACGTTATTCTCGGTCGGCCACGCTTTTTACACCTTTCCTTTCAGCTTTAAATTTTCATTGTCATTTTGTTTACATCCATTCTTTCCACACGCCCAAAACACTTATTGACTTTTATCTTCAGAAATTCAAAATGGAACGACAGTGTACAACTTGTCACCAACTTGTCGAGTTGTTTACACAAGGTCAACAAGCGGGTCAGGTACAGGGTTGCCAGGTTTTCTTCAAAAATATACCGAACCAAAACAAAAAAAGGACATTTTCAAAATTTGCTATCCGGAAAGTAGAAATTTCCCCTAAAAAAAAAGATCATTTTCAAAATTTGTTATTCGGAAAGTAGGAATTTCCCCTAAAAAAAAAAAAAAAAAGATTATTCTCGAAATTTGCTGTTCGGGAAGTTACAAATTCACTAGGAAAAATGAAAATTATTCCCGAAAGTAAAAATACCGAACACTCCATAGTTCGGTATTTTTTTCATACCGAACATGGGGAAAAATTCCGAACACCTGGCAACCCTGGTCAGGTATCGTCTTGTCGCTTAGTAAATAGGATCGATTTCTATTCACTTGCACTATTCACAAATACTGATACTTATGTTACAGTTTAAAAAAAATAGGCTTAGTATTAGTGACAAGTACTAAGCACTTAGCTACGACGAAGCCCGTGTAAACCAGCCACAAGTATAGTGATTGCGACAATGATTATTCACGAAGACGACGTATTTTAGTTGTCCGTGTAGGTAAGTACTGCGCAAAGCAGAAAATCCAGATGGAGAATGATCTATGTGCGCTGCGCAAAGGTAGGAAACGGTATCCTCCAAGGTCGCGCCTCTTACGCGGTGCGAAACGGACACTCCAATCGCGATTCCGGCAGCCCACAACGATGATGATGATGATGATAATTATCAACCTGCAGTGTTCACTCTTCATAATATCTCGGTGATTCGTCGAATCGACAAGCTGACAAAGGACACAGCAACGGGTACCTACAAGCATTGGTGGAGGACACAAATTCGCGAAGCCGCAACTAAAAAGACGCGTGATTTGGGAACATTATGTTTTCATTGATTCGTTTTTCAACAGCACAAATTATATAAAATCGAAACAATTTAACGCTGACATGGGCGCCCGTAAGTTGCGGCAAGAGGGGGGAGGGGCTCGCCCCTGGATTGATTGAAATTAGTCAAATAACGTCACTAACAGTGTTTCAGGGATCTTCACCAATATCTTCTTATACATTGTTAGATGAAAATGGATTGCTGTTTGTTTTAAATAGACAGATAGGTTTAGGTGATAATTATTGTTATATTGTAGGTATGTCAAAAACCTCAAAATAAAATATAAACCTTTATTAAGAAAACTTGAATTTTCTTTGTTAAATAAAAATAATCCTTCTCCTATAATACAAAGGAGCATGGCAATAGTAAGTATATAGCCAAAAGAAATTTGTGATTATAAAGAATCCAAAAAATATCAAGATTTTTTTTTCGGACCGGAAAAGTAACACTGGAATTTCGGTTATCTACATTGTTTACAATTTCGGCCTTTTAGCATATACAACATTGACTATTATTCTGAAATGAAAAAAACAGACGATTGAGTTGCGTCGTACCTATCCAATTTTTATTGAGACTTTTGACATTTCCGCATTCTGAAAATATTTTATCCAATACATTAGTTGCGTAACTACTGGCAACCGATTAAGTTCTAAGCAACAGCTTCTTGCGTTGAGTTGGAACGTGAATTTGAGAATACCAGTCATTCTGGGCCACATTAAAAAATCATGCGTGTAGGTAGGTACATCCTTACTGTCAAACGGAACAAGATTACAAGTAGGTACTGATTGGAACGATGTTTGTGGGTAAATCTATGATCAGCAGCAGGTGAAAAGATAAAACAAACTATAGAGTCTGAAAACGCAAAAATTAATGAGGTTATACGGGAAACAGGAAAATTAGAATAGGTATTAAAAATACATACCGTAGTCAGGTCAGGAATTTGGATAGGCTCTCATCTTCACCTGTCCAACACATGGCGCTTTGTCTATGTCTGATCGAGTGAAAGATAATAATTTTGCAATAACCACGCATGCTCTTCTGATGTACATCCATAAAGACGTGTTCATAGGTATCTAAAGGAATTACAGTAATACTACATCGCTAAAATAAGTATACTGAAGGAGATTCCAAAGTAGCACACTAAATTAGAAAAGATAGTAAAGACTTGTCGTAGCCTTCTAAAACTAATAGTTATTCTGTTATCCGGAGTGGCGAAAAATCCAATAAATCAAACATCGGAAGAATCTGTTCAGCCGATCTCGAGTTATAAGTGTTTGCACTGACCCGACTTTCATTTATATTATAACACTCTTCTTCTTTTTATTTAGACAGCAAACCACCCGATATCGAGTGAATCATGCCCATATTTTACACATCTATCCGTCAAGCCACGTACAAGATATTGAACCCGAAAATTCCTATAATTTCCACCCTTTCCATACAGAGCTTTTTGCTTTAACAGTATGCGTAACAATCTGATGTCGATTTTTTCAGGAATAAGGATCGTCGTAGAATGGCAGCCCAGAAAAGAAAAATGAGGAGTTGACAGAGGCCACCAAACAGATGGAGAGAAAAGCAGTTGGACAAAGTTGGATGAAGAGGGCGGGATACAAAGTTGGATGAGGAGGGCGGGATACAGAGTTGGTTGGAGGAAAAGACGTGAAGGAGACCCTCGTCCAGCAGTAAACTACAACTGACAAATTCTGATGACTGAATAAGATTTTACCTAACACCCCATCACAAAACCTACTTCCTTACCAGACTTGCAAGCATCTGCATCCACTACCACTCACTGGAGAGATGTAAGCTTTCAAGAGGATAGTTTAAAGCTACCCAACACAGTATTGTGAACCAAACAGTAGAAGAAACGGACACATGCCAAACATTAATGATTATCATCACCTGTCTTTTCTAATTCCTAAACACACGACCGGTGCACCTAATAATCAACTGATCACATTTTATAGGATGGTCACAGTAGAATGATTACGTAATACACATCGCCCAATACACCTGTCGCTAAAATACGCAATTATAATAATCTAGCTGGAAGGAATCGGAGATATATTATAATAATCTAGGAATCACTTAGCCAGCCTTCGAAATAACAGTAGAAGACGGTCGTAAGTCCGTAGTGGTTTGTTCCATTTAAAAATCGAACATTAGTAATGAATTGTTAGAGTCATTGGTTGTTACATATTCTTTAAGATCTAGGAATCAATTTTATTTAGTTTTGAAAATGCATTATCTATTATTGCAATTATTATGCATAGATACCTACATATAGTATACCTCCTTTATAGTAAACTAGCTGACCAGCCCGTCGAACTTCGACCTAATCCAAAATGAAATAAAAAAAAATTGACTTATTATGACATACAGTTTATGAAATAAAAACTGAATTAAATTTAGCTAATAATTTATTTCATTATGTATGTAATAACAACTATATTAAAGATTCGGATGCGGGATGAAGTTCGACGGGTCATATAAGTTAAATTCCTCTATAGATGCGTAACTTAAAAAAAAAATCTAATAGATGGCGGTGTAGCAAGAAGTAAATCACATGTGATACATGTTACGATATTCTGTATGTTGTTGAAAAAATGGAAGTCCATCAAAACCAAATTTTACCCAATTATTACTATGTTAAGATGCAGTCTAACGTGTAGTAGGTAATCCCAGAACACATTATTTGGTATACTTACTTAATTTTTTTTTATATTCCGTGAATATACAATTTTTGTAGGGTTTTGAAAAATGATTATTTATTGGATGATCGATAGTTTATGTCTTGTTGATGGTGTGTACATCTATCCCATTGTCTTCAATGGATCAGAATGCCCTTCAACAGCAGCGAACTAGAAGGGATTTCGGGATTCCAGGACCGGTTTTCAAAATGATACGTTTTTTTTTTTTAAAACAAAGTTTTCGACGGGTTTTCGCTTCCCCCCTAAGGTTGATTTGTAGGTGAAATCAGTAATTTTCAAAACGACTCATAAAACATTGTTTGGATAGAGAAAAATCTATGTTTTTTTCAAAATACATTCACAAACCTACATTAGACCCAAAACAGCAAGAAAAATCGTAAAAGTTAAGGGAATATCTATTTTAAAGAGAAAAATTACTCGCGCTTTCAAAAAGAAATCTGTCTTTTTAGATAATATAAAATAAATCCGACAAAAAACCGTTTCATGTTTAATGTCGACATAGAATCCCTGAGGGGGGGGCGTTTAGAATACGTTGGATGGTGGCTGGAACTAAAGTCGCGAGTAACTTCAAAGCGACTTTATTGCTACACATAAGCTTTTCAAAACAATATATAAAACAAATAAACGATACAAAATCTACATAAAATTCAGTTATGTAATTATGTATTTTCATGTGTTGATATATCACGTAAAAACCTTAGACTTTACCATCGATTTTATTCCTCGCATTTCCATGGGGGTTTAATTATTATTGATGTGGTAATGTTGGATACAGATAATATTTTCTCGAATATATTTTTAGTTTTTATTTAAGTTGAAGTAGCCGAATCAACATCGTAAGGAAGGTATCAGATAGTATTTATTTTATAATTTCTATGTACCTGTTAACAAGTTCAAATATTTATTTTTCGTTTAGGTAGGTACTATTCATTTTATTTAATGAATATAAAAAAAATTTTTTTGCTTCATTTCATTCTGTCTTTTGAAGGCCTCGACTATTCTTGACATTGTTTTTCTCATCTTATGGGATTCCAACTTGAATCTTACGCGACATAATATATTGACATTCGCGTTATCAGGGGAAGATTTTTCAAGGAAAAAACACTTTGCAATCATAATGCATAAAACATCCCTGGAGACCTCGGTTTACTGATTTGCAAAATAATAAAGGATTAACAGAATTAAACACGTTTGTAAACAGTGGAAAAACTTGAAAAGAACATACATAATATAATATAAAAATCAATGACAATAACATACATAATATGATGTATCACCTAATTTGAGCATATTTCAAATTGAAAAAGATTTAATAAAACACTCGCTATATAGGGCAAGAAAAACGTTTTTATTTATAAAATAAAAGATATTAACGTTTCGTTATAACAGGTAAAATTACTTATGTAAACAACATGACAAATATCGGATCTGTCGATATAACTTTCGAAATCACGTTGCTTATTGTAATTTAGTACGTGTCATACATGTAATTCGACATCAAACGACCAAATTAAGCAAGAGTTATGCAAGAATACTGACAAAAATCGCTCCATGCTAAGATACAATCGTGTGGAACCATGTCTAAGGGCGGTCTTGAAGGTTGTTTTATCAACTTATAATTGCCTACCTCATTTTAACGTTACACCAAGATTTCAGCATAATAATTTAGATTATAAACATGCAATAAGTTATAATTATTGTATACTTACAGAACAAATTGCTTGACAACAGACTTCTTCTAAAATAATGTGTTTATTTTCAAACCGAGCATGTTTGGATACACAAAATATTTTCAAGGTCTTGTCGTAAACAATGATTAAAGCAAAATATATTATATAGTGTGTGAAATAGTTTATAGTTAAGAGCATTCACAAACAATTTATAACGTTTTTGTTCAGAAACAAACAGACCTCACGGGAAATTTTCACAAATTAACAAAATAATAATACACATCTAGAAATGTCATTTCTTTCATCAAACTACGTCACAAATTTTGTTTTCAACATGGCCTCCTCCAACGTGTTGCCATATAAAAATTTGATAGATTCGGGTTATGTAACCAAGTTTAATATAATGTAACAAAGTTTTATTAAAATACGATGAAAATAGCTATGTGCTAAGAACAATAAGTATCTTAAACTTATAAATTTCATACTTTTTATTAGTAGTGGGTAGAAAGAAAAATAGTTGAATGTTAAAACCGAGTATTTAAGTGCTTAAATGAACCAAAAATGTTAATTAATTATTGTTTTCAGAAGTATTGCAAAATTTCATCTAAATAATTTGTTTCGGCAAAATTTTATTTTGCCTATTTTGAATTTTTCACAGACATCTATTTTCACTATTTTTTTACCTTTCGTAGAGTACATTATTTTATATATCAAATATTTCATGCTGACAACACTGTGTATGCATTGTCAAATTTGGTCAAATTTTAAGCTGATTGCTGATACAAAACACGGAGGAGTGATCTTTAAAATACTGGGAATATAGTAAAACATAAATTACAAACGGCTTGATGTAGTCATTTTCTTATTACTAAATGTTCTGTTTCAATGGCTAAATTACTATTATGTTTTAAAGATGCTTATCTAAAAGAAAAACGTGTGTAAAAATTATGCTTATAATGAATGTCAATAATAAAAATGTTACACTTGATTTTGAGAAAATATGCCGTGCGTGCTGTTCCATGAGTAATGAATCCATGATGCCAGTATTTAAAATGAATTTTCACAGGAAAATCATGAGATGCACGGGTATTGAGGTATGTTTAATTACTTAATTGAATTTTCTAACCAAACTGTTTATCAGTCTATTCATTTATTATAATTTTGATGATTTAAGGTTTGGCAAAATGATGGACTTCCTGCTCAAATTTGTAAAAAATGCGTAGCAAAACTTCATATAGCTTATCAGTTTAAAAGGATGTGTGAGAATACTGACATTCAATTAAGAGTATACAGGAGGAAATGTAGTAATGAATATAGTAGTGATTCTGAGGATGAAGACATCAACATTGCTGGAGAGACACAAAATGAGTCTGTCAATGTTGCAGAGAAATCCGAAATACAGGAACAGGCAATAAACAGTAAAATAGGCGATAATGAAGATAGTGGCCAAACGAGAGTGACGAGTGTTGATATCACGGAACTAACTGTTCCACAAGACTTTTCTTACCAAGATTGCATTCCCCTCAGCGACACGAGACATTTTGATACGTTGCCGGGAATGAATATGAACCCAAGTGATATAAGCTATGATCCCCATGTTATATTTGGGGGTGCTTCCATCATGCCCACCGTCGCACCTTTGAATTTAACGACACAATCCCAACACCCCATGGCCAGCAACTACAACATACAGAGTATAACGCCCAGTGCAAACTTTACTAGTAATTACAGTATAACTAATTTGTCACAGACTCCAAGACTGATTTCACCATCTCAAATACTCCATATGGATAATTTAACTGGTAAGTAAAAGAGGTCTTCTCTTAAGTTTAGTTATGATTGGTCAAGTAGCCAATATTTAGTAACAAAACATCTCTGAACACCTAAAATTTAGTCGAGTAGATTAGCTGGAGATTTAGTTGAGTCGAACCATTTTGTTCTACTTTTTTGGTCGCTAGACATGTATAAACCAGTTGATTTTGGTGGGTTTTATACCAAAGGACCGTGTAAAAAACATTTATTTAAAAAGTGTATCTAAAATTATTTTGTCATAATTTTTATAAGATATTATATAATACAACTATTTTGACCGTACTACGTACTAGTATTTGATAATTCTGAAGCAGACAGATTTATTGAGAATAACATAGTAGTTCTGAGTCTTCTTCTGCAAATCAATTTACATTTTTATTCAATAATTGTGGAAAAAATTAATATTGTATAAAAATACCGTCTCTTGTATCTTTAATTAAAATCTTAAACCATACAATATGTACATTAAATTTTCAGATCAAACAAATGATGTCCTCCAACACACGACCGCCGATGATTACATCCAGCACATAGTAGAAGTCCCCTCCACAGCCGAGGAGTTCAATAATCGGAAGGTGCCCTCGCCATCTTTGAGGGTTAGCAAAAGAGAATCCATGAAGGAATTCTTTAAAAAATGCGAAGAAGAAAATAGATGCTCCATATGTAATAAAAAGTTTATTGGATTAGGCAAGTTGACGCGACACATGAAGGTTCACGGAGAAAAGAATTTTAAGTGTAAGGTGAGACGTCTTCATTCTCCCTGTCACACCTGTCAACATGATTGATCATCCCTTTATTACCCAAATGGAATCTCGGATTAATCTTGTTCACCTGACGTTTGTCGGACTGGTTGACTTTTTCTATTCAAACCCTACCTTTTTCTCATTCCAAAAAAATAAAAAAAAGAACAAATTTTCAGTTAGAAATTCACCCTAGAAGTGTGTTTTCTCTAAGATATATAACTCTTCTTTACATTAGAAGTCTGCTTTTTGGAGTAGATAATACAATAGGAAGTTTAGGGATTCTATAGTAATAGTTTGAGTCATATTTTTAGTAGAGACCCTTGCATGAATGAAATAAAACGATTTTTTTCAGATATGCAACAAATCTTTCGTGCACATGGGTAATTACCGTGTCCACCTACGAGTTCACAGTGATGAGCGACCTTTCAAATGTGACATTTGCAATAGAGGGTGCAGACAACAGCAAGATTTGGAGAAGCATCTGCGTACCCATACGGGGGAGAAACCTCACCAGTGTGACAAGTGTCCTAAGGCATTCTCAACAAGCAGTAAGCATTGGCTTTTTATTTTCTCAATTCTCAATAACATCAACAAGGAAACCTTAGTTTGTTGATGACATTTGACCACTGACCTTGGTTGCCTAATTTATCAAGTGCCGATATATAACCAAGAGAGATCCCAGGTTTGATACCCGCGACCAGATTTTTCAAACTGTTTTTTCACATGATATTTCTACTCAGGTTGGAATCCTTTTGTTGTATTGGATGGGACCAATTGACAAGTAGAGAATACTTTAAGCAATACTTGTAGCTTTTTTGCAAAGGATTTTTTTATGAAGGATGCCATTTTATGCTATGCCTGTGCCTGTATGTATATTGTAAGACTTTTGGCAAATTAATACTTTTCCTCCTAACTAGTTTGCTTTTTGGGAGTACGTCCTATTGCAAATAGGCTATTGTTACCTGTTAGATGAAGCCATTATTATATTTGTATTTATTTATCACACTCCAATACAGAATTGTTAATTTAGCTGTCAAATAGCATCTCTTGTTCAGGTATCTGTTAAATAACTGATATTATGTACATTTTGTATCTTTCACAGGTAACTTGGTTGTTCATAGACGTATTCACACGGGGGAAAAACCGTATGTCTGTTGGGTTTGCAGCAAAACCTTCTGTCAATCAAACGAGCTAACCAAACACATGAGAGTCCACACGGGAGAAAAGAGCCACGTCTGTATTATATGCGGCAAAGGGTTCAATGGTTCCTCCACACTTATGGTGCACATGAGGACGCACACCGGCCACAAACCATACATTTGTCAGATTTGCGATAAAGGTAGTATTATCCATAGATTATTAACCTTGACCTTACCAATACATACATTGATCTTCAGTGTCACAACCATTGATAGATCTTAACTGAGACGCCTTCAAACTTCCCTGTTGCCAGCTGCCACCTTCCAACTCTTTTGCCTAAAGACCTTGGTTCTGCACAACGTCATCCAACCGAAACAGCTTTGTCCTTCTAAGGCCAAGTCCGCACTGATAAGTGGCTTGCTTAGCGCCTAGAATCTATTGACCCATTTCCCAGTTACCACATGTTTGTTTCCTTGGTTACATTAGTGTAGACACCGAGTGATCATCCGACTGGTTGGGAATATTTTGGAACGTTTATTTAGTAAACTACTCACTAGATGAATGGCTAGACTCTAGGCGCAAGGAAGTCATCCCTCAGTGCGGACTTCTCCAAACTAGATGATTAATCCAGGTCATTCATACAGAACAGATGTCTATAGAAAAGTGTTAATTAATTAATTTTTTTATTCATATTTAATTCCAGGATTCTCTCAATCTTCAGGCTTAACAACCCACTTACAAGTTCACTCGGCCAGATTAGATTTCCATTGTTCCTTTTGCTCTAAATCATTCTCTACTTATCAACGTCTCGATAAACATTTGCTCACTCACAACCCAAACGAACACTATTGCACGTACGCTGGTTGCTACAAGAAATTTATGAAGAAATCGGGACTGAGGAGGCATTTGAAACTGCACGAGAAACGAAAGACTTATCAGCCTATACCGCTTCCTCAATTGAATTTGGAGAATAGTATCGATTTGTTATGATGCTATTAAGATGTACAATTGGATTTGTTTTTTAATTTCTAATAATTCTATATTTTGTTTAATATTATTTGCTTCTCTTGTCAGTTCTGTCTATGTTTAGTTCGAAGCATTGTGATCCTATTTTAAGTGTTCTATTGATATTATATTGCGTTGTATTTACTGTGATATATTTTTATTTAAGAAATAATAGAATAAATATAATTTTTGTTTTCCTTAAAGTATATTTTTATTTTGTTTCCCACATACCTAGATGTACTTACATAATAATATAAATATGTTAGGGTGAAAACACAAAGAACGTCTATTCTGACCGGTGCCGATTGGCGCAAAGAATGTCTATGCATTTGAATGGGTATATGTATAGCTTAAAAGCAGGAACCCGCTTTCTGACATGCCCATTTAAATACCTTGTAACCATAGACAACATTCTTTGCACTGGTCGGAATCGGCGTTCTTTGTGTTTTCAACCTTCGTATTAATGCTTGAAGCATTCTCTACCAGACAACCGGTCCCGTCCAATCTGAGGCTAGATTCCAACCCCGAGTAGAAATTTATTGACATACAGAATGGTGAAAAGATAGACATCCATCTAACTCATTAGATGGAAATTACACCTATCATTGTAACTTGCATTCCTACTTATTTAAAGGATGTGTCGACAAAAGTATTTGGTATAGCGGCTAGTTTTGTCAGTTAAAGAGATCATGAAGCACATGTTTGAGTATCTACAAAACCGAGCCGGCTTTTAAAGTGGGACAATATGTAAGATTAAGTTAAAAAAGCTTATGGTGGAGCAAAATAAAAAAATGTACGGAGTGTACAAAGTCAACACACTTGCTGGAATGGAATTCATCTATCTGTTGGTAAAGGACATTTTGTGCTACACAGCTGAATAGAATAATTATAAGATTGCATTTTAAAATATAGGTACAAGTAAACTAATAATAAATTTTTTATTATGCTTGCTATTTTCTAGTATTCGATAATCATAAAATTTTTAAACTTACATTAACGCCACCATCGGTCGCAAATCGAACTATTCACAGCTAAGAAAATTCTTTTATTTGACTGACATTTCTATTGTATTTTTTTTCTATGAACGTCATTGTCTGTTGGAAATTGGCAGGCGGGTCCTAGACGTTTATTTTGGTGCCGCTCGTATTTTGGGCGTATTCTTTTTTGCTTTTTGTAATATTTGCTTCTTTATAATTTAAAAATAATCATTTAAAATTTAAGCTTTTCTTTGTGTTTATTGATCGAGTATTGTCGTCGTGCAATTCGTTGTAAACAATACAAACGTAATCAACATTTTGTCAGTGCTTTTGAACTATTTGCAGGTAATCAATGCCATACATATTAGTGAGAGGTGATTTAACGTCTCATGGCCATAAAACACCCTGGAGGGTACAAGTCTCTGGATTACAAGGTATGTCACGTGTCAAAATGTCTGATATTTTGTCACCATGTTATCTGTCTGGAATGTGAAAGTAGGAACCTAGTTCTAATTTAGTAGTTTATTTTTTAATTTAACCCAAATTTACCCTTTAAATTCAATCATTGACTTTATTAATGGCACTATTTAAAATATGAATTTCTCACTTCATGTTCGATGTTTTAATAATTAATTTTAGCAAAAAACAATAGTTATCAGTTGAAGTAATTTATTTGTTCCACTCAATGAGATTTATACTAGAGATGCAATCGAGTCTAAAAAATGGCATGTAAAAAATTGTGCCACCACCGAAAATGTGCCACGCTCGTGTTTTAGTCGTTGACAACAGCTCGAGCTTGACAGTTGTGTCCGCGGTAATACGGCGTTCTTGAAAATGGTGGATTTGTGGTGAAAAAAAGTCGTTCCTCAACAGAAATCAATATAGGAAAATCCTTTTATCAAAAAGGACGTATTTTATATATTTTAAGTGCATATTATTGTGATTAAATGTTTAAAATATAAAAATATATTTGACAATTATTTTTGTTTTATTAGTTAGGCCCACATCACACTACGGGTGCATACCGAGCGGGGTTAAAAAAACCGCGTCTGTATGAAACGCGTAGATACATTTTTATTTGAATTTATAACCCAGCGGTTCAGTCGACGGCTTTCTTACTACAGCATACGTCATGGGCTCGAATCCCTGTGCCGACTATTTCCACTTTCACAACACAACTCTTCCATAGTGTGTACAAGTTTCCAAATGTATTTGTGTTCACTTTTAATTAGCCTAAATTCATTTAAAAAGATACACCCGTACGCGGCGTATGCAACAGTGCATAGGTATATTTCTAGATTTTTTTTTTATTCTATCAAGGTTTTTTTTTATCAATTTATTTAGAAAAAAGAATACAACTTATATTTAAACGGAGTGCCCTCTAATTAAAATTATATATGGAATTTAAGGATGTTCTGCAAACAGAGGTTTTCCACTATCAATTAAATTTTTTACGAAATCCATCATACAACTGAGAAATCGCCAGCGGTTTTTCCCACGGTCCCGTATTTCTGACGGTTCTCGTTTAAGCTGTGTGTATGAGCCCTTACCTAGCCGGACGAAATTTAGAAGCAAGTACACTATAACTAGTGTTTTTATAAAAAGGGTCATTTTTGATTCAAATAAATAAATCATTTTTTCCATTTTCGAAAAATATTTTTTATGAATGTGCTTTTAAACTGTTCGTTGTCTGCCTCGCATTAATAAAGACGAGAGATCTTTTTCAAAAGGTTCTTAGACAATTCTGACAAATACATTCAAATCTCACGCACAAAAAGAAATTTCTATTAATGTGTACCGGTAGAAGGTGACAGCACTTAGCCGTTTGGCGTATTATGTGTGACAAAGACAAAAATATTCGTCAGTAATGCTTGATTGCATATTTTTATTTAAGTTCAACTTCAAATTTACTCGTGATGCTAGTTTCAAACCAAAAATTGTATGGAATTGCATCTCCAGTATAATATCTCATTGGTTCCACTACAATATTTATGATTGTAAAGTGCCCGATTTCCAGACAAGGTGTCATGAGTTCAGACTCTTGAACTTAAAATATTCACGTTTTTAATAAATTTAGAAAACTCCGGATTTTTTTCGAAATGTAATGAAGAAAAACATCATAATATGATGCAGGATTACAAAATTTTGCTTAAGTATCTTTAATAACACTATTTTATGTTAGGAATTAATGCAGTTTAATGTTATTTGTATAGCTTACATAATATTGTCTTGTTGACACTGTATATCTTAAGATTTGGTGACATGATAACCCACGATGGATTCAATCTGAATAAGAATTCAATGTTTCTTTTATTTATCTCTATCTTATCCCAGACACGCCTTTTGTTTACTTTATGCAGACCAACCTTAAATTCGTTTGTATCTAGAGCAATATTCATAATTATTATTTCGTAGCGTAAAATTAACAGTAAAGTTGTAACTACTTGATAAATTCGTGTCATTGTATTGTAATAGATCAATTTCAAACATGTGCATGCTGTAGATAACATCTGACGTTTAAATATGCCTTTATTTTTGCATTGAGACAGTTTATTTTATCACAATGGGATAATTGTACACTACAAAATTTAGCTGGGTTATTCGTGAAAAAGTTCCAGTTTAGAACAAGTCAAATATTTGAGACTTAAGGGGTGTTTGTACAAAAATACTGGGGCCGAAGACAAGTGTAATAAAATGGCCGCCAACGGTGTTGGTCAACCAGTGTTCCCATAGTAACAATGTGCAAATGACAGCTTTTTATAGCAATTAGGTATTTGATCCGTATGATGATGATGTAGATTTCCTATGGGTTTTAGAAGTACCTATCTAATCTTCTGTGACTACATGGTAATCATGAATACCATGGTATGTATTAGCATTAATAGCCAATAAGACTAGTACATCTTCACACATTGTGATATTAATTTTAATTGGTGGTATTAGTTCTTGCCTTTTAAGATACAGTGTAGACTTGGGCAAATTTATTAACAGCACCGTTCTACTGTTCTGTTTGTACTCTAAAGCAGTGGTTCCCAATCTTGTACAGTTTACGGCTCCTTTGAGAAAAAATTCCACAACTCTCTCAATATATCAGATTTTCTTGGGATATCGTCTTGTTTAATTGCCTCATCGTTGTATCCAAGTATCGTCTACTTCTGTGGTAAGCATCTTTGGAGCAGACAGTTTCTTAAATCATACCCATGTCCCTCAGCAATCTGTGCTTCACGGTAGAGGGAAGCGACGTTCGTGTCTGATTGATTACTGCGAGGCGGTGAATGTATTTGTACCGCATATAGTGAATCAATGATTTTTAAATAATTTTGTTAGCTAAAGGATTTTTCATGATAACTTACAAGCGATCAATTCCAACCTAAAATGATCATCATTTCTAAACCAATTGTGTGGCTTATTAGGACGTAACTTTTTCATTACCGCAACTACGATTTGTTACACAGCCAAGTGTTTGAAAGGGCACATAAAATATGGAATTAGATAATCATCTATTACTCTGAATAAATTAATATAGATACTGGCTTACATTGTATATAACAGTAGTTACAAACTATTTTGGAAAACTTCCAATAAATATCACGGATCATAAGTGCAATGTAAAATTAGTGCTTTTACTCTCAATTTATTAATACAACTGTACATTTTCAAGAACTAACTCATATTAACTTTATTTCATCACATAAATTTTGGTACTAGAAGGTTCGATACATAACTGTGGTCTTTTTTCATCTGTCATTGTTACAAATATCATTTTGTACAGCTTCGTAATTCTCTGGTTGTGGTAATTATTTTGCAAGTCATTTTAATACAAACTAAATTAATTACCCAGTTCAAAACAGTGTGGAATGATTTTTTTTTTACTTAGAAAGGATTTTGAAATTTCCAATAAGAAGGTATGTTCAAATCCTAGCTATGGTTATTCTAAGACACAGCTTTCTAGCTTTACTCTTACAAAGATATATATCGGCTAGTCTAGACGTAAATAATATTTTCTAAGGCTTCTTATTATGATGGTGTGTATGTCTAATTCCGTGTTATGTGATACAGTGAAACCTCTATATTCATTCAATATTTACTGTTGATAAGATATTAATGAAAATTTTCCACTACTGCTTGCTGGCACTGAATACTATTGAGCCAACATACAGCATTGGTACACCATAAACACATTGAACGATAAAAGTCAGTACTTACTATTTAAAACTATTCGATATGGAGAGTTCCATGGTTGGCTTTATGACCTAGGTCTAATTGATTATTCTATGATGCACTTGTGCTTAGGTGGATTGCAATACGCAAAACAGATTTTATGTGATTACCCTACATTTACTGATGCCAGAATTGAAGCGATCACCATTTTTAGGGATGCCCGTTGACTATTATGAGAATTTATTTGATATTTGCTGAGTTGTGGTCTGAAAAACAGAACTTATTGTCCCAGCGGAGAATATCTGACCTTGTACTGTATGTAAATGTGTTGTGCCATCTCCATTTATGGAATATTAATGTCTCTGTGACCCCGCTTTGGAGAACTCTTTGTGTGCTTAATATTGCGCTGTGTCCATTAACTTCTCCCCACCGTGCATGTCCGAATACCTCAGCGTTGTTTCAAAAGCTGAATCTCAGAATGAGAGAGACTTTGGGAGCCTGATAGGAGAAAGAACAGTATTCTACTCGGTTAACTTTCTATCTCCGACTATCTCCTCCCCATAATTTATTGTTTGTTATTTTATGATTGGCTTTTAAAATTAATTATTTTTGCAATGTTGATAATGTCAACTTTAGTTGCTTTACACTTTCACAAAAAATAAATATTCTAACTGCGAGACTCTGAATAAGTTCCATCTTCATTATAAACACTCTGATTATTGATAAAAAATGTTTCTATATTAGTTGAGTCCTCAAGGACACGGATTATGGATGATGAACAGAGGGGTTCTATTGTACATGATACAACTTAATATGCTATGTTCATTCAATTGTCTGATGAGTCTGTGGTAGCTTTATTATTTAGTAGCCATTACGTCACAATTAATCAAAACAACACACTTAACTATCACACAATGACTCGGTCTTACAAAACAATAATTTAATTGTTATTGTTGTATGGAAATTCTTGGCTCCAAGAAAGTTATTTTGTTATACTATTCGAAGTTTCAAGACTAGGCGACGAAACAGAGTCATCTGTGATTGATATTGTTGTCATAGCAACAAATATGGACGTGCAGATGAATAAGATAAGATAATAAAATAAAATATTTCCCGTGATTGGATTGGTTTTGTCATATTATGAAAAATATTAATATAGAGTTACGGACGCACTTAACTAATTATTATATGGGATGTTTATATTGGTTCACTGAACAATGTATCACTAACTAGAACTGTATGGGTCAACATTGTTGACAATCAAACATTCTTTGTGAAGACTTTTCCAAGCGGTTATTTATGAAGCCACAGAACACACTTAACCCATTGAATGACGACTGTGTAATATTTAGTAGGTAGTATTTATCTTGGATGCTAACTAATGAATTCTAAATAATACTTACATAAATCACCATTGCATAATAAAGAGTTTAAAATCGCCCAAAAACTAGTTTTTAAGATAGTTTGGCAATCGACACCAAATCAATTATTTAATTAAAAAAAAAAAATATGGAACTAATAATTACAATAATTCTCAGAAACACTAGGAACAAAAAGGTTGAAGGAAGGGCAAAAGCCATAGAGTAGAGACACTCACTGATACCTGTGTTGCCCTGGTGCCTTGCTTACGAAAATATTTTATATCGGCGATGCCATGTGTATAATAGTATTGATGGTTTATAAATAATATTAGAAATGACAGCAAAATTTGTGTCATATACTTTCATGTTTTTTTTTTTCACAAATTCAATATCACTTCATTACCATGAAGAAAACAACGTACCTATTACAATTTATTAAAAACAAAACAACAAGCCCATAGTCAGAACTCAATTTGAATTTAGAACAATAATTTAAACAATGACATATTTATTTCCTATAGATACCTAATAATTACCTACGCATGCCTACGAAATTAAACACCATGTACGTAGTATTCCATAGTTTTGTCCCTTTTGTACCTTGAAATCTACACAACCAATGGTTGCTTTTACATACAATTTATAAATCAGAAAAAAAAGTTAGTTTTCGCTGATGACAGAAGAGTAATAAGAATAATTAATACAAAATATAGAAATCATTGCAGTGTCACATGTCACAAAAAAATAAGCATCAGTAGCAATTCGGGGAGACTAGTGGTAAAACTGCCTTGGCATTTAATGGGTTAATACAAATATTGTGACAATATTCATCATGCTGTATTGTCACTTGTAAGACAATGAATGGCATTTGTGGTCAGTCATCATTGTTGATTGTTGTTTTTGTTTGTGTAATTGTTTCAATTTCATTTCAGCGGGTGATATTGAACAATTGAAAAGATTTGCATGCGGCGGCTTTTGTGACTCATCTACCATAGTGTACTTGCAACATCCCTGTGTCCTGCTCACAGCCCTAGAAGTAAATCGGTGTTTTTTTTTTAATTTATTTATTTTACATTTGATTTTTTTATCCAATCAAAAATTTGAACTTTATTAGTTAAATGTTAGAATCATTAGTTGTAGTACTGTGTTATAATCCAAGAATAGTGTATAATTGTATTTTGTCTTAAAAAACCTCTGCACACCAAAGTTTTCTTGGTATTTGCTCTATTACAAACCACATTTGTTGTTTACAAAAAATAAGTCGGTAGTGGTAGCCTAGTGGTTCAGTCGCAAACTTTCATAGTGGAGGTCGTAGATTCAATCCCAGGTGCCGACCATCTTCCTCTTTCCCAACACGAGCTTTGCTTTCTGAGAAAGATGTCAATAATGTAATTGTGTTCACTTTGACTGAGCCCAGATTCACTTTATAAAAAAGAGTTGATTCACTACTAATACGATAATTTTTTTTTTATAAAAGTGAATCTGTGCTCATTCAAAGTGAACACAAATACACTCTTTAACTCTTTCACAGTAAGCTACTAAAGCTTGTGTCGTGAAAGAGGAAGACGGTTGGCACCTGGGATCGAACCCACGACGTCCACACGAAACAGTGCGAAATCGGCGTCGTAACCGCCAGTCTACTAACCACTTCCCCTATGGTTTGATGTGCATTTATATGAACACTTACTTATTTAATTATAGGTACTTTATGTGCATCATACAGGATAACTTTTTAATTATAGGTACTTTATGTGCATCATACAGGATAACTTTTTAATTATAGGTACTTTATGCGCATCATACAGGATAATTATACATTCAACAAGATACAGAATGAGGTTATGGTATGATGTGCAACGGCGAGATTATCACCGTTGTAACATCTTTCATCTGACCGCGTCTAACTTTTAATTTTTTATATAAATTTTAACGATAATAGCCATTGTTTGTTCAAACTGATTGAGATTAATACTATTATCACTATTAAAATATGTAGAAAGTTACACCATAATGTGTTCAACGACCAAAAAAATTTAATTAAATTTTTCCACCGTTAATCAAATTTTTAAGAAATTCTGAATACTTTTTTGCAGGTTCTTGGCTACAAAGTGGTGGCATCAAGCTCGACGGCAGTTAAACAAGACTACATAGAGTACATGTGGACTATGAGAAGAGAGTTTGATGAGCCGGAACCCGTTTTAGTGGAACAAGAAAATATTAGCAACATCAATAAGGAAGCCCAGGGCAGCGGTGATAATATGAAACCCGAAAATGTTTAGACATAGGCTCTAACATATTTTGATGAGTTCAATTTGTCTTTAAACTATGGGTTCAGATCCTAAAATCGATAAAATTCATTTGATTCCTCCTCCCCCGTTGGAAGGAACGTTTGTCTACATCGCCGTGAAGGGCTCTCTTCATTCCCATGACAGCTCCGCTTTCGGATTAAACGATGTGGAAGTAAAAGCTATGAATAAAAGGTTCGCCGATGCTCAGCCTTTGATCAACGGAATCCTCTTAAAGGGTCACGTACTTCAAGTCATCAATTCTTTGGCCGAGTTGGGCTACGAAGTGATCTCTACCTGCGGCGAAACGGAAATCACTTGGACACTGAGACGAGAAGTGTGAAAAGTTGATTGTTTTCTTTTCTTAAATTTACCAGGACATTAGCGATTGGTTAAAGTTTGTCAAAACCTCAAGCTATAAGAAGCTTAAAAATGTCTTCCTTCTCTCCTAAGATGAGTGTTATAGAGGAGAAGTTGGAATCGGATGAAGGTGAGATATCTGAACATTATTTTATTGTTTTTCATTCAGTTAGAATTTTTTAATGTAATGTGTATCGTGAAGTTACTTTGTCAATATTTTTTTATTCTGAAAAAGGACATTTGCTCAAAATAGTAGCCAAAAAGCTAATCTATTTAGACCTTCTTTGAGAATAGAAACGAAATGATACCAATTTTGTACTAACAATAGGTACTAACCAATTCAATTACTCTACTTTGTAGTAGAAAGGGCCTCTCCTCCTAAAGTGTGTCTATGAAAAGGAAACCATTGGCATTCTTGATTTTAGTATGCAACAGATTTTGTTTGATAAATGTCATTGTTTTTTTTCACATATACTTAATAATAATGATATTTTTATTTATCTTGTTTAAAAGTCTCTAAAAAATACAAATAATAAAAGTTTCGTGTTTGCTCTCCCGCTTGTCATAATAATAATAAAAAAAAAAAGATGAAAGAGAGAAGAAAATTGTTAGAAAAACATGGTAAATTAATCCTATCATAAATTTTCGTCATTTTTGTTCCGAGTGCCCTTTCTAGTGCGTAGTACATAACATAACTCATTATACTAACCATCGAATTTACTAACACCACTGTACACACAATCCGATAATGTCAAAAGGATGTTTTGTTTTTTTTTAACTGTTTCTTGAATCTATTTTTTTGAAAAAAAAAAGTCAGTAATATTTCAAAAATGACTGCACATCCGCTGTAAAGTACTTTTGTGTAAAGCAGTAAGCATATAATAAATTTAATTTCTCTTATAACTGAACTGTAGTTATTATAATATATCACTTGTACACATAATATTCACTGCTTGATTTGCTGTGAACTTTTATTTGTAAACTCCATAAATCATCAAAATATTATCCAAAATCGGTCCCCCAACAAAATGGAACACACGTAGATCATCAATTCTCTGTTAAATAGATCTGCTTTCAAATGTCGTTGATAGCCTAGTGATCGATCGGTTGCTGGTTACGTAAGTTTTTGTAAGTGTGAAAGAGAGAAAAAGAATTTCGTGTTGATTTCAGCACTGATTGATTCTTTACTATTTGTGCTCACGAAAACCATTTTAAAACGTATGAATATGCCTCGAAAATGGCGTCATGGCACTTTAAATGTTGCCAAAATCAGCTCTCTAGTTTGTTTGCTGTCTTTAATGCACCATTTAAATTGTGGATAAAAGCGAATTATATTTTTCTAATTTGTGGTATTTACAAATAAAGTTGAATTGAAAAAATTTGACAAGGTTTTTGCACTTTCAAGATAATTTTTTATGCGCTTGAGTGCTTTCGTCAATCTAGCATTGACATTATAATGAGATTAACTTCTGTTATTTTTAAAAACAAAAGCACATAATGCAACGCAACATAAATAAAATATGATGAAAGTGTAATATTGTTAAATTCTATAAACCCACTCTGTCCCACCGCACACATGTGTAGGTGAAAAAATATTTTGAACTAGCTGACCCACCAATCGCACTTCGACTTAAACCGAATAAAACAGTTTATGACATAAAAACTGAACGAAAATTTGCTAATAATTTATTTCATTATCTATGAAATAATTATTGTTGATTTGGATGCGGGATGAAGTTCGACGGGTCATAAGTTTGTAATAAAAACAATAAGTTCCTTCATAGTTGCGTAACTTTAAAAAAAATCCAAGAGATGGCGGTGTAGTAGGAAATAAAACTCAAATGAAACACATTATTCTATATGTTGTTTAAAGAATTGACAGCCATGAAAACCAAATTTTACCGAAGATTATGGTAAGATTACTTATATTATTACTAGTACTCATGTGTAAATTGGGTAGGAATGGGTTAAAATGAACTTTCACATCGTAAATACACTAACACTTAGAGATAATATTTTATTTTACGAGATAAAACTTAATGTACATAAAATGAACACGGCTGAGAATTTCTTGTAGGCTTGTAAGATGATGGTGTGTGGCTTTAAGTTGCTCTCTCTTATGGAACTGTACACGTGACAAGACACGCGCTCGCACCCTTGGACCTAATCTCTCACCGTTTTAATTTCACTCACTCACGAAATTTACGGTTAAAGGTACGTCACTTTGATAGCGCAGTAACACATTAAGATTTACTGCAAGCATATTTTTTCCTTTTTTGCATAACATTTTGTGAGTTTTTAATTTCATTAAATCAATTCAACTTTTGTGTATTCAAATAGTTAAGGCTAGCAGTCATAATATATTTTTCATTAAATCGCTTGTAGTCTTTTCAGTTTCACCTTTCATAATAGTATTTTGTTTGTAATGTCGTAAATAATCGTCAATACCTTCTGTGTGTTCTATTAATAAAATTTTCTGGAATGTGTTTTGTCGATGTTAGATATGGCAACAAAATGTGTTATTTTGGTGTTGGATATCATATTAGTAGCATGTGATGATTTTTTGTGTCATATTATATTTTATGGATTTCGGCTTTACAAGTTTTGCAATGCAATATTATCATTGTTAAAAGAGTTCTGGGATCAAGTATCAAAAGTAGTCCTCGTAAAAAAGCATCAAAAGAACTCATAAACTCATCAATTTACTGAATATGGTTACTCTTTGGTTAAGATGTCTTAATTCTCGTTACAGTAGATACTTTAAATATTTTGAAAATCATTAGATTAATTTTGCAAGAATTTTTTATTATTTTTGTTAAGTGATCCTAGATAACCAAAGAGATTGCATTTCTTCTTCAAAAACTAGCTGCAACTAAAATAAAATTGGCTATAATTTGTATGTCTTCTTAATAGTGTATAATTAAGTGAAAAAATGTAGTTTTATCTGATTAAAAATAGTAATGTCTGCTTAACTTACATTACTAACTGAAGGTACTTACCTATTTTGTATATGGCAAGAACACAATATTATCAGACCATAAACAAAAGATAAGAAAAAAGAAGAACGTTGGCAGGCATTTTGTTTTTCAATTTTAAATATGACAGAATAATCAATCTTTTTATATGCCCATTCATTATTTCAAATTGCATCAAGTGGTACACTAAAGCATCTTTCAAATTTCATTAAAGTATTGTAAACAACTAAAAATCCTTCGATGTGTACTTGCATTTGTGAAATCATAGCATCCATTTGCTCCTGCATAGTTGGTGCAGTGTGTTGTTTATTTAAATGCATAACATGGCCTTGCCGAAAGTGTTGTTGTAATGATTAGTGTTCATATAAACAAATCAGATTAATCAATATTTTATTTAGTTTGTTTTTTATATCAATGTGTTTTGCTATTTGTGCCGCATTGACGGGTTTTTGTGCGTGTATCCTCAGTATTATGTATTGTATTTGTAGTATAGTCTGTTGGCCCTTTCAGATGTGCAAACGTCGGAGTTAAAAACCGGGTCAGGCAACAGAGTCCGGTTCGACAGTGCAACGTCCCAAAAGAGAGCCAAAACTTATATAGCTGTCGAGGGAAACCTTCCCGGCACCGACTGCTTCATATTTGGATTGGATAAGGAAGACGAGGAGATAATTGTTGAGAAATTTCCGAGAGAGCCTGAAATAGTCACGAACGGCCTGTGCATCAGAGGGTTTGTCATTGAGGTAGTGAATATGTTGAACCGTCTTGGTTACAAAGTTGTGGATGTTGCCGGAAATGCAACAAAAACTTGGACTATGGTGAAAGTGGTTGTTTAAAAAGAAGAGAATGTATTTTACCCTTAGTGCTTTACGTGTATTTTGATAAATTGGTATGAGAGAGTATAGTCGTAATATAAAATGGATCATAAAAATCATAAGTGTTGTTCCTGCTCGCAAGCCTCTTCGTGTGTTCAGACGTTAGATGAAATGGAGTTCGAACGAGGCATCTGGTCGGCTGGTATGTGGCTTTTTTTATTTCAATTTGAAATTTTTATAAATAAATTGCACTGAAGATTTTTTAATTTTTAACGCATATTAATTTCATATGCATTCAAACTTCTCAAAAAGCTCTATCGTAAGCTAAATTGTGAAAACTCATTTTATGTGTGTAGTGGTATTACAAACGTGACTTGTTTTTCACTTTAATGTTAATGAATAAATACCACCAAGCATGGGCATACTTAAGCGAGAGGTCTGGTGGCCTGGACCTCCAATATAATTAAAAAGACAAATAGTCCAAGGTAAATATTTGTATAAAGTTATTTGGGGATGGGGGGGTTGAAGGACCCCTCCATATAAAAGCTATTGCTACGACTATGCCACCAAGAAATCTCGTCACAAACAATTGACTTTTTCTCTTTTTTATAAACAAAAACAATAAAAATTAAATAACACTTGAAAATTGCCCAAAGACAATAATTAAATAAATAAATAAATAAACTCTTTATTGGATAAATATTACCCAATTGGCGGGCTTATTGCCTTAGGCAATTTCTTCCAACCAACCAATCTACAAAATTATAATAATTCTACAAAATATTTTGACACAATTTTGAGTTTAATTCATATGTACTTTTTCTTGCTTCCAGCTCAAAACGGAGAAATGGATAGGTTGATAAAACTGGCTCGTAGGGGCGTGGACGCCCTGGACGGTGGAGGCTATACAGCCCTGCACTATGCGGCACGCTCAGGACACACGGAGATATGCAGGGAGTTGCTGTTGCTGGGTGCAGCTATCAACGTGAGAACCAGAGCTGGCAAAGCAACTCCTCTGCACCGAGCTGCTACGGCAGGTTGCTATTTCTTTTTTCTTTTCAATAATAATTAAATCTGAGAGTCTGGTAATCTGGCTAATTTGGTACCATACCCGTATTGTAAGTTTTATCGGAAGGTAGTAATGGAAGTAAAGTGAGTCCTATCTTGATAAAGAAACCCATTCTGATATGGGACTAGTGAATTTTACTCGGTTCTTTGTTCATAATGGTTTGGTTGTCTTAAAAGTTCACTTATGGCATTTTATATTTTAATAAATTCATTGTTCTCTTAGTATCTTTATTTTATGAACAAGCAGCAATGCCCTGTCGGATGGCAGACATAAAAAAGAAAGTGATAGAAATATTTACAGAATGACATTTCTTTCTGAAACAACAGTTGTATGCAGTAATCTCTGAGTATAACAATGAATATCGACTAGAGTATGAAAAATATTTTCCGTAGTTGTATTGGTTTTGTTATGGAAGTATATGAAAATTTTGCATGGGGGTTTAAATGTTTCAACAAAAATACTGATTTATTGAAAATCTTGACCAATTATAATAATATAGGTTGATTAAAATTGATGTTTATCAAATTTAACTTATCTTTTATAGCCAAACTAGTTTAAACAATGGCTAGCTTTCACCATTATTAATAGTGTTGTTTTTACCTAGATCTCTTCACTGCTATAATAATAATATAGTTTGATATTTGAAAATCACCTGAAGTTAATTTTCATTTAGATTGACTTGCCACCCTATGCAAAACTACCATAGACAATGTATCGTATTTTTTATTCTTGTTCATCATATTCTTCTTTTAGGGCATCTGGAAATTGTGAAATTATTCCTGCAAGCCGGTGCTGACGTCACATTGAAAGATGCCGATGGACTGACTCCCATACACAGAGCAGCTGCTGCCGGCCATAAAGACGTTTTGAATTTGCTCTTGAAGTTTGACCGCAAGGGTTTGTACCAGTCTCAAAATCGAGATCGCCTTCCCGTGGAGGCTAGGGAGTCTTCTCTCTCCGCCGAAAATGCCGATCTTGTAGGTCTGCTGCAATAGGGCCATCCATGATATATATTGGGTAGAAAACGATTTAGAATTAAAGTAAGTGATGTTAAATGCACATGGGTATGAATTTCAATTATTGATTTTTATGATACTCTGGAGATAGAACTTTTATGTGATTCATTCACTAAATTATACATTTGTGAATGGATACTTTTAACCCGTTTAAAATTAAAATATTTTGTGAGAAAAGTTTACACTTGTCTCGACAATTATTGTTGTACAAAGGAATTTAGTGTATGTGAACATTAAATGTGGATGATATGGTGGTGGGGGAGTACCATCTGTAGGGATGTTGGAAATCTTACATTGTCTTGTGTTATTCAGTCTAACCTTATTTAAAAAATAGGTATCCTACAGTCTGGCTAAAAAGAGTAGACATCAATTATTGATGAACTAAAATGTTATCACTCTGGCAACATTGAACATAGGTTATTGTCTGACATTACAAATGTTTACGAATGGACAGCAATGCTTACTGGTAAATACAACATCCAATTCATTTTAAAAATTATTAAGTACCTTTTACTAATTTGGATATTTTTCCCACAATTTTTTTGTATATTCCTATAATATTCACTTACAAGTAAATTATAGGTTATGTTTAAACATTTTGACATTTATATGATTGAAATTCGGCCATAGAATAGTAAGCAGTTGTAAGCACCATTTTGTGGATTACAGTACCCATTATATCTTATCTCTTGTATAGCATTTATGACTCGTTTTGCGTAGAATTTTTTCTCAATCTTTTTTTGACAACATTACTGGTACAATTTGTCGTAAAATTCTTTTACACAACCTCTACACAGCATTTCTCTTGAAACCATAATGGATAGTATTTTTTTTTTAAATATTTTGGCGGTTACAATACTTTACTATATAAATGTAGAGTACTTATTAAATGTTGCCACACAAACGACTGCAGCGCCCTCAATAATTTTCTACTCTATTTAGCCAGACTGTATCTTTGTAAATATAAATGACAATAGATCAATATTCACTTGTTTGTTGTTTAAATTCAGAATGAATAATTGAAACATTGATTCTCAAACTTGTTATAGTATATCCTGTTTTGAGTCAAAATGCCTAATGTATAGACAATATTACCTAGATTATATTGTGTTGTTTTAATTTATTACATTAAATTTTTATGTTGATTATATTTGTAATAATAAATGTCTCTTCTTTTTTTATAAATTTAGTTATCAATAAAATTGCAAATCCAAGTTAGTCTAGTATGGAATAAAAAAAAGTGAAGTAAATTTATAAATAGTTGTAAAAATGAACATTTGTATTTTTGTATATTGATATGTGAGAAATACATAATTTTTATGTTTGAAAAAAAAATATATATAAACAATTTAACGAATTTGTCATTAAAAGTAAATTATTTTATTACTGGTCAAATCTTGTTTTAGCGTACATCAAAGTAATGTAATTTCAATGGACCATTAAAGGATGACGTCATTTGACGTTTGCCCGTGGGGAATACAATATCACTTTGTAACGACCCGAACCACCTGAGTCAGCAGTAGGCCGAATCAGTTATCAGGGTTAATTTTCCTGACGATATTTCTTCTATATGACCCCATGAATTTATTTGAATCGAGATTTGACCCATAATTTGTGTGGATCATTCACCACGGTGTAATTGATTTGAATGTTTAAATTAAGCACAAAATTTGTATTTTTATAAATTTCGCACTTAAAATGCGATGTTACTCATTTTTATTCACACTCATATTTTGAAATTGTCACATTTTATTAAATCTATTTTGTTAAATATTTCATTTTCAAAAGTTTTATCACCAATTAGAAGTGAACATGTTATGAATTATTGTAACGGCTACTCATTTTTTTGCACATGTAATTAAATTTAGTCCAAAATATAGAGATTGTTTAATCATTTTATATTTTACTTCATTATTCCCACGATGATGCATTAAAATTTTCTTTCTTTGGTCTCACTCTTCATCTAATTCTCCATTCTGTCTGGTCCTCCGCAGCTCATGTCCTCATATAATTGTTGGAGATACTACCGGCAAGGACACCGTCCCCTCAGTCATGCCCTCTATTAATGTGTGCAGGAGGTCATCTTATAATATAAATGAAAGTCGGGTTAGTGCAAACACCTTTAACTCGAGATCGGCTGAATGGATTCTTCCTATGTTTGAATTATTGGATCTTTCTTCTCTCCTGATAACAGAATAACTAATAAAAAGTTAAAAAAAATGTATTAGAAATATTATAAAAAAATATACTATTGAAGTTAGTATGGAACCGATTTAGTGACTTTCGAGCTTTCAGAAATAATCTTTTAACATTCAAACATATTTTCATGAAAACAATCAATCAATTCTTCCTTTGTAACCCCATTAAAGGGCATAGGGAGGCAACAAGAGCTCTCCACTGTGCTCGGTCTTGCGCAGTGTCAATGTTCTCCTCCCACACCATGTTGTAAATGTCCTCCTACCACACCAGGCACAGCATCATTTGACCAAGTTAATTGTGAGAGCAGTGAGTGTTGGGGGCAGTGACAAGCCAAATGTATCTAGTGATAATGTACAAGTTGGAAGCATCAAGAAATCAATGGCCAGAGTGATTTCAAGTAGTAAGTATTTTTGAATATAATATATGCCACTGTGGATGAAGATTATTCAATAACGGATGCGAATAGAGTGTTATGGATGAAAAGTGTGTAAATATGTTACGATGGCTTGGACATGTGGAGTGTATAAGATGAAGAAGAGGATCTAGCTGGAAGATACCATGATGATTTAGTTATTCTCGTAAAATTTGTAATAATAAAGTGATGGAGATATAATAATATGTCGATAAGTAAAAGGCAAAAATTATCATATATGAATAAACAAACAAATTATTTTTGTGTTTTCAGTAGCAGCATTAATTGACCATGACTATTGTGTGGCGCTGGTAAAACTATGTGTATTGCTAACAACAACAAATAATTGCGCCGAAAACAAAATCATAATGAGGTACATTCTGTTATTAAAATATAGTATAATTTAAAATTATTATATAAACTACCCCGTTACTCTACCAATAGTTTTACTATGAAATAAGCAGTAAAATTGACTCTTTCTTGGCATCCCCTACACTCGGCACAAACTGGGTTTTGGCAAGCTGTACACCCCAACTAGTTGTCCATCTGTTTTTGGCAGTGTAACAAACCCTGCAAAGTACTTGATTAGAACACATTAAAACTAGTTCTGCATCTCCCGTTGACATTTTATCCTTCTTTTTTTGGCTATCACAATAGTTTAAGGTTTTTCATCCGTTTGCCTTTCTTACTTAAAATAATGTGATGTAAATTATTTTCTTCTTCAACACATTTTCCTGGCACAACATCTAACCTTTTCTTTTTTGCCACGTACTCATCACCTTCAGAATATCTGAAAGATTTTAGCAAAGACACTTTCTCTGTCTATCTGTGTGTGTACCAATAATAAGTGTATTAGTTTCTGTCACCTGTGACCATGTAGAACCTGTGCCTGCGAAACTATAGTTAGGTTATTGAATTTGTGGAATAACAAATAAATTGTTTTTATTTAAATTACCGTAAAGACACTACCGTCTCATTTATAATTTCAGTAAATCCCCCTTAGCCTTAGTCCAATTTTGACCTCAAACTCTGCAATGAGTTCGCCATTTATCATCATTCAAGCATATCCCAACCATTCGGATCAGTTTTTCTGGTACCCCAAATTCTTGCATTGCAAACCATGAACTGTTGCGATGAATTTTTTTTTTTTTTTTTTTAAAAAATGAATCTGTGCTCACTCAAAGTGAACACAAATACACTCCTTGACTCTTTCACAGTAAGCTACTTAAAGCTTGTGTCGTGAAAGAGGAAGATGGTCGGCACCTGGGATCGAACCACGACGTCGTCCGCACGAATCAGTACGAAAGTACGGCGTTGTGACCGCTGGGCCACCAACCACTTCATGCTTGAATGCTATTGTATGCTTGTTTGTTTGAAATGTATAAACTTACACTGGTTTTAATTTATTACATACAGGATACACTGTGAATGTGGATGGAAAACTAAATAAAACAAATCCATTACTTAAAAAGGGAACTCTTAAGACAGAGGAAGCAAAACATGAATTTCAAGCAACGGCTGCTCAATGCTGAGAAGTTGTGTAAGAGTGCTGCTTTTGGAAAGGTGACAAAGGATATGAAAGAAGCTCAAAAATTATTCACAAGAATGCAATTCTATGAAGGACGAAAAAAATGAATGGCCGTAGATTCACTATGAAAGAAAGAGTTCTCTCTTTGTCTTTTTATAAGAAAAATCCAAAAATTTGTGACTTGTTACAAAAATGTCAAGCGTGTCGTCCATAAGAACTCTTAAAAACATTTTAAGTCGGCTAAAAGTCGCAGAAGAAAAATCCCATTATATTTAAAAAGCTCCAGAACACAGCTGACTACAGAAGAAAAATTATCTAAGTACACTTATCTTTGATGAAATGTCAATAACTCCGCAAACCCATTATAATAACACTTCTGATCAAATAAAGGGATTCACCTCCATCGGACTAAAATTGTTATTGATGATTAAAGGGATCACAAGACCATGCAAGCAACCAGTGGCATATTATTTCACAAATAATTTGCGAAGGTATTATTTAAAGAAAGTCATATTATGTGAAATAATAAGAGTAGTTCATGCCACTGTGATCAAAGCAGAGTAAGCGTTGCTGCAATAGGAGATCTAATAAGTGTATGGGGATTGTGTGTTGTGCCAGCAATGAGTGCTGGTGATAGCGTATACCTGTGGGTAGGTACATCTACATACATGAGTATAGTCCCCATATTATATTCTGGAAGGAGGTAGGTCTGAGCCTCTCATGGCCTGTGGATAGAGAGAGATAGTATCAAATGTATTCAAGTAGGATCCTTGAAGAGGATGTAAGATAAGAGTATGGCATTGAATGAAGGTTTGTGCTTATATGTGAATAATTGTTGGAATTTATGCCGATGATAATCCAAAATCTTCTACTGCCATCAGGTGAAAAAAGTGTTGCAAGCGCAAGAGATTTCTCAATGTTGCCATGTAACAAAATATACAAAACAAATATTAGAAAAATATATGACATATGGTTTGGCTACAGATTATTCCATTATATAATGCTCCCCATTTAATAAGAGGAATCAGGAATAATCTAGTCACTAAATATTTAGTGTATTATAATGAAGACAAGAAAGAAGACGAAATCATAAAATAGAGCTTTTTCCAAGAATTATATAATGCAGATGTGATATATGATGAACTTAAAATGTTCCCAAAAATATCTGACAAAATAAAAAAAAAGGTGAAATCAGTAACACAGTTATTCAGCCATAGCGTTGCTGTGGCCACGGAACATTTGGTAGGAAAAGGCAATTTGAGAGAAGAAATTAGGAATTTAATGCCATTTTTATTAATGATGGATAAACTGTGATAAACTGGAAATGTCAATAACCCGGAACCCCACAATTCAAAATGGAAAAGAATATAGAGCTGCAGTTGAAAGAAACTCGCTTCACCACGAACTTAGGAGGAAAGGTAAAGGGGTAAAGTTTTCTTAAACAACATGAAGTTTATAGAAAAAAAATACAGGGAAATTCTATTTGATTGGTGGAAAAGGTGATACCATCTGTACAAAATTTTATAAAAACTATTCAAGGGATGCAAACCATATGGAAGATATTACATTGTAAATACAAAATTGATACATAACTCTGCAGAAATCTTAATCAAGATCCTAAAGAGAATTTTTTGGCAGTTAAAGGAGCCTAGGATCGAGGAATGTTTCACCCAACTGCACATCATTTGAAGGTGCCTATAAAGCCCTTTTATTAGAATAATTTTTGTTGTAGGCATTCCGTCGAGACGATGTGAATACGTATTTGCAGTCTGTAGACTTCTTTTTACAGAATGAGTCTGTCACAATAGATTCTTCCAGTTCTAAGGATAATGAGGATCCAGAAGAACTAAACCTGTTTGTGAAGTGGATGTTAATAGTTAAGTGTGCGGTTGGGTGTTAAAAATATATTAAAAACTGCCAATGTTGCAAAAGGGTCTTGATTGGTTCTGCAGAGAATGATAAAAATACTTTTACAAAAGCTAAGATATATAAAAACAAAAAATGGCTCTGCTACCCATCCGAAAGTTTGATTCAAAAGTTTAATGAAATAAAGAATATCGGTAATCATTTTCAGATTTATAAATTTAATTGTGATTCCATGAAAAAAAAAACATGATTTTGATTACCGTTTAGTGGGTGATTGGCGTTTAGTGCGTATTTTATTTCCACTATACATATGATGTTATCTAAAAATTTTATTCCATTATAGCAGTCATTAAGATATGCATACCCCCTTATTCAATTTAGTCCATAACTTGTGAATATTTATAATTTCTTGAAATGACTTAACCCATTTATGTAAAAGACATATTCCTGTTTAAGTTTGACATTTTTATATTGAAACGTGTTAAAATCAAGATGAAAATGTTAAATTAAAATGTGTTTGTTGCGGAATTAGAGTAAGACATTTTTGAAATAATACATATTGCGTGAGTTAAGGACAAATTTGAATACGGGTGGGTTTAGTTTAGTACATCAAATCGACATATTATGTAAACTTAAGTATTTCCATCCCACAATAAAAGTCAGAGTTGCCACTCTATTCAATTTTAAGTAAGTATTATTATACTCTATGGTGTTGAGGTCACTACGTCCCAAAGTTTATCACTTGGACCAGTCTGCTGAAATAATTGAAGATTTATGCAAACTCAAAAAATGACTCTGGCCTTCATAACTTTTTATTTCAAACAATGCATCTGTTTTAAATGATGTTCACAGGTCACATTCTGACAATTGCACTTAACATCAAAGCACTTGCAGATGTCAAATGCTAATCAAAATTTAAAAAAAGTTTACATTGTCAAAAGCACTGAGAAGGTGATGTTCCACACAACTTTCATAAGAACCTTCTCGTGACAATAGCAAAAACAACAAAAAAAGAATTCCGTCCAACCAATCACCGACCTCGGTAGCCTACTTGTATTGATGTGGATTTCAGATCCGAGGTCCTGGGTTCGATTCCCGGTCGGATCAAAGTTTTTTCACTTGAAATTTCTACCCGGGGTTGGCATGTCTCAGATTGGACAGGGCCAGTTGACTGGAAAAAATTGCCTCAGGCAATAAGTTACGCCGGCTATACTAACACCTTTAGTATAGAAAAGTGTTTTATTATTATTATCACACCCAGTGTTTGGTTTTCGGAAAGGTGAAAATCTGCTAAAAAAACATGTCTAAAACATAGACAGCTGGTGGCAGCACAGATCACACTTTATACAATGACCTAGATTTTCACCGTGTACAGACTGCTCTTTGTATAGTTTTATATTGAATAACTTTATTTGAGCCTGGGTTGGAAAGTGACAAAAAATAAAACAAGGATTTTGTACTTTTTAATATATTAAGCGTATATTTAATAATCACAATCAATATATTTTTTCTTTTTAAACATTGTATTAGTGAACAATACTCTCTTCTCATTTCTGTTTTCTTTCTGTAAATCAAATTATATTGTTGATTGCAAGAGGCACAGCATGCTAAACTAATCACATATACTAATAAAAATATCACCCGGTTGTTTATGAGATATCTACATAACCTTAGTAACTTATAGTTAAATTCGTTGTTTTATGTTTTGTTAAATTTTCAAAGGGTGTGTATTCGATGGATACACAACAAAAATATCTACCTACTAAATAAAAAAAAAATAAAATGTCACAATTTGTTGGTCTAAAATATTGGCATTGGGAATTATACAAAAAAAAAATATAATTTGAGTCATTTAAAATCAGACAGCTTTCGGAGAAGGATGAATAAAAAATTAAATTTAAAACAGGATAAATATTTAAATATCAATTCAAAGATTCTGAAAATTTAAAATATTACTGGCAAATTATCGGTATTTGGTCAAAATGATGATCATCTTTAAAAACAAAACTATTTGGTTCCTATAAATAAGTCAGATATTAACAAAAACGTAATATCGTTTTGGACTAACATACATACATACATGTATACATATATTATTATAATAGTGTAAAAATAATATTTACAAAAAAAAAATAATAAGTAAAATTGATAACCTAAAATATAAAGATCTGGAGATCGTAGAATAAATTGTAGCAGAGTCATTAATCAAAACAATATTGCGTTTATTTAGTCTTTCCAAACTTAAAGAACGACTTTCGTTCTTATAAAAGTTTATGCCCGCTTAGATTTCTGCAATATCGTTTGGATCAAAATCTCATTTTACTCAACGCGCCATGAGCTCTCAGCAATCAACACAATAATTTGATTTCGCACCTGGCCACCACCCACAGTCGGTGTAAAAACTGAATTATTACAAACTCTTTGCTTACAAGTTAAAAACAATTTGAGCTATCGTTCAGAATATTCTAATGATATATTTTTTTAGCTTTTTAAGTGTTATTATTTTATTTGCATGATATATTTAATTAGGTATATTTGATTTTTATTCTTTATCATTTTAGTTAAGTTGTTAAAAGATCAAGAGGAAGAAGAATCAATAATGCTAATAAAGAATGTATGTAATAATAATGCCGCAATTTCGTTTTCACAAATTACAATAAATTACGTATTAAGGCCATGTTTTTGTTTTATTCTTTTTAAACTGAGTCTTTCGTGCAGTTGTTATTTATTATATTATTGTAAATACATTCTTTCTTATCCTACCAATCTTTTATAGCAAAAATTACACATATACATTGCTTGAATTATTAATAAATTCAATCGAATCACTACAGTTTTACAATAGTCTTTTACTGCTGCTAGCATCGTTTGCTAAGATTAATTAGAAAATAGCAACTTGGATTGAAAATGTCGGCCTGCAGTGTAATATAGCAATAATTTTGTTCGATCGTGTATCGTAGCCACGTAAAGTATGCTTATACAATATTTACAAAAAAATATTCGAGTTAAATTGATCATTGAATGGACAAAACCATTTTGAGATTTCAGGAATTTGCATAAAACAGAAAATCAATAAAGTACAGTAGAATAACTTAATATGTTTGTTTGGAATAAAAAAAAGTGATACGATTTTTTGATTTAAAGAAAAATAGCTGACGGTTGTAAAACATTAGTGATTCGAAAACTATTAAAGATTCAAACAACGAGGATGAGTTTTAATAAAACGTTTGGTAGTTTACTAATGATTATTGAATAAGATCTAGACCCAAAAGGGCACAATATTGATTCTTCTTAACATTTCTAAGACCTCGCGACACTTCAGATGTGTATAGCGTGACATTACCTACTAATTATGTTCGTGACCGAGGCACGTCACCAGAAAACCTTCCTCATCCGCGTCTCCTCGAGACAGAAATATCTAGAACCATCTAACACATTATTATGAATATAAGTTTTTTTTTTGGAATTTTCTCTATTATATTTTTATGTTTGCTAATAATAATAATATGAAGAAAACACTTTTTAAACAAAAAAATATTACGAGAAACTATTATAATAATATAAAAAAACATTAATTTTATGATAATATTTTTTTGCTGTTTATGATTTTTTATATACATTTTTTTTATGTCACAATATTTAATAAACACACATAGATTTAATTATTATAATATATATAATTAACAATAATAAGAAAAAAGATCTATGTAATTATTAATAGTAAAATAAACAGTAAGTAGATAAAATAAGTTGTACATTATTTGCACATAGATTATGGTAATGTTAGGGTTTTTTTCAGGTTTTTAAATTTTCTTTTAATTTTTTTTTCCACCACGATAATTATTTATTTCATTTTTTTTCTCTAAATTCCCTATTATTTTCCTTTGACATTTATAGCTAAAACTCAGTTCGACGCAGATGAGGGATACAATATTATCATTTAACAAAGCTCGCACGTATTATTTCCATACAGAAATTTATTCATAATCATACAATTTATTTTTATTATTTTGGATTTGTGTATTTTGTTTTCTGGTGAATTGTGCCTAGTATATTATTATATGAAAAAAAATAGGGTCAGAAACTATTAATTAAAATACACATTGAAAAAATAAACATTTCGTAACACAAAGTATGTTTTTTTTTCAAACATTTTGATTTTCATATTTGTTATATTGTTCACACAATCTGAAAATTTTGTAAACTTGACAATATTATGTTGAACTACTATTATAATTATTATACTATAGCAGTCTTACATATACTATTTTTTGCTACTTCCGATAGTTTACAAAAATAAAAACAAAAGAACTATTCTAATTTGTCGACAGTTTCAATCAAAATCACCAACGAAGAGAGAGAGCTCTACATGAAACTCGGTTTAAACCAATAAATTGATCCGGTAAAAACTAAGATTATAATGTTAATTAACCAATTTTTTTTTGTATCTAAATTTGCATTTTGAAATTAACGCGAATTTTTAAAGCTATTAAAATATTGAATCTTGGAAAAAAAATCAATAAAATAAAATATAGGCATTTTAATAAAAGACTAGAATACAACAAAGGCATCTAAAAAAATGTTGACAAAATATAGTTATTTACTTCTTGAATTTATATCAGTTATACTTAATATTGAATATGTTAACAATTTTATTAAAAATGTTAATTCGCAAAAAATAAAATCTTTTTACGTGTGTAAATATAACAATTTGATATTATTGAAAAAAAAATAATGGCAAATACTGAAATAATTAAAAATAAATTATCACAAGCAGTTATCATATCACTAATTAATGGAATTACAACAAAAAAACCTTAAGTTTGGATTAATAATGATTAAAACTGGTTGAAATAAAGAAAAAAAAAAAACCGATTTTTGTTATAATAACTGAGGAATTTTGCCAAAACAATTTCATATTTTGGTTATTGAAATAAATGACTAAATTACGTTTATGCAAAAAAAAAAAATTAAATTTGGCCAAACTCCAAAAAAAAGCTACATTGAAATAATATGAATTTAGAAGATATGTCTGGTGAAAATTATTTATAGTACGGGTTTCATTATTTTGGATAATAAATAGAAATCGATAATGAAAAAAAATATTCTGGATATTTTAATTAATGACTTTAAAAAAGAGTTTGATACTGTTTTACACAATATTAAACAAATTAAGATCAACGATTCAGTGGGGTATAAAAGTAAGTACTTAAAACAGATATTAACAATACGGGTCAAAAGCTCAGAGGTTCTATGCTCCAAAAATATTATACACTAACTAGCCGGTGGACTATCATTATTATAAATCTAAATATGACTCATTTCAGTTATCACATTAGTTAGTTACGATTCTATCACAATTTAAAAAGAAGAAAAACAAAGCAATCACTATAAATTTATTACGATAATATCCGTCATTCGAGGTGCAGTAGTAGTAGCTCTGCATGTAAAAACCGTGTGTTGTTTATTGCATGAAGAAGTAGCAAAGTAGACAAATGCAAAAGTGTACTTATAGTATTCAATAGAGTCCAGGTCACAAAATATCAGTGTGCATAAATCATGAAAATATATCTTGTCGGTTAATCTTCATCCTCGAGCATTATAAATCCTTTCAGTGTTCTAGGGAGGGGCAGCTTCTGTACAGACTTGAAGAGTGGCGCAGGCTGGAGGCTCTTTCTCAAAGCGATCCTAGCTAGGTGCGTCAGAGGTAGCGGAGTGCGTCCCCATTGGGGCGGAGGGGGTGCTCCGGCCCTGACAAGCATATGCGCTACGTCCATACTGCCGTGCTTCAACGCCAACGACAGATTATCAACGACGCACCCTTGCAGCGAGCATAAGTTTACGTCGGCACCGTGCTTTATTAATAATATCGCTACTTTGTTTCTGAAAGATAATTATTATAGAATAAATTAGAATCAATTATAGAAAAAGGAAATCTCAATTTGTGGAGGATATACTCAGTCCTACCTCCACATCAGTACTCAAAGGGGACAAAAACAATTGTTGCAATTGAAAGATGGGAATCTTTCAGGTCATCAAAAATAAGATTAACGGCTGGTTTCAAAAAAAGCGACTAAAGAACTCTTTAGATAAAGGAACTTTTAAAATTTAAAGTCTCCTTTAAGTTGACGCGTTTCATAAAAAGAAAAATTTGAAGGTTGGTAGCAGTTGATAGTGTTACCATGGAAATCTATGGAAAACATAGGTTGTTTATTAATATTTTCGCGGAATTTCTGTTAATCTGTCAATTTCGTTTCTCAATAGAGCATCAATGTGCCGTTATTGTTGTTAATTTATTATTATGCTTTATGAATTAGTAAATGAAATCAGTAAACAATAATATTCTTCCCGTTTTGCCATGTTTTCCACCTTATTTTGGTCATTTTCGTCCACAGTGTCACCGTATACAAATGTTCATTATTTGTGACAGTTAAAGCGCCACGATATTTTCTATGACCTCTGGTGTTAAAAGAATGAACTACACTAAAGTCGACTTTAGTGCCAATAACGGGAGTTTAACATAAAGTCGGCTTTAAATGTCATTTTGTTTTTATAAAACACATTATTTTTTAAAGAAGACTTAAAGTCTCCTTTATTTTTTATGAAACCGGCTGTAAGGGGACTTCTTGCGCAGGACAGGAATCGGAAAGGGTCACTGACATTTTGCAAGAAGCCTCTGGAGACAAGGCCTAATTTGGTCTCCGTGGCACAAGACAAGAGGAGGGTACAGACACAAGCATCTCAGTGCTTTACAAACGGGGTCTTTATTGTTCAAACAAAAAAAACGTAGCAACAAAACCTGTTGGCGCAAAAAGAAAATAAAAAACACAATCTTCCACCCTTAATTAGTGAAATTTGAAGTAAGATATGAAGGGAGTTACCTTTGTAATAATATGGCCCTGAATAAGGGAGTGTCTCTAATCATAAGGGAAGTGGCATTCAGGTTGACATTATAGTCTTGTAGGCAGACAAACAGCTCCTCAAATATGCTGTACTCTGCGATACACTCCACGGCTTCGTGCAAAGGTGTCGACCCAGTCAGACTGTTGGGGTAGTCCACTGAAGCACCTGTCAAATGACCAAAGGGGAATCCAGTTATTTTTCTATTTCATTTTCAATAAGTCTATGGTTGAAGATTATTTGTTAATATTTAGATCTACTAGCGAGCAATGTTTATTAAAGTGAACACACTAATAATGGAAAATGGTCATAAACCTGTAACGGTTCAAATCTGAATTGAGTAGTTGAAATCATAAAAATACACATACATAACACCAATTAAGCTCTGCAAAAAGGCTAAATAATCATTCTTACAGTCTGGCTAAATAGAGTAGAAAATAATTGAGGGCGCTGCAGTCGTTTGTATGGCAACATTTAATAAGTACTCTACATTTATAAAGTAAAGTATTGTAACCGCCAAAATAATAAAAAAAAAATACTATTCAATGTGGTATCATATGAAATGCTTTGTAGAGGTAATTTAATAACGAACTGTACCAGCCATGGCATAAAAAACGAGATGGAAAAAAAATCTACGCAAAACGAGTCAAAAAACAAGAGATAATAGGATAATATAATGGGTGCTGTAATCCACAAAATGGTGCTTACAACTGCTTACACTATTCTAAGGCTGAATTTCACAATGTTTAAACATAACCTATAATTTATTTGTAAGTGAATATTATAGGAATATACAAAAAAATTATGTCGGAAAAATATCCAAATTAGTAAAAGGTACTTAATAATTTTTAAAATGAATTGGATGTTGTATTTACCAGTTAGCATTGCTGTCCCTTCGTAAACATTTGTAATGTCAGACAGTAATCTATGTTCAATGTTGCCAGAGTGATAACATTTTAGTTCATCAATAATTAATGTCTACTCTTTTTAGCCAGACTGTAATGTTTCTATTAAAGGTGCATTTATACCAACGAACAAAGACCTAGATCTTGAAAATAGAGTATATTTTCTTAATCGTTGATATGGTCACCAAGGAAATAATAACCAGAAAGAACCGTCATTGCCTACTAATAAATTGTTGTTTCCATGGTGTCCAGTATCAACGATTAGGAAAATAATAATATACTCAAGCTGTGCAAAAAAGAGAAGTTATAGACCAGAGTCATGCTACCTTGCATCGGCCACTTGTTAGCAAACACGAAGGAAGAGTTGGGCAAATTCACTTTGAGATACGCTGTCGAGGTATGGATGGATATCTTATAGAAAGCAAACCCCTTAGAAACAATAGGGACGACCAAGACATCACATTTTCCACAAAAAAGGGCATCCAACATTGAAGAATTTGAGATATATTTTATGTATTTTGTCTCTGACCGATTGATCATGATTAAAACAACAGATGTCATTATTCTAATCTAGATTGCTATACATAATATAATAGGACATTCATTTACCTTTAGACAATAACAACTCTGCCAGTTGTGCCTGTCCCGATCTAGCAGCGAGCAACAAGGGTGTGTCCCCATTGTCGTCTCTCATGTCCACCCAGGCACCAGCTTCTATTAGGATACGAGACACTTCTATCTGCAAACCAGAGAAATGTTCCAATTTTAAATTTCATCATCTTGCATAGACAAATGTCTATTGCCTAAATTTGTCTATTGCTTCTGAAACTAGAAATGAAACACAGCAATGTCTTTGTCATTTTGATAAAAGTTTAAGAAAGCTGGTGAGAGTTTGATTATATTCTTAAAATATATGGAGTGAAAGAACTAACTTGTCGATGTAAAACAGCATAATGCAGCAAGTGTTGGTGTGGGGGAGGTCTGGCACCAAACTCCAACAGAACCTTCACCAGTTCCACCTGACCCTGGCGCACGGCTTCACACAGAGGAGTCGAGCCTGAGGGAATATAAATCAATGTTTTAGAAAAATGCAACACTAAAGACTTGTCTGCGAGTGACATAAGAAGAATATATTAAGAAGAAGAAAATCTATAATATAAAAGACTCTCGAAAACTCGAGATCGGCTGATCAGATTTTTATTATTTTTGGTTTATTGGATTCTTCTTCGCTCCGGATAACAGAATAACTAATAAAAACTCGAAAAATTGATATAAAATAAAACAATAAAGTTAGTATGGAACGAATTATGATTCAACGTCATCTATGAAAAATTCTATGGAAACACAATTTTTATTTACCCGACAACCATTGACATTAAAAATATTGGCAGGCAGATTTTTAATGGAGTTTTTTTCTTTATGGATTTAACATTGATGCGCATTTTTTTTTAAATTAGAAAACGCGGAAAGTCGAATTTTGAAATCAAATTGTCGTTTGACACAAACTGTCAGTTGTTCAATAGTTGGTGCAATTGACAGAATTCGGATGGAAAATATGTGGTTTTAAACAGATTCATCGGTCGGAATGACATTGGTTATAGTTATTTTTATCATTCTTTTAAATTCTCATTCAATATTTTTATTCATAGTTAGATAACGTCTGTCGGGAAAGCTAGTATTAATATAAAATAAAGATCCTCACCATTTAAATCTTCTACGTTAATATTGGCTCCGAGCTGCACTAATATCTTCACTGCGTCCACTTGGGCATACTCCGATGCCACCTGCAGAGCTGTTCTTTCTTCACTGTCGCGGATTTCAAGCGGAGCACCAGAGGAAATCAGCAGCTCAATCTGCAAAGTTGAATGGGGAAATTGTGGCTTTTACAAATAATGGTTTGTGCTATTAGATTATTGATTAATTTCAAGAGCAAATAAAACTTACTATGTTGACGTGACCCCCTGCGGCTGCGATATGGAGAGGGGTTGAAGGGTGAAAAGGTAAGGCTCTTCGGCCCGGATCCGCTCCCCCATTGATGAGAGATCGTACAGTAGCTAGATGACCACGAGACACGGCCAAGTGCATTGGGGTGAATCCCATGCCATCTACACTGTCCACTTTACATCCTTACAAATAAAAAGATAAAAAGATTAGTGTCAGTTATTAAATGACTAGCAGTAAAACCTGTCGGACAATAGAATATAGGGCAAAGAAAAGACTCATTAATTAATTTTTTTTAATGAATCTGGGCTCACCCAAAGTAAACACAAATACACTTTCGACAACTTCCACATAGAGCAAAGCTTGGGTTGTGAAAGTGGAAATGGTCGGCACCGGGATTCAAAACCCACAAAATTCAATACTCTGTACGTATGAAAATCGTCAACTGATACCACTGGTCTACCAACTACTTCAATTACTCTATTGTCCTATATGTCAGCCTTATCCTTAAATGTTTCCAATATTACTTTACCGTTTAGAACTGGGGATAATTTAACATTTCAACAGTTCTGTTGTATGTAGGAATCTCTGCTCAAGTATTACATATTTCTTTGATATAATTATATGAGTAAGTATATACATAATTACATTTCATATCCCAGATTTATGAAAAAAAAAATCTCGCAGACACCTATTATATTATTAATTGTCATAGAGATTTCGAGTATAGAAACAACTATAGAGACGAATAATATAAGTATGAAAAATATTGTCCATATTGAATTGGTTTTGTAATATTTTGTTAGTGTTGAAACTAAACAACTCATTTCCAGACGGACTTAGCCAATTATAATATAGGATGATACGAGTGGAAGGAGACAAACCTGCTCTAATAAGAAGATTGATAGCTCCAGAGTGTCCTTGCTCCGCCGCATAATGTGCAGCAGTCCTCTGGCAAGCATCTGGAGTATCGTAAGTTCTCCTGATGGAAGTAACTGATCTGACTGCACTCTCTTCTGGTGCAGGAAGGAGTCCTTCTGTCTGCTCCAACATCTGCGCATACCACCTGACCAACAGATGCAGTATATTTTAATTTATCTTAATTATGTTCATTTACAGGTTTACAGTCGTCTTTTACTGCTGTTCTGAAGGTTAGCTTATAATGACTACTTTATGGTAAGATTGGGTGGTCAAATTTTGAATTCCAAACCCATCAAGTCTATCCTTAACATGTCATAAAATCCCTATCCTTAACATGTCATAAAATCCCTATCCTTAACATGTCATAAAATCCCTATCCTTAACATGTCATAAAATCCTTATGATCTTAACATTGGCATTGAAGATTTAATAAATACTTAAGCACAATGAAGCTAATGAACATCCATCTATATGGATTCTGTCTAGGCCTAAATGCACTTAAAACTCCACTCTTGGACCGCAGCTGATGCAGATGACCTAGAGGAGGGATCACGAAAAAGTTTAGTTCAAAGTAAACTTAATTATTTTCTTAAGGGGCATAATAAAGCTCATTAGAAATCGTCATTAAAATTGGCAAATGAGACAAATTTCAACTATTATTAAGATAAATCTTCACATTTTTATGCAACTACATATTATTATCTAGAACTATTGTAATTAGTGTCTCTACCTCTACCTATAACATGCTGAGGCACTGGCCAACAAACAGGTGTAAAATACTGCACACAGACGACAAAAAACATGGACGAAAAATCTGGAAGTTGGAATAAATGCTGTGGAAATGAGATCACTGCGTAGGATATGCGGAAAGAGACTGATTAATAAGGTGAGGAATGATAATATTAGAAAGGAATGTGGAGTGGATGGTAGCGTAGAATGAAAGTGAATAAATTAAGGTGGTTTGGGCATGTAGAGAGAATGAACGAGAGAATGACAAAAAGGATATATAAATCTGAAAGAATGGGTGAAGAGGCCGACCTCGAATAACATGGTCCGACCATATTGGTGCCATCTTAGAGGAGGGCCAAGTCAGGAGCAAAAGGAATAGAAGAGCATGTATGCGGAATGTTATGCGTTTGAGAGGTTTGTTTGGATAGGAAAGAATGGAAGTCCGCACTCTCTGGCTTCTCCTTCGGGAAACGGCGTGATGGGTAAAGAGAAAAAAAAAACTAACACGTAGGCAGATATTGTTGTTTTGAAAATTTTGAGATATCTGTAGAAAGTTTTGAGAAACAATTTATTGACCAGCCACTACTAATTATGTAGATAGATCTATAATTTAATGGTATGAAGTGAAAACTAATATTTTTTTTAAACTCACTTGTACAGAGCTGCCCAAGTGTCGTCCTCCGAGGTGGGCAACGTTTCTCCTGCGCCTACCTCCTCGTCCCACTCGAGCCCCTCCCCCCCAGACACCCACTCTGGCGACAGCTCCACCGGGGACGCCTCATCATGGATGAAGACGTAATAGCCCTGGTTCTGTTGGCTGTATTCCATAGAGAATGGATACATAAAGGATTGTGCTTGGAGGACATTTTGATAACCTTTAAAAAGAAAATTATGTTGTGCACACCTGTCTATGTATAAAGCTGAATTCACACTACACTGTACTACATATTATTTGTTTGCAGTAAACATTTAAAAAGTACAGTAGGCCCTGGTTATGAGATCATCTTTGAGCCAGTGTTTGGTTCTATTAAGGGCGATTCTATCAAGCGGCGAACATTTTGCATTTAGGTACATATATTTTAAACAAACATAGATACTTATGTGTTATATATGTTAGGTTTTTGTGAGCTAAAAATGTTTTGTTACAAAAAGGGTGACTTTTTTTAAAGTTCTTTGTCCCATTATCTCTGTGTTTCACACCTTCGAACGACTGGATGATTTGCTCTTTCCCATCACTAATGTCATCAGCTTTATCGGTGTCTGTCATAAGTTCCGTTATTCGGTCTTTTAACTTTTAACCGGCTCTAAGGTTTAAGTTTTTAATTACCTGTATAGTGGAGGTGGTACAATTGCAAGCATAGCTGGACAGACCTCGATATTTAGCTACAAAGAGTTCCTTATGGGCAATTAGTCATTTATTTATTTATTTTATAATTTTATAAGTCATTGCGTTGAGATTCGTAAATATAAACACAAAAACCTGCACATTCCCTGGTAGAAATATAAAAAGTGTTGTAAATTTTGAAAATATGATTCTATTATCGATTGAAATTGTATGAATTCAATAGTTTGAATGGGGACTTAGACTTTTGATTCTATAAAGGGGCTGATTCCACCAATCAGTGACCACAATAACAGGTGCATACTGTACATAGAACACACTTCATTTGTACGGCATTAAACTGTACACCGTTTATACATTCCACGAATTCTCGACGGACTTGTCCAGCAAATCGTAACGTAAAATATTCACAAAGGGTCCCCTTAAACCCGCACAGATGGTCGCAAGCCCTCTTCTGACTGATACTCTAATCATCTGTGCTCATGGGCTTAAATTTATCAGTGAATTCATGATTGTACTTATGTATATTTAATATGAACTCAATCTTATGTATCGGAAAGTATTACGTAATGAATATTTCTCACCCTGAAATCCTTCACAATCCAGGCCAATGTTTGTATAAACATATGGAACGGATTGGTGGACAATTCCTTGAGGCATGTTTGTGTTACTACTCTTGCTCCACTTGATTGTGTTGGTGGACTTTTGGGAAGTGTAGTCACCCTCCAGTAGAGCTTGCAGAACTTCGATGTCACCCAAAAACGCGGCTAATCCCAAAGAAGTCTTCCCAGCTGAGCTAGTTATATTGGGGCAAGCACCTGTATACATCAATCAAATGTTAATATAATTACTCATCTCTCCTCGTCGTCATATCTGTACCCAGTTCCACCATTGTACTTTTCAAATTATAACCTCGTTTTTGTTCTACCATTATATTCTTTCATATTTTGTAAGTGTGATAGACGCAAAGGCTTTTTGAAGCTGTTAAGTCTATTTCACTGTTATTTAACTGAATAAATAAATAAATAATAAAGCAGACATTGAAAAGTGACGTCTATTGCAAAGAGAATTAACTATTTTGTTCCACCATAGACACTTTAGCAATCAAAACATTTGTCATTTTAAATTTGCGTTATACAAGTTGATGTTTTTGATATTGGAGATTTGCGTAATTTAGCTGAGATTTTTACTACAAACAAGATGAAGAAAACAAGCATGTGAGAAATTTTTTCATTTTTTTTTTCAGTAAAAATAATACATTTACAGAGTGGCAATGAATAGTCAAATAAATGCTAATTCACGTTCCACTTTAGATACTACTATGAGAACACGATTGTTGAGGGTTAGCAAATGATCGAGATTTTGCAATGTGTCCATTTTTTTGGTGGAACAGGATTGCGTTGTGCTCTTTGAAGTTCTCATAATGCAAAATTGAAAAGCGTGATGTTGAAATGTGGCATAGGTCATCCCAAAGTTCTTCACTGTAGTGAGTTATTAGAGAAGTTTATCAAAAACACAGAAACGGGCAGAAATTTTGGGCATCTTGAGAGGAGAATGCTCCGGAATATTCTTGTTAGCAAAATACGGAGAGTACAACATAATGATGAGTTTAAGAACATCTACAAAGCTACCAAGAGGAATATAGAGGCTTGAATTGGTAGAAAATCCCGGAAAAATGTTGTACTCACAGATACCTTAAACAGTCTTCAAGGGACAAGGGTTGGCGGCTTAAGAATGTGACACCAAAAGATGAAACTGCACAATTTAATTTCAACAGATTTAAGTATAACAAAGTAATTACTATATTGTTAAATTGGTTCTGATCTGCTTGCGTACTCAATCTAATATACATACATGGCTACAACAATAAACTGCAAAGTAAGTTGAAAATACTCAAGCTGCGGGGTAGTGACCCATATAATTTGGCTTTATGTACCTGTCTGCAAAGTCACCAATAATTTGTTTATTGAATTTAGGCAACCTAGGATTTTCTTAATCTCATTCTATAAAATTTTCAAGGTAAAATTAAATAACCTTCTATGTTCTTAGTCAGCTTTGATAGTTTAAAATCAATAACTTTATAAAAGAAAATTACTAGTATTACTACGTTGGCTAAGTAGCTTTATTTTTTTAAATAATTAATTTGAAATTACAATATCATTTATATTCAGTAACTTTATTGTCTTTTTTCCATACACAACTGCACTTAAAAACTACTCATAATTCTTATATGTGGTAAAATAGAATAATGATGTTGTTCATAAATAACATTTCTATTGTAAATATTAATGATATAAACGTAAGAGATAACAAATAAAAACAATTTATTTATAGACGACTCAAATAAAAAACACCAGTGAAAAACAAAAATGGCTGACACAACACAAGATGATTTATGCGGAATAAAATGTTTTCAAGGATTTTACCTTTAGCGAGGAGATTTCTAATCGAAATTATATCACTACGGCAGACTGCCTGATATAATTTCTCATTTAAACTCACTTCCATCCGAAGATAGTAAATAATTACACGCAAATACACATCGAGTTCATTGTGAAAACTAATTCGCTAATTGAGGACTATATAATTATCATACATATACAATAATATCACTTTAAAGCCTTTTATCACACGATGTTTTCCATTGAACTGTAGAATTTCAGGTAGTACAATATGTTGCTTTGACATGCACTAAATATGCAACAATATACATTATTAAGGCTGATTCCAAAAATATTATTTTCTTTGTTTTTGAATAGAAATTTTGACAGCACATAACCGTGACAGATATCACACACACTAGCGCACGGCAAACACATTCGCAGAAAAAACTATGTAAACATGGAGTAATGTTACCACCATAATGAAAAATCAGCTGATAATTTTAATAAAATTACTCTTAACGATCACGAATCTAAAAGAAAAACCTATTTTATTTTCATGTATTGAAAATACTGAAATTTGAGAACAAAAATGATTTTACCGAGATGATAATGCATGTTGAATAATAATTGTTTTTTTATCATATGGCAATCATTTTGTTTACAACATTGTTAGTTAAATGACCTACCTACAGTTTATTTTTACTTTTGTCATTGATTTTAAGGTGACGACAAATTAAAATAAATGCAAAACTCCTTGAAAATCGCAAGCCTCTGATAATGATTATTAACAGTACCTATTAAACATTTGTTGTTTGCGAGATGTTTGAATAAATAAACTGATTCAGCACATTAATTATTAAATCTTCGTTTATAATTGTTTTTCTAACTAGAAGGCTTTACGATTCCGGTTGGAAATTTCCCATTTTATATTCTTTTTTTCTTTATTTTAGTGTCCTTGCATAGGATTACTAGTGATGCGGGTGTGAATCCTATTGGGATTTTTAGACGTTTTGAAAACTCCCGTCGTCCCATGACCCAAAATATCGGGATTTGAATTTATTTGACCACCTAAATGGCTAACGAGTGATCATACTAAGCTATAGCCTTAGAAACGACAGCAGATATAGATAGCAAATTTGAATAAAAAAATTAACCCATCACGCCTTGTCCCGCAAGGGGTAGCCAGAGAGAACGGACCTCCACTCTTTTCAATCCAAGCATACTTCTTTCGCTTCTTCCATCGACATAACATTTCTCATACACCCTCTCCTATTTCTCTTACTTCTTACCTGCCTTCCTTGAAAACCTTGTCCTGGTCATCCATTCATCATTGATGACCACCAGGTCATCATTGATGGTAACAGAATTGCGTTATGCATTAGTTTATTTGAAAAATAAAAACATTTAAAAATCGAACACAATAATAGTTCCGTAAATTTTTGTCATGAATAAAAATTAATTTTCAACCGGTTTCGTTTTCAGATGGTTAGTAGGTACCGGGTCCAGCTAGAGTTTAGTCTTCAGAGGATGAAGAATTCGATGCTTCTTTCCTTGCAGTACGTTGCACAACGATATCATATTATGTAAACCGTAGCTAAGTTAGAGAGGATATCGAGCGACATGCTGGACTCTGGAGTCACTTGGATGCTAAAAGTTCAAGAAGATTGTAGAGTCTACATAATTGGCAAGAAGAGAAGAAAAAGAATCTCTTTAGGATCTCTATATGTAGGTATATAATACGTGTCCCAGTCAAAGTAATTAATCATGTCGTAATGTACTATGTTAGTATACGTAGGACGTAGGTATAATACCTCTCACAAGGGCGGATCCAGCATTGGCGCCGGGGGGGGGGGGGGTCACGACACGTAAAAAAATAGAAAAGTAGGTAGGTATTTTATTAATAAATATAAGTATCTAATGTAGTTAAAATTTAAGGCCTGGAGCCAGCTAGGGGGGGTCATGACCCCCTAGGCTCCGCTCTTGACCTCTCATATATTATACATATTATAATGTATCATACATCCCATATCCACCTTCTTTGACATTCCCGTCGAATTAGTTTTTGTTTCAATGTGGTCTGTCTGGTGCCCCATCATATTTAATTTCACACGAAGATAATAGGACCAATATTAATTAGGATAATGAATTATAGGGGAAACATTTTTTCATATGTATCTTACTCTACCTACACTTACTTTATTGTGGTAGCCCAGTTGTACTGTCATGGACTTCAGATCCGAGGTCCCGGGTTCGATTCCCGGTCGGGTCAGAGCTTTTCTTTACTGGTTGCAGGGTGGGCGGTGCACTAAGACTTATAATGAGAAACAACAACGTCTCACTACAAGCAAAGAAACTAGTGCATAACGCAATCCTGCTACCATCGATGATGTATGGTTGTGAAACGTGGACATGGACGAAAAAAGAACAATCTATAATAATAAAGGAAAGTGCCTGACTGACTGACTGATTGACTGACTGACTGATTGACTGACTGATTGACTGACTGACTCATCAATGCACAGCCCAAACGGCTAATCGTAGAGAAGTGAAATTTGGAAATCAGGTAGGTCTCAATACAAAACCTTCCACTAAGAAAGGATTTTTGGAAATTCCACCCCTAAGGGGGTGAAAAATAGGGTTGAATTTTTTTCAAAGTATGCGAATATCTCGGAAACTAGACATGGTACGAACTTGAGATTTGGCATATGAATTTTTCTATAGAAATGAGTGTTAGCATATTCGGCAATTTTTCCAAAATTTAACTAAAAGGGACGAAAAAGGGCACATATAAAAAGGGATGATTTTTAAGTGCCTCCTAAAAAGTTTAAAACTGGTTTTATCGAAATTTCAAAAAAATGATTTCTTCAGAAAGAGTCAAATTATACTATTTCGTTTTCAAAAGATATCAGTAATTAGAGGGGAGGGGGTGAGGGGCACTTTTCCAACGTGTATGTGTGTGTATCCGTCCCCTCTTTATAACTTTTGATTCGCTTGATACATAGATCCTAAAATTTCAAAAAATATTGAATACTTTAAGCATACAAATTTTGTATACTCAGAATGTTGAATTTTTTTTTCAGTCAGGGGTAATCAGCCTTTGAATTTTTATTTAATTTTTTCATATATCTCAAAAACCATAAAATCTAGAACCCTAAAAATGTGTATGTATATAGAAAAATACAATATCTAAAATATAATTTAATGAAAAAGTTCCAGCATTTCTCAAACTTTTTTTATAAAGAAAAATATTTTTTTTATGACAAATTTACGAGTTTCAGTGCATATATTTCAGAATTTTATAAAAATATCGATAAACGACGAAACCCTCCAACTAGATAATTGATTTTTCTATAAAAAATATATACATCATAGCAGTACATCTCGAACTTTTCTTAACAACTTTTGTAAAAATTTAATTTATTGACGACATCATTTCATACAATAAACATACATACACCACGAGCTGGTCCGGTGCAGCGTGTATGGGTAAGAACACGTAGAAAGCCGATTCCGATTTGCGCCGACAGGCTCATAGATCGTTGTCTATAGTTTCAATGTATTTCTTGGAGGAATTATTATATATGGAGAGATTGACAGCTGAATTTTGTACGAGAGCAAGTGATGCCACTAGAGGGGATGTGAGGAAATACTGGCGGCCATCTTGGTTGCAACATATTTCAACAATTCGTATGGAATAATTGAAAATATATATCAGAACTTCGAATAGTTTGAAATATCTTGTGTATTTGACTTAAATTAATCATCTCTTCAGTTTAAGGAAGGATTTGAAATAAAGTTCACCAAATAAAACCAACATAACATTAAATCATCAATTTAATATGAAAAAAAAACTGTAATTAAACTTTAAAAGAGTAATAATATGTCTACTCGTAAACGTAGTTATTAACAACAAAACACTAAAAAAGAGATCCAGCAACATATTCGTTAAAACAGAGAATATGTTCCCGTAAGTTCCATTAAGATGGCGTCGTAATTCATTTTTCCCCCCGACCCCGCGGCTTCAAAAGTTTTATCAATGAATCCATCCATAACCATAGATTCATCCAAGATGTATTTAAATGGGCATGCCGGAAAGCGGGTTCCTGCTTTTTCTGTGGGTGTCCCCGTTCAAATGCATAGTAACATTCTTTGCGCAGGTCGGCGCGGATCGGAATCGGCTTTCTACGTGTTCTTAGTCTATGAATATATATGTACGTAGGTAGGTACCTACCCAACCCAACCTACTTTCTCCAATACACGTGTCGAAACTATTGCGTAATCTATAATCTATTAATATAAAGGAAAGTGCCTGACTGACTGACTCATCAACGCACAGCCCAAACGGCTAATCGTAGAGAAGTGAAATTTGGAAATCAGGTAGGTCTCAATACAAAACCTTCCACTAAGAAAGGATTTTTGGAAATTCCACCCCTAAGGGGGTGAAAAATAGGGTTGAATGTTTTTCAAAGTATGCGAATATCTCGGAAACTAGACATGGTACGAACTTGAGATTTGGCATATGAATTCTTCTATAGAAATGAGTGTTAGCATATTCGGCAATTTTTCCAAAATTTAACTAAAAGGGACGAAAAAGGGCACATATAAAAAGGGATGATTTTTAAGTGCCTCCTAAAAAGTTTAAAACTGGTTTTATCGAAATTTTAAAAAAAAATGATTTCTTCAGAAAGAGTCAAATTGTATTATTCTGTTTTCAAAAGATAACATTAATTAGGTAGGAAGGGGTTGGGGGTGGTTTTTATTGAATAACCATATCTCTTAGATAACTGAAGTTAGAAAGCTCTAAATTAATATATAGATTCTAATTTTAATATAAAAATAAAATTCGTGTTTCAACAAATAAATATTATTTTTTAAGGAAGATAAGCCATGATAAAGATTTGCATCAAACATTTATTGTAACAAGGTCACACCCCGTGAGCAGTGCCGTTTGAATAATATAGGTAGGTACCTACTACGCGTCCGCCTCGCGAGAATGACTGAGGTTATAAACTAGGTAGGTAGGTACCTACCCAACATTTTTTTAGTGTAGTGGAGTACCTACGCCTTTGATTGGATTATTAAATTCTATATGTAAATTCTATTTGTATATGAAACACATTTTCATCAACGCACAGCCCAAACGGCTAATCGTAGAGAAGTGAAATTTGGAAATCAGGTAGGTTTTAATACAAAACCTTCCACTAAGAAAGGATTTTTGGAAATTCCACCCCTAAGGGGGTGAAAAATAGGGTTGAATGTTTTTCAAAGTATGCGAATATCTCGGAAACTAGACATGGTACGAACTTGAGATTTGGCATATGAATTCTCCTATAGAAATGAGTGTTAGCATATTCGGCAATTTTTCCAAAATTTAACTAAAAGGGACGAAAAAGGGCACATATAAAAAGGGATGATTTTTAAGTGCCTCCTAAAAAGTTTAAAACTGGTTTTATCGAAATTTTAAAAAAAATGATTTCTTCAGAAAGAGTCAAATTGTATTATTCTGTTTTCAAAAGATAACATTAATTAGGTAGGAAGGGGTTGGGGGTGGTTTTTATTGAATAACCATATCTCTTAGATAACTGAAGTTAGAAAGCTCTAAATTAATATATAGATTCTAATTTTAATATAAAAATAAAATTCGTGTTTCAACAAATAAATATTATTTTTTAAGGAAGATAAGCCATGATAAAGATTTGCATCAAACATTTATTGTAACAAGGTCACACCCCGTGAGCAGTGCCGTTTGAATAATATAGGTAGGTACCTACTACGCGTCCGCCTCGCGAGAATGACTGAGGTTATAAACTAGGTAGGTAGGTACCTACCCAACATTTTTTTAGTGTAGTGGAGTACCTACGCCTTTGATTGGATTATTAAATTCTATATGTAAATTCTATTTGTATATGAAACACATTTTCATCAACGCACAGCCCAAACGGCTAATCGTAGAGAAGTGAAATTTGGAAATCAGGTAGGTTTTAATACAAAACCTTCTACTAAGAAAGGATTTTTGGAAATTCCACCCCTAAGGGGGTGAAAAATAGGGTTGAATGTTTTTCAAAGTATGCGAATATCTCGGAAACTAGACATGGTACGAACTTGAGATTTGGCATATGAATTCTCCTATAGAAATGAGTGTTAGCATATTCGGCAATTTTTCCAAAATTTAACTAAAAGGGACGAAAAAGGGCACATATAAAAAGGGATGATTTTTAAGTGCCTCCTAAAAAGTTTAAAACTGGTTTTATCGAAATTTTAAAAAAAAATGATTTCTTCAGAAAGAGTCAAATTGTATTATTCTGTTTTCAAAAGATAACATTAATTAGGTAGGAAGGGGTTGGGGGTGGTTTTTATTGAATAACCATATCTCTTAGATAACTGAAGTTAGAAAGCTCTAAATTAATATATAGATTCTAATTTTAATATAAAAATAAAATTCGTGTTTCAACAAATAAATATTATTTTTTAAGGAAGATAAGCCATGATAAAGATTTGCATCAAACATTTATTGTAACAAGGTCACACCCCGTGAGCAGTGCCGTTTGAATAATATAGGTAGGTACCTACTACGCGTCCGCCTCGCGAGAATGACTGAGGTTATAAACTAGGTAGGTAGGTACCTACCCAACATTTTTTTAGTGTAGTGGAGTACCTACGCCTTTGATTGGATTATTAAATTCTATATGTAAATTCTATTTGTATATGAAACACATTTTCATCAACGCACAGCCCAAACGGCTAATCGTAGAGAAGTGAAATTTGGAAATCAGGTAGGTTTTAATACAAAACCTTCCACTAAGAAAGGATTTTTGGAAATTCCACCCCTAAGGGGGTGAAAAATAGGGTTGAATGTTTTTCAAAGTATGCGAATATCTCGGAAACTAGACATGGTACGAACTTGAGATTTGGCATATGAATTCTCCTATAGAAATGAGTGTTAGCATATTCGGCAATTTTTCCAAAATTTAACTAAAAGGGACGAAAAAGGGCACATATAAAAAGGGATGATTTTTAAGTGCCTCCTAAAAAGTTTAAAACTGGTTTTATCGAAATTTTAAAAAAAATGATTTCTTCAGAAAGAGTCAAATTGTATTATTCTGTTTTCAAAAGATAACATTAATTAGGTAGGAAGGGGTTGGGGGTGGTTTTTATTGAATAACCATATCTCTTAGATAACTGAAGTTAGAAAGCTCTAAATTAATATATAGATTCTAATTTTAATATAAAAATAAAATTCGTGTTTCAACAAATAAATATTATTTTTTAAGGAAGATAAGCCATGATAAAGATTTGCATCAAACATTTATTGTAACAAGGTCACACCCCGTGAGCAGTGCCGTTTGAATAATATAGGTAGGTACCTACTACGCGTCCGCCTCGCGAGAATGACTGAGGTTATAAACTAGGTAGGTAGGTACCTACCCAACATTTTTTTAGTGTAGTGGAGTACCTACGCCTTTGATTGGATTATTAAATTCTATATGTAAATTCTATTTGTATATGAAACACATTTTCATCAACGCACAGCCCAAACGGCTAATCGTAGAGAAGTGAAATTTGGAAATCAGGTAGGTTTTAATACAAAACCTTCCACTAAGAAAGGATTTTTGGAAATTCCACCCCTAAGGGGGTGAAAAATAGGGTTGAATGTTTTTCAAAGTATGCGAATATCTCGGAAACTAGACATGGTACGAACTTGAGATTTGGCATATGAATTCTCCTATAGAAATGAGTGTTAGCATATTCGGCAATTTTTCCAAAATTTAACTAAAAGGGACGAAAAAGGGCACATATAAAAAGGGATGATTTTTAAGTGCCTCCTAAAAAGTTTAAAACTGGTTTTATCGAAATTTTAAAAAAAATGATTTCTTCAGAAAGAGTCAAATTGTATTATTCTGTTTTCAAAAGATAACATTAATTAGGTAGGAAGGGGTTGGGGGTGGTTTTTATTGAATAACCATATCTCTTAGATAACTGAAGTTAGAAAGCTCTAAATTAATATATAGATTCTAATTTTAATATAAAAATAAAATTCGTGTTTCAACAAATAAATATTATTTTTTAAGGAAGATAAGCCATGATAAAGATTTGCATCAAACATTTATTGTAACAAGGTCACACCCCGTGAGCAGTGCCGTTTGAATAATATAGGTAGGTACCTACTACGCGTCCGCCTCGCGAGAATGACTGAGGTTATAAACTAGGTAGGTAGGTACCTACCCAACATTTTTTTAGTGTAGTGGAGTACCTACGCCTTTGATTGGATTATTAAATTCTATATGTAAATTCTATTTGTATATGAAACACATTTTCATCAACGCACAGCCCAAACGGCTAATCGTAGAGAAGTGAAATTTGGAAATCAGGTAGGTTTTAATACAAAACCTTCCACTAAGAAAGGATTTTTGGAAATTCCACCCCTAAGGGGGTGAAAAATAGGGTTGAATGTTTTTCAAAGTATGCGAATATCTCGGAAACTAGACATGGTACGAACTTGAGATTTGGCATATGAATTCTCCTATAGAAATGAGTAGTAGTTTTCTTGGACAGTTTTACCAAATTTTTACTAAAAGGGACGAAAAAGGGCACATATAAAAAGGGATGATTTTTAAGTGGCTCCTAAAAAGTTTAAAACTGGTTTTATCGACATTTCCAAAAAAAGATTTCTACAAAAAGAGTCAAATTATACTATTTTACTTTCAAAAGATATCATTAATTAGAGGGGAGGGGGTGAGGGGCACTTTTCCAACGTGTGTGTGTGTGTGTGTCCGTCCCCTCTTTATAACTTTTGATTCGTTTGATGCACACATCTTAAAACATCAAAAAATATTGAATACTTTAAGCCTACAAAATTTTTGTACTCAGAATTTTGAATTTTTTTTCAGTCAGGGGTAATCAACCTTTGAATTTTTATTTAATTTTTTCATATATCTCGAAAACCATAAAATCTAGAACCCTAAAAATGAGTATGTATATAGAAAAATACAATATCTAAAATATAATTTAATGAAAAAGTTCCAGGATTTATCAAACTTTTTTTTATAAAGAAAAATATTTTTTTTTATGACAAATTTACGAGTTTCAGTGCATATATTTCAGAATTTTATAAAAATATCGATAAACGCCGAAACCCTCCAACTAGATAATTGATTTTTCTATAAAAAATATTTACATCATAGCAGTACATCTCAAACTTTTCTTAACAATTTTTGTAAAAATTTAATTTATTGACGACATCGTTTCATACAATAAACATACCGACTCAGGCCATCGACAGTTGGATCTCATTTTTACATGTAACTTTTTTTATAAAGTAAAACATTTTTTATGACAAATTTACGAGTTTCGGTGCCTATACCTATTTCAGAATTTTATAAAAATATCGAAAAAAGCCGAAACGTTTAAAACTGGTTTTATCGAAATTTCAACTGCAGATAGAGTCAAATTTTATTATTCCGATTTTAAAGTAAAAAATATTTAGGGTGCTTGGTAGTTTTTTTCGAAAAACCATATCTCTTAGATAAATTAAGTGAGAAAGCTGTAATATATAGATTCTTACTTTAAAATAAAAATCGACCGGTTTCATTGTTTTGTCAAAGATTTATTTTAAGCAGTGATATGGTATGATAAAGATTTTTGCAACAAACAAAATAATACTATGGAGATCCTAACCTTGAAACGCGGCAAGATGAAGTTAATACACGTGCGGCTAGGTATATACATACTGCATGTATCTTATCGTAATGCCCAGAACAGTGGTTTCCAAAATTAAAGATTTTCCAATTTCCTATCAGGTGACAACTCTTCTGGCAGCTAATCTACTCGGCAATTTTTTATTGATCACACAACCCTTAGTAGGGGAGAGTGGGGATGTATGGGACAAATTTATTAAAAATTGAATTTTGGAAAAATAAAAAGCAATTTATTTAAAAAAAATACTAGGTTGCTGAATGTATGCTATTAGCTATGACATATACTTAAAATTATACGGTTGAGCATATTTAATGAGTTATTCAAAATATTATAAAACCCTGATTTTGTCCCATTCCTCCACACAGTGTGGAGGGATGGGACACCTATATGGGAGGAATGGGACATGCAAATAAAATTGTAACTTATTTCGCTAAAACGATCAAATTTTATTTCGAATGCATAAACTTCTTGCATTCTTTTGCACTGCCATGTTTTTGAGGTGGTGGCAATACCAGTATGTACTTCATTATTTTGTAATTGAACAGCCTGGCGAATTTTTGTATAATCATTCCTTATTCAATTTATATTTTTTTATCATAATCTCGGCATCTACAAAAAATACATTACATTTGAAAAAAAATAACTAATTGTGGAAAAATATTCACATACAGGAGGTATGGGGTATGTCCGATACCTCACTCAATGAACTGTCCCAAACCTCCACCATGAACAATAAAATGGTAAATGACATAATTTAAAACAATAAGTTTTAAGTTATGTTAAAACAATGCGTTAATATGACGAATAATTATCGCAGGTTTGGGAATAAAACATAGAAATAATCTTACCTTTGGTTTACTTTCCCCCAAAAGGATGGGTTGTAATAGGTATAATATTACTTTTTATGTCGAAAAATGATAATCAAGAATTATTTTTTCCACACGCACATAACACCAACCGTCAATGATTTTTTACTAAACGTACCCCTATATACATCTTTTGACAAGTATATGAATATATAACTGCGCCAAATATGAATAATACGAGTACTGTCCCATACCTCCTGCATCCCATACCTCCACACTCTCCCCTACTAAATTATTCGTCACTCGATTAAAACACTCAACCAACGTAAACTACGCTACTGTGAACTAGGCTTAAGTACCTTACTGTATTAATTGATCACCAGTATTTCTTTATCCTCATGTACCTACATACGTACCTCGGTGTTATTTTTATAGCAATAGGAGCACGCCTCATGGCCTTGAAAGCCAACAAGGACACTGTTCTGTTGTGTAATCGGGAGTTGGCTGGGTAGGTAGGTACCTACCTACTTATGACGTCATTTATTTTTATGAATGGGTACGACTTTTTCCCAAACTGTAGGTAATTTACAGAAGGCTGTTATTGGTGTGCTATAAGTTTGCCTATATTGATGGTACCTACATTGAATAAAAAAAGAATAAAATATGCACATGATTTTCCAAAAAGGCCCCACTCTTCCTTGGTGATGTTTCGTGATTGTTTTCTTTTAGAGAACTCCACCGTTTACGCCGTTTTAGAAATTTTCATACAAAATGAAGCGAATTCTCGGGCACGTTCAAATGTTAACTCGCAGTACTGTAGTAATATTTCATAGGCGAGGTATATTTTCTCGCCTATTTGTTCCCACCTGGGATACGAATAAAATAAAATATGGATGTTGTTTCCGAAATATTTTAATGATGGTTTTAATTTATTAGTTTAAATAAGACGAATTAATAATGTATTTTTAGCAGGGAGCACAGTGCACATTATGCATGTGAATGTAGGTGTCAGCGTTCCCCCAGTTTAAGAAGAGAAACCAAAAAGCACGTGAGCGAAGCCACGGGTAACTAGCTAGTGTAGTATAAATGGAGTAGAGATGAAAACTCTACGAAGAATATGTGGAAAAACTTTACAGGATATGGAAAGGAATGAAAATATTAGGAAAGAATGTGGTATGGAAGTAAGTGCTGTGACAAAAATGAAAGTTAATAAGTTGAGACGGTTTGGGCATGTGGAAAGAATGGATGCAAACAGAATGACAAAGAGAATTCATAAGGCTGAAAGGAAAGGTGTAAGAAAGCGTGGGCGACCGAGAATGACGTGGATCGAACACATCGATTCCGCCCTCAAGGAAGGCCAGGTAAGAAGTAAGAGAAATAGGAGAAGCTGTATGAGAAATAGTATGTCGGTGGAAGAAGCGAAAGAAGTGTGCTTGGATAGAAAAGAGTGGAGGTCTTTTTTCTGAGCAGCATTAGGTTCTTTTCTTCCTTTAGTATTGACACTATATTCATATACTATAACGTGACCGTGAAGTTGAGGTTGCCGGCTAAGAATAGCACCTCTGCTCTTTTTGATGGTTTTTCGAGCATCCTGTAAGAGGCAGGAAATCGAATAATCTGATCGGGGGCGTGAGGTTGACCACCTCACGTCCTTAGAGAGCTCTTGGTTCTCCCTATGCCCCTATATAAGTGGGGTTTAGGCCCCCCGTATTGCGGGTTGGTTCGGGGGGATCTGCGACGGGTTTGATTTGTGTGGAGCCGGCTTTTTGGTTTGATTGCTTCGATCGATCTACAGGGTTGGTTTCGCGCGGGTCTATAGTTTGCTGAGGGTTTGTCTCCTCCGGGCTGACTTGCGCCGGTGTGCGGGGAGCCTTAAAGCGAGAATGTATGTATTCATATGAGCAATCCTCTGTTTACTTCCAGGAGCACAATCGTGCGCGTCAAGTAGTTACTTATCTATAAAAGGGATGTGTCGACCTGTAGAGCTTTGGGCGAAAGCTAGAAAAAATAATCCCCATCAAGTCAAAGATGTTAGATAATAAAAATAACGAAGAATATATCATACCTAAGATTAAGAATCCACCATTAGGTGCGTAGGTCGTCTTTACAAAATATGTAAGTAGGTACTATTGTATTATCTACATAGGTACCTACCCAACGCATTTTATCAGTCCAAAAGTAATTTAAATTTAGTTGTTGATAAGCGAGCGCGGTGTGTGCGCGTGTGTCGTGCTTGAGGCTGTGAGATTGTGATCTTCGCTCACGGTGCACGGTACGAAATACGTAATGTAATACACATTGACAAGGGAACTTACCTGGCTACTTTTTTTTGAAAGGTGCACACTGGTCAATCGAATATTATTATTATTGTTATCTATGACCTGATTTTGTTCGATTGTTTAAAATTTAAATCAAAATTATCGAAAAAGGTGCGTCGACTTACCAGTTTGTTTTCACTTTTTAATAATATTGTTTAATGATTTAAAGTTATTGTAATGAACAATTATTATTAAATGGTGTGCAGTGTTTTAAAAATAACAAACAATATCAAAAATTGTTTCGTTTTTTTTGTTTAGTTTTATTTAAAAAACAATGGTCGAATGGTGTATAACATTCTGTCGATAAAAATGTGTTCATTTGGATTATTTTCTTAGGAAATATTGCATACAATTCGAAAAATCTTCTCGTTAAAGTTTTATAGCACAGGTTAGTATTTTTTGTTTGATTTATTTAGTGTACTCGCGCATCCGATTTTGTTTACATTCTTATTAACACTCATTATGATCCCGAAAACCGGTCTTTTCGTATTTATGATTACATCTAGCATCTAAGTAGGTAGGTACTTATATGAATTTTCCCATTTTTTCTTAAGTAAAATAAACAATACCTCCTAACTTTTAATTTCAATCAATTAAAAGCGTTTAAAGTGAGCACAAATCTATTTTCAAAATCTTTTGCACCGAATAAAGCTTGTGTTGTGAAATATGAAAATCGTTAAACCGGGGTTTGAGCTTCGTTTTGAAGGTTTTGGTTTTGATCCCCGGAGCAGAACATTTCCTCTTTTTTCCAACAAAAGCTTTGCTTCCTAAGAAAGATTTTTGTTGGTCAAAACGAAGATTTTCAGACTACAGATTTAAATTAGAAAAAAACATGTCGCACCCTTGATCATTAAAATCACAGAAAACAGACTAAGATGGTATGGGCATATTACGAGGAGAACTGTGGAAATTAAAACTCCAACCAGACGTGACCAGACAGACACGGGACCAAAAAAAGCGCAGACGGAGAAAAATAATCCATTGAACCCATGAATATAAGTATGTAGTCGTATCGAATATTATAGTCGGAATACCGAATAAGTTTTCGAGATAGGAAAATAAATAAAGACATCAGTCCCTGCTCCCTAATTCACAGAGAAGTTTAGATAAGTTTAGAACTAAACTTAATTATTTACTTAAGGTGTCGTTTCCTTAAAAAAATCTTTTTAGGTGAATGAAACAAATTCCAATCATTGTTACGATTTAAAAATTATTTACACATTACAAAAAGGTCATTTCTAAAATTTGGTATCTGGAAACATGTCATTTCCTAAAAAAAAAAAAAAAAAGGTCATTTCTAAAATTTGGTATCTGGAAACATATCATTTCCTAAAAAAAAGGTCATTTCTATAATTTGGTATCTGGAAACATGTCATTTCCTAAAAAAAAAGGTCATTTCTATAATTTTTGATTTTTGCCGCCCTGCTAATAGAGGCGCCCGGGGCGTTCCGCCCTCAATACGCCAACGCCTAAGTATTTATTTATGAAATCTACGGCCTAGGCCTTTTACATGTTAAGTACCTAGTATGAATTTTCTTTTTTAAATATGTAGTATGAATTTTCTTATGGAATAATAAATTTAAAAAAAAAGTGTTAATAATATAGTTCTTAACTAGAAAAAGACATAACAAAGAAATTTCAATTTGAAAATGTTCCATTGTGTATTGAGATAACAAAACAGGCTATTTTTCTTCTGGTATTTTGTAATTGACGATGGAAGTGTTAAATAAAGTTGTCCGATTATTAATTGAAGTCTTTTGGATTTTCAATTTTTTCCAACAATATGTTATGGAATCGCCTATAATCGATTAAGAACGTGCCTAAAACGGCTATTTTGAGAGAATGGGAACTATCATCAAATATTTGACTATAGTCCTAAGCTTATACTTTTTCGTGAATTATCCTGCTATATTATGTCGCAAGACTAAACGATGGAAGGCAGACTCCGAAAATTGAGTGAATAAAGTGGCGGCCATTTTATAGGAGTATGTTGGCAGACCCATGAAATGATGGACAGACGACATCATACCGGTGGTGGGTTAAAAGTAGATGAAGAGGAATCAGTAGAAAAGGTTGAAAGATACTTAAATCCAGCAGTGGAGAGATAGAATAAGAAGAAGTGTTGAGGGTTATGTCGTGAAAGATATTCAATGCACTGATCAAAACAATTTTCACATCTCGAGACTGCAGAGATATAAGTATGGAAAAATTTAATATCTTATCAGGTGAATTCTGATTTCATAGAAACGCAACAAACTGAATTGTTTATCTTGACGACAGTAATTATTATTATTATTATCTCCGTTCACTCTGCAAACATTGATAAGTATAAATTCATCAAACAAAATTTATGTATAGGTTTAACAATAAACTCATTCTACATTATCATCATTTTTGAACTCTTTTTTAACCCATAGACAAAATATGAATTTCGAATTCATACACATTATAAAAGAGACTTGTCCAAAAATTGTATGTTTAAATTTATTTAAATTTAGAACGAAAAAGAATACAGGTGCGATGACAGTGATCATAATTAATTATATCTAGTGTTCTAGACCATTAAATATTTTGAATTTAACTTTAGAACGAAATGAAATATTAGGTTGGGGTGGAGTTTTCGTATTTTGTATGTATTAACTTTAACGCAAATTTCTTATGACCTGGCTGATTTTTATGACATTAAATGGTGGAAATTAAAAAAAGAACTTTTTTTCATTTGTTTTTCTTTTTGTCAAAATGAAACTGTAAATTCTTTATGAAAGAAGTCGACGAAACCTTAGGAATGGGAAAAAATTGTAAAAATGTCTGTTAAGTGAAAAAATATATTAGGTATATACCTATATACTTACATAGATCTCTTAATTATTGACAGACATTAATGTAGGTGCATTGAGAAAGCAGAAGAAAGGCGAAGATTCTCCTAATATGTTTATTCCGGTGACTGGCGCCAAATCAAACAAATAGAAAATACCTAGTTTTTTGATAAAAAATGATATTAAAATTCTCATACATAAATGCATATAAGCCAGGGGTTCCCAATATGTTTCAGCCCGCGGCGCACTTAATAAATAAATAAATAAATAAATAACACTCTTCTATACATAGGTGTCAGTATAGCCGGCGGAACTTAATGCTTAAAGCATTGTCTACCAGTCAACCGGTCCCGTCCAATCTGAGACAGGATTCCAACCCCGAGTAGAAATTCCAAGTGAAAAAACACATTGAAAATTTCTGACCCGACCGGGAATCGAACCCGGGACCTCTTGATCTGAAGTCGGAGCCTTTGCCACTAGGCTACCGAGGTCGGCACTTACAAGTTTAGTATTTTGTCACGGCGCCCTACTTTAGTAAGCTATACTGACTATAATGGTTCCACATTGCATTCGGTGCGACGAGTATATTCCTATATGTTATTTGAAGATGTGAGCAAAATAGGAATTGTTGCTTTATAGGTAGGTAGCTACTAGCGAATATTTGTGGTTCGTGATCGGTGGTTTCGGCTAATGATAGAGGATTGACTCACGGCGCCCCTCTTCACATTCAACGGCGCACCAGGGCGCCGCGGTGCACACTTTGGGAACCCCTGATATAAGCTATATTTTCTGTTAGGTGAGGGAATGAAGGTTAAATTGAGTTCATTTCTTTGTAACCGATTTGTAACAACAAACAATAAAATACCTACTCGCTTATTTTAGTGACTTTTTGTTTATTTATTTTTACCTATCGCGCCGTATCCCAGATGGGGTAGGAAGATGGTATAGATCGCACAATCCAGTCATAGAAGAAGACAATAATATAAAACGCGCGTCTTCAAAACATTAATCGGCCACAGAATGTATCCTGGAAGTATACCATGTAAGTGTAATGTGTAGGTATACAGTACCTACCTACCCGTATTCTAAGTTTTATCGGAAGGTATTCACTGACGTAAAGTGAGTATTTCACGATACATTTTGTATGGAAAACTTTAACAATATACGTATCGAATGCGAGATTCGCCTTGGTTTCTACAAAATATCCTAGTGGCGGCGCTATGTACCTACACGTATTCCATATAAAATGCATCGTGTAATACTCACTTTACTTCCGTGACTACCTTGCGATAAAACTTAGAATACGGGTGCAGAATGATGGTGTCATCTAATTCATTATTCAATCAGCTTTAATAGAATCAATTCATTGCCCCCCATTAGATTACACACACGCTCCTGTCTCTTTTGACAGCCAAGCGTGATTAGAGGTTAGGAACCAGCCAGCATTTAATAATATTTACAAGGTAGGCATGTCAAAGGTTAAGATGTATACGTATCGCATTCTTAGCTATGGAAGATAATATTTTTAAACTATATGTGACTTTGATAGAGATTTTTGAGGACCACAAAACTGCACGGGATCCCCAGACTTATTTTTCATTGTTATCAATTTTTATTTTTGTAATGGTTGGATGGAAGACATTACTAATCTAATCCAAACTCACTTTACACCCTACTTAGGGGTATAGGGATGCAACAAGAGCTCTCCTTAGCGCTCGATCTTGCCCAATGTTTATGACCTCCTCCCACACCATGTCCAAATCCCTCAGCTCTCTCTTTAATGAGCGGAGCACGGTATGAGAGGGAACATTTCCTCGTCTTCAGGACCCGCGCGGATGGGAGGAAGAACAGCGCTCTCCTCGGCCAACTGCCATTCGGCATCCTGAACAAATGTCCCAGTTATATCTCCTCTCCATACACTATTATTTATTACACACATTCATCTGTCAAATGCTCCAAATCCCTCTCAGCGCCATTCAGCCATCGCAGCTTTGGTCTTGCTATGCTCCTCCTTTCATCTGGTCTCGTAAAGAAGATTATTATTTATTAGCAATCGTCTTACTGCATTTCTAGAGAGATAGGATAGGCAGAGATAATGGATTTCCACTCCCTGAAACTTCTTCAGCTTTTTCCAACAACACACCGATGATCTTATATTGTGATGTATATAAGGCAGCACTCTCCAAAAAGCCTACATTTCACATGATCACCCAACACAAACCTGTTTTCTGATAGATTAGATCACTAATTATTATTTCAATGTCGTGCTAATGACTCTATCTTAATATATGTAGGTGCACCAACTGAACTTCAGCCAAGGCAGCTAGTTAACTCGTTAGGTAGATTATCTTACTAAACAGTATCTTAAGTTCCATACATACATATACAGCGGAAGAAATGATGGAAGTTTACAACGAATATCAACCAATGATTCTAAAGGTGCATTTATACCAAACGAAGATAGAGCCAGAGCTGGAAAATAAGAGTAGGTATATAGGGGTACCCGAGAGAAAAAGTAATTTCGTCACAACTTCTATATTTCTAAATATTTTTACAGCAAATTTGGATTGTCTTCAAAGTATTCTCTCGCTTGATCATAAATCACTTCTCCAAATTATCCTTCCATTGTTGAAGACGTCTTTTATATTTATTTACGGAATGTTTTTTTAGGCCTTCCGGCGATTTTTTTTTTACGTAGGTACTGTAAAGTGCTAAAACGCTTTCTTTTCATGCCTATTTAGAGTCCAAGGAACAAAAAGAATTTCTTTGAGGCTAGATCCGGTGAGGAAGAGGGGTGGACAAATCTATTTCATGCCGTTTTGGGTCAAAAACTTGGCTAAAGTTGACGCTCCCTTGGCTCACGTGTGTGAGAACGCGAGGGACGAATTTTACTGCAACTCTTCTCATGTGCAAATCTTCGGATTGAAATCCATAATGTTCCAGACATTTCATTAATAGTTCCACAATGGTCTTTAAGAACGAGAGCATCAATTTTCACGATGTTTTCGTTAATTCTTGACATCGGGTTGGTCTTTAATTGCAATTGCATATCTACATTTTTAAACCATCCATAGACTTCGGTTTTAATTAGAGCAGCATCCTCATAAGCAAATTTAACCATTTAACCTGTTTGTATGATTGTATATTTATGATTATTATATATTATTATAAAAAAGGCTCTTAAGCCGTACAATGAATAAATAAATAAATAAATGATTCCGCGGGCAATTTCCCTAACAGGAAACGAAATCTCACAGCCGCGCGTTTTTCTCGATAATATCGGTCATCCAATTTTCCGCCGAAAGGAAAAAAAGTTGTTTCGCTGGACAAAACGATGCACTCGCGGCAAGAGAGTTTTGCACACATCCTCAAAAGACGTGTCCCTAAAGGACACCGGATCGAAAAATGGACTCCCTCAATCTCCCTTTCTACCACAGACCATTTCCCGTATAGTTAGTAGTTACCTTTCTGACACGATCTCTGTAATTTAATTATGCACAAATTGCATAGATAAAATAAATTACAGTTTGTCTACGATATCTTGCAGTAATTATTGTTTATTTGAGTCATTCCTTCAGGCTTAAATCAGCGTAATGAGCAAGATTATAAATCATCAGGATACGAGCAGATAAATCATAAGACAGACGCGAGCAAGGACAGTGATTGCTGTTGGATATGTTATTGCGATCTTCTGCATTTAGCGCTAATCTTATGGTAATTACCTTTTAAGGCTTTGAAAGTTTGAGGAAGTCTACTAGTAATGTTTTATCACTCATTCTTCAATGACCATTCACTCCGACCAACTGTCATTATAATAAAAACAATATGTTCATTTGTTTGAACGTTTCTTTTTTAAATCTTGTGCTTACTTTAAGTTTAATTGGTTGTTTAATTGGTATCAACATAAATATTCCTTAGACCGACCTGGTGACAAATTCAGAAGTCCTTAGTCGAGCCGGGGCAGTGCGTGAACTCCTGTCACAAGTAAGTTCGTAAAATTTCATATCTGGGACATATCATGCGTGGGGAAAAGTATCGACTGATCCACCTCATACTAAAGGGAAAGATCGAGGGTCGCAGAGGGGCTGGAAGAAGTCAGATGTCCTGGCTGCGCAACATACGAGAATGTATGGGTACCGTACTGTGGAACAATTGTTCCGAGCAGCCCAGGACAGAGAAGGATTCGCCACAGTGATCGCCGACGTTGGGAATACGTGACATGGCACCAAAAGAAGAAGAAGAAGATAAACCGGGTATTGAAGAATAATGTGGATAGCCTAAAATGTTAATGATTGGTGGAAACAGCGGGGTAGCGGGGTAATTCACGTAAAATTTGAAGTTTAAAAGTAATCAAATATTTGAAACAGAAGAGTACCTACTTTGCACCAAAATGAATGTAGAATGAATTTAATTCAATAGTTTAGTTGTCTTAGGACGCTTTTTTAGTATTTTTTCTGGAACGTCTCTCAAATTTTTCTCGATCCATAACTCAAAAAAAAATATTTATAGAAACGCAATAGAGATAATAAATATACCTACGGATTGCCTAGTGAAATTGTTAAAGCTTCGAGTGTGAATGTTTTTAAAAATAAAGTGGACAAGTACCTATTTCTTAAAAGTTGTGAATCGACTACCCTAAAGTTGATGAGCGATCTCAGACTTCCCATTTTGTTTATGGAATAAAAAAATACGATTTGTGTTTTCTTATTAAACTCATAAATGGTGCAATAATATAGAAAGCATAGGCCGTGGTTTCAGTAAATAAAAAAAATCTATAATGTAAAAGAAAGTCGGGCTAGTGCGAACACTTATAACTCGAGAACGGCTTAACAAATTTTTATGATGCTTTAGGTTTATTGGATCCTTCTCCGCTCCGGATAACGGAATAATTATTAAAAAATCGAAAAAATGGATAGGTAGCAAATTTTTGCATAAACAGCACAATTTTTATTGAGTTTCAAAACATTGGTGCGCGGATTATTGATACAATTTCTTTCAAGCTTTCAGAAATAATTTTTTAACATTCAAACATATTTTAAACGTATTTTTGTATAAATTACCTACGTATAATCAATATTCATTGTAAGGACTACAGGACAACGTCTGTCGAGAAAGCTAGTTATACATATAAACCCAACCTTAATTCGATATTTTTTCAAAGCAGGGAATATAATCCCACTAACCACCGAAAAGGTCAAACATCAAAACGTAAATTCGAAATCCTTAAGCCGAAAACTCTCTTTCACGCGGAGAGCTTTACTTGTTGTTAAAATATGTCGAAAGCGTATTTGTGTCAACTTCGAGTGAACCTGGATTTTCATTCAACCCATTTTTATCGCACTTATTTTCTATCTTAAATCTTTGCCAGTCATGCTAAGCTTGATCCCTATCTTTGGTCAAAAATCCTAAAGATTTACATAGCTTAATGTTTGAAAAAAATCTAGTAAGACCGTCTTCGCAGTGTGGTAATTTTGCCCTAAGATACACCTATACCTTTTATACCTATTATATTGCAGTTACAACTTAACATACTGTTTGTTGTACTCTGAACACAATATTATTAACATACAACTTCAAAGATATTTTTCATACCTGCTAGGCTACAGTGTACAGTACTTAGTGTATAGAGTATAGACTCATAGTTGTAATCTACCTACATTATAAACTAAAGATATGGAAATCAGGCTAAGGCCAATGTCAGTAGTGTACAAATTGTAATATACCCCACTGGTTGTTCTATGGTAATAATATGTAACAGAAATAGCCAATTATTGTCTCTAGTGTAATCATACGTATAATTATTATGAGTTTTTACGCACTGTTGAAGTTGCCATGCTAAAAATAATATTTATAATTTTCGCATCATATTTCTGTCTGTTTCGTTTATTATTTTTATGACCATAAAAAGAAAACTCTTGATTAAGTCGTGTACGGTGTATTGGTTGCCGGTATTTACCTGAGAAATAATATGTAATAATATGACTGACCAATGAGCGATGGGAAAGCGTGGAGGATAAGGTTTAATAAAGAGCTTGAATATTTACAAGGCCCTTACACTCTCTGCACACGTAAGATTGAACACTATTAGATGGGCAGGACATGTACACTGTACAGATGATGCCATCGACGGAAAGAAGAGTCGGCAGGCCTAGACTGCAGGGGAGAGATGCTGCTCAGACAATGGAGCGGAAAGGCTGCAGCATAAGACAGAAGAAGTTGAAAGTTTACTGGAGGCTAAGATTGTAGATGTAGAGCTATCGGAAAGAAATAAAGGATTGACCAAAACCTAGTAGGTGACTACATATTTATTTTCCTCCAATTTAGACCCTGCTCGCACTGCGATTTTTCACCGCATGAATTTTATTTTTGCGGATTATATTCCGTTATCGAAATTTCACCTAGTACACACTGCGAATAAAATTTCGCACGATTTTTTTCAGTTCGCTGCAGTTCCCGGCTGAGACAGACGTCTAACACGGACAACAGAAAATTTTTAATTTATCTGATACTTCGGCAGCGGCATAACAGAAGTAGTATCAAAAGATGTCGCGAACATTGGATTCATCCATTTATGGCCATGAGACCTTAAAAGGATTCTTCTACATAAAACATCAAGAGCTTACTGAGAGAATTTTATTTCGCAGTGTGGACATAGCCATACCTACTGCATATAGTACAAAATATTCGCACGAAAATAATCCGCACCGCAAAGCATTCAATTTGCAACAAATCACAGAATTATATTCCGCACGATTTTTTTACCGCAAGTGCGAACACTCCCATAAGATTCAGTGTTACAGAATTGCGAAAAAAAAAATCCGTGCGGTGAAATATCGCAGTGCGGTCGGGCCCTTAATGGGAACATGTACTGTCGTGAAAGAGAAAAGGATACTTACTTACACTTATATTTCTTCACGTCTTCGGTCTTGGTAAAGGTATACCAAAAAGTTACCGGATTATATCTATATCTTATTATACTTACTCCCTTTGTGATTCCATTTTAGGGGCATAGGGGCATAGGGCAAATCTCTCAGGTCTGCTACGAATGAACGGAATACCCCGTGAAAGGGGCTTCTACGTCTTCGGGACCCTGATGGAAGAAAGAACAGCGCTCTCCTCGGCCAACTATCATTCAGCATCCTTAAAACAGTCAACAGTCATATACTCTCTATGATGGTAGTAGTGATGGGTCTTTTTCAATCGTATTAGAGGTCCCGAAACCACGCTCGTGCAAATTTACCTTTTTTCTCTTAATTTTCTCGCCAATTACATTCGTCTCGCTCAGTCATTCTTCCCATTCTAAAGTCTTTGTGGGCCAATGGTGATCAAATTACGCACAATATTGTACATAATGACCACATCTGGATCAAAACACAAGTCAACCACACGATGCATTAGCTGTTAAGACGTAACAATATTATTCAATATGTTATCGTGAAACTTGATCAAAAGAAATGTGCCAATAATAAACGCATTCTTTTCAATATACATTCGGTTAGGTATATTTGGAAAAATTAATTCCTATTTTTTAATGAATTTGACCTACTCAAAGTGAACACAAATACACTTTTGACATCTTTCAAACCGAGCAAAGGCTTAATTTATTGTGTCGTGAAAGTGGAAATAGTTGTCACCGGGATTCGAACCCACGACCCTCAATACGCTGTACGTATGAAAGCCGTCGACTGAATCGCTTGGCTACCAACAACTTCTTTTATAGAGTAAGTAAGAAGATTATTTGTGTGAAACTGAATAATTAATAATTTTAGGTTTTTGTTTATTTTCTCTTCAACAAAGCGGCCTAAATTTATTCAAATTAATCTTATTTAAAAGCTATATAGTTTGTCTAAAGCTAAAAACTAATTAAATGTAAGGATATCAAACGAAAACTTAGTCCAAAAATTTGTGATAAAGTATCTGAATTTGTTCTCATCTTCAATTAATTATTATTAATTTGTTTTGAATACCTCGAGAACGAATGGATATGGACCAAAATTCATTTTAGATGATTTGTATAATAAATTTGGTATTATTGAATTAAATGAAATTTACAATGAAGCCTCCCTGAACAACCTAATTAAAGAAAAAAACAGTACAAAATAATAATCCATAGGCAATATAAAAGGAAGTCGGGTTAGTGCGAACACTTATAACTCGAGATCGGCTGAACAGATTTTAATGATGATTTGTTCATTGGATTCTTCTCCGCTCCGGATAACGGAATAATTATTAAAAGTTCAAAAAATGGATAGAAAATAATTTAAAATATAATATTAAAGTTAGTACGTAACGAATTTCGATACATCTGTGAAAAATATTTAGAAACACAATTTTCATTTACCCGACAACCATTGACATTAAAAATATTGGCACGCAGATTTTTGATTGCATTTTTTTCAAGCTTTTTTCTATATTTTTTTTAACATTAGTGCGCATTTATTATAAATTAGAAAACGCGGAAAGTCTAATTTTGAAATCAAATTGTCGTTTGACACAAACTGTCAGTTTTGTTGTTTGAGAGTTGGTTCCATTGACAGACTTCGGATGGAAAATATGACTGTGCATGATTTAAAACAGACAGGACAACATCTGTCGAGAAAGATAGTAATTAATATAAAAGATGAAGACATTGTCGCATTTTCATCATTCGCATGTTTCGTTTGATCAAGTGTCGAGATAACACATTGTATACATACGCGCTTATACTATTTTTTATGGATGGAGCTGTTGTTCTCTGAATGATCAAGCCACCCATGAAATAAACTCAAATTGCTTCATTAACTTCACAATTAATCACAATTAATTAATTAATCAATGCGCTGGACAAATTGGTTATTAGCGATGTTCATATCAATATGTATTATGTGTAGGTCATACGAAACTTTAATAATTTATGTTTTATTGTAAAATGAACTTTAATCAAATAATTTTTTTTTCTGGAACATCTCTCAAATTATTATCGATCCATAACTCAAAAAATTCAATATTTATAGAAATAAATAAATAAATTACACTCTTCTATACATAGGTGTTAGTATAGCCGGCGGAACTTAATGCTTGAAGCATTCTCTACCAGTCAACCAGTCCCCTCCACTCTGAGACAGGATACCAGTCCCGAGTAGGAATTTCAAGTTTCAAAAAACACAATATTGAAAATTCCTGACCCGACCGGGAATCGAACCAGGGACCTCTTGATCGTAAGAAAAACTTTGTATATATCAACGTTAAGAAAATTGTGAAATAGCGCTCGCTCAATATATCTTATATGGAATCTCAATATCACAATATGGTAGAATTTCGACCTCTGGGCGACCACTAGTTAGTATAATTCGTCAATTATTATTGTCGAAATGAGGCATCAGCCACCACAGATAGATTAGAACTGTACCCCTATTCCGAATTTTTCTCACTAACGTAAGTGAGAAACTCACGGCAATTTTGTGTGGGCTGCGGATCCTTCCGAAATATTCTGTATTGCGCTATACACGTTTCCATACAAACGTTTGTTACTTTACGCCAGCGCAAATGTCACGGAAACTTGACAGAATAGGGGTACTGATTCGCTCCTGCCGACCTCTAGTTTACACAATATACCTACACACTAATAAATAATAAATAATAAACTTTATTACAAACAAATATGGCACATGAAAAACAATACAAACAAAATCAAAATCAAATATAGCTATGACTTGAAATACTACCTACCTTCTTGAATGATTTATTTTGAAAGATGTCGTCAGCTATCGGTGAGGAGTCCTTAATAAAATTCAATTTAAACTTTTACCATTACATCATCTTGTCCTGGCGTGCTTGTACTGTTTGTGTATCTTTGTTTGCTTTATTATTTGATAAGTCCGTAGGACACACTGACAGAGGTTCAACGATGTTCAATCAAGTGGTACGTGGGTAGGTACACTTCAAATTTTCATCTCCAACTTTTTTTAGTACACATAGCTGGCTTGTTCATGCAGATACTTCAAATAGTGTTCTTCATAATTATATATTAGAGTCAATAGATTTATTAAAAACTAGCTTTCCCGACAGACGTTGTCCTGTAGTCCTAACCAGAGGCGGCCCGTTCATATGTGCACTGCGCCCCCAGAAACAAAAATACATAATTAATCCGATTAAGTTACTAATAAAATAATAATGTTTAAATATTTCTAAAACATCCATATTCCATTCGTATTCAAAGCTCAGGCGGGAACAACGTGAGAATATATGCGCACGCACACATTCTACCTCACCCTTGAAGTACCTACCGAAACGAATGTGCCGGATAATTTTGTTGACTTTGTATGAAAATGATCTAAAACGCTCGAGGTGGAGTAAGTGGGATGGGCTACTGTAAGAGCGGCAATCACGTATGCGGGAATAAGAGGAAAATTCCCGCGATGGCGTTGGCGCGTTGCAGGTGATCCGTTCCATACTCACTTAAATATTATATTTTATATCATTTCTTACCCATTTTTCAACTTTGTATTAGTTATTCTGTTGTTATCCGGAGCGGAGAAGTATCCAATAAATCAAACATTGAAAAAATCTGTTCAGACGATCTCGAGTTATAAGTGTTCGCACTAACCCGACTTTAATTTATATTAGAGATAATATTTAATGAGGACTTCGTCAATTCCCATATTTTTATTTATTTTATTTCCCATACCAATAACATGAGTACGATAATAAGTACAAGTATGTATGCATATATTTTTTTTTATTTGCACATAATAATTTAGAAATACAACATAACATAAATTTGGTAGAATGTTAGACTTAGACAAACTGTTGAAGAGGAGACCATTTGGAACATATTGTGGCTACTCAGAATTTAAATAAATAAATAAA